>CM077557.1:10906391-11352665 GCA_039657345.1 Stephania japonica
GAGATGGAAATGGGAAGACATCGCCATGGACTTCATCGAGAGGGTTGCGGAGGACAACGAAGAAACATGATTCCATTTGGGTGATAGTTGATAGACTTACAAAGTCTACTCATTTTCTGCCGAGGTTGCGGCGCACTACACGTTTGATCGGTGAGTATACTCTTCGAGAGGGAGATCATTAGGTTTGCATGGGAGTGCAGTTGACCTTCACATCGACGAGAGATGCTACGTATACTTCGGGATGTGGCGAGTATGCAAAGAAGCGATACGGTACACGCCTACGATTAAAGACTGACTTTCCATCCTCGATTGACGGACGGACGGAGAGGCGAATCGGGTTTAGAGGACATGTTGCGAGCACTGTGTGTTAGAGTTCGGCGGATCTTGGGAGGAGTACCTACCATTGTGTGAGTTTGCGTACAACAACGGTTATCGAGCTAGCATTGAGATGGCACCATTTGAGGCTTTATATGGCGAGCCGTGTCGCTACCCTCGTGTTGGGGTGACGGAGGAGAAGAGTGTGATAGGGCTGAGATTGTTGTTGATCACAGAAAAGGTATGACAAATTCGACGAAACTCAAGGCGGCCAGAGAGAGAAGAAGAAGTATGCGAGACAAGTACCACGGTGATATCACTTATTCGAGGGAGCCTACGTCTATCTTAAGGTCTCCCCTCGGAAGGGTTTGCGAGAGATTTGGTGTGAAGGGCAAGCTCGCAGCGTTTCATCGGGCCATTCGAGTAAGGAAACGGGTTGGAAGGGTTGCGTACGAGTTAGAGCTTCCTCGCAAATGTCGAGTGTTCATCAGGTTTTTCGTATTTCGATGCTTATTTGGTGAGTCGAAAGCGAGCATGACAAACGATTGACTTGAGTCGGATCGACACTGAGCGAGGATTTCTCATATGAGGAGCGACCTATCCAGATCTAAGCCGAAAGTCTGTACAACGGTTGAGAACAAATGTATCCTAAAGGTGCTCGTCAAGTGCGATTCCAGCGATTCGAAACTCACTTGGGAGTGGGAAGACTATATGCGAAATCGTTTCCCATACCTTTTTGAGTCAGGTATAATCCTAACTTTGAATTTAATTTCGAGGACGAAATTCCCATTTTGTTGGGAATATTTGTCACGACCCAATTTCCTAATCTTGATTAACTTGCTTAATCGGCATCATGACCGTGACGTGGGGCGCGCATGAGATGCGCATACTAGAGACACGTGGCCAGAGGTAAATGTTATATTTGTCTTGGTGTATGCCTAGTGTTGTGTATGTGTGTAAACTAATTAAGTCAATTTTTGCAAACCATAGACGGTGAGTTGACGCGAGCGGGGACACGCCTTGGAGTGCGTGCAAGTACGAGTACCATGTGGAATTAGCGGGTAGCGAGACTAGGCTAGGAAATAACAATTTATTTCAAATCTACCTTAACATAAATTAAGTTATTTAATTTAGTTGGAAAATACGACGTTCGGCACGGGGAAAGCGCCTCGAGTTGCGTGCGAGTCGGGACAGTAAGTCTTAGGGTAGTTGAGAGTCGGTGTGACCACTTAGATAAATTTTATAAATTTGTGTGACCAATTAATTATGGTCCATATGAGATTAATGTACATTAATCGATTTAACCTATAGTTTATTTAATTAAGAAATCACATTATAATATCCTATAAATGTTGTGAATTAAACTAACATTAGGACGGGCCTCGAGATCCGTGCTTTGCCACACATACTCCCATGATGGGAGTCACCTTAGATTGTGTCACATGAGAAGCTGGGTATGCAGTTAGTAGCCATCGATTTACCTCGAGATGCGCAATACACAGATCTCATCAACACTTATATATACAACTTGATACATGAGATTTCACTATTTACATGCAAATCAAATCTGAAACTAAGGAGAGGAGAGAGTTCTTGAGAGATTTGAGAGGGGATTTTCGAGCTAGGAGTGAAGATCCACAAGATCTAAGTAAGGTAACCATCATCACCTCTCTATTTTCCATTAAAATAGGTAAAAAAAAATGGGGTATTTCCATCTAATTAGTTTTGGGGTATAGAATTATGTTTTTACTGTTTTTTTTTAATTGAAGTCAGGTTTAGGGTGAAAATGAAGTTTTAAAATCGATTCTACAATTGAAATTCGGGTAGTTTGTGTAAGTTGAAATACAAAAAAATAAAAAATAAAAAAAATCAGACATGCATGTTGAATCCGAAAATTTATGGCAACTTGTGTTGTTGATGTTGAAATTGGCCTTTGGAGTTTGGAGGTTGAAGATGGTTTGGGAGAGGAAAGAAAAAGAAGAGGGAAGAGCAAAGAAGAAATAAAAAAAGAGGTCTTTCGCGCGAACGAGAGGAGTCTCTAGTTCGCGTGAGGAAAAGATGCACACTGATGGTGGGCCGTGTGCACTTAACTCTGAGGCGGGCCGGGGGAACAGGCGGGCTCGGCCCATGGCGAGCTTGACTTGGCCGGCAGAGCCTGAGGCCCGAGAGCCGAGGTCGGGTCGGCGAGACCCGACCAGACCACGAGGTCGGGAGACGGAGACAGTCGACCAGACCCGGCCGACCAAATAAAAAAAATAAATAATAAAAAATATATATTATTGATTAAATATATATATATAATAAAATAAAATAAAAATATATTATTATCAATTAATTAATAATAATAATAAAAGAAATAAAATTAATAAATAAATAAATCAATAATGTATTTTATATATTAATTTAATTTCTGGAAAATTAGGAAAATACTTGGAAAATTCCTGAAAAAATTGGAAAAAAATTATAGAAAATATAAGAAATTGGGAAAAAGATAGAAAATTAGTTTTCGGGACTTTTCAGACATTTGGCACCCCGATATAACTCGAAAAATGTGCCAGAATTGGAAAGTTGGAATGAAGTTACATATTTTGGTTTAATATTATAAATCCACTTAATGTCGTGACTTTTAAATCAATTAAAATGATATAAAAATTGAACCTCAGGAACTAAAGGAAATTCTTGGGAGTTCGGGTGCACGAGTCGGGGTGTCGGGAGGCCGGATAGCTAGGACTATTGCGTTGACTTGTAAGTGAAACTGTGGGAACTCTTTACTTTATTTCATTGCAGTCATTTATTAATTTTTAGTCTATTTGTAGACTAGCTAAATTATTTTCCACATCATGCTTTCCTTGTTTCTATTCATATTGAATATCGATATAGCATGATGCCTTGTTTGATATATCATTGACTCCATGCTTCCTTATATGCTCAATGTTTGTCTAGAAATATGGCTAATGGATATTTAGAAAATGCATGCTATAGACTGTTATGTTGGACTTGTGTTCTATTTCCTTTGGGGCTTTGTAGCCTAACTTGTGTTGAAATCATAGCATTGTAGGATATATATTCTTGAAATCTAAAGTAGGGATTATCTAGTGTTCATTGCACACGAGATGCGCGGATTCACGAGGATTTCGGTCTTTCAAGGTCTCCGGCACTCGCTTTTATACTTGGGCGACACACGTGGCATGGGCCGCGGGGTTGTCGGCAAGTATAAATGATTTATATCCATGAGAGCACGGCTCGCCACTTGAGGTTATTAGGAAAGAAAAAAAAGAGATTATTATTATTTGTTGAGCACGGCTCCATACTGATGAGTGGAAAAGGCTAGGTGATAGTTCTCATAGGCCAAATGGGACGTAGATCATCTCGACTTAGCTTTGTGTCGATTATGTGTATACATTAACGTTGGTATTTACTTGCATTATTTATTCAACATTTCTTCTGCTACATATGCTTTTTAAATACCTCTTGTTAAATTGGAAATGTAGTATTAGATTTCCCCGGTTATCACTTGAATATCACTATACTCATAATCTAGTTTGTGACGGTGGATGTGAGGTCTATCGAGCGTACCAGGCGGGCAAGGAGAAGATCGGCGACTATCTCGAGCTCTAGCGCGTATTTGCCGTACATGTAGGGTACTTTTTGTATTATGTTTACTTATGTCTTTATCTTTTGATGCATTATTGGGATGAGCGTTAGATTACAGACTTTTGGCTTTCACTTTGTTATATATATGTTCGCCGTTATATGCATATATATATGGTGATTGTTATTTCTGGTTTCCACACTTATAATTATAAGATTTACTTCCACTAAAATATTTAAGAATTCCACATTAAATTTATAAAGACTTCAGCTAATTAAATTAATTGTTAAATATAGAGAAAAATAGGTAGTAAAGGCTGACTAATTCGTAATTGGGTCCTATGTGTCGTGATTAGGGCTTAATTACGGGATTAGGCCGGGCGGTGCCCAAGATTAATAGCGGGGCCGTCACAGGAATTCCTACTGGTCCTCTCTTCCCAGCACTCATCTACGTGTCGTGCACCTATTAGTCAGACCACATCACACACAACCGAAGCACCCAATGAACTTGCGACACATCGCCAAAAACACAGCGCCTCAGCCAGTCACACGTTGCCACGAAGCCTTGCTAGTTGTTTCTTTCCTGGGCGTGTGTTGATCTTCCTCGAGATTTGTGGTAGCACCAACTCCCAGATTTTCGACATCTTCACTCGTGCGAATTTGCGCCTTGCGTTCTGTCACTTTGTCCACGTGTCGTCCATCTGTTGGCCAGCTGCAGCAGCTTCAGTGAATGAAATCACACCATGTCAGTTCGTTGCAGTCTCCTCACCAATGAAATCACGCCATGTGTCTATCTCTTAACACCAGCGAAACAACACATTCCGCATTCTCGTCGTCCAGCACAACATCCTCAACACTTTCTCAAGTCGCCTCAGCGGCGCCGCAACCAGGAACTTGGGATTTTGGAATTTTTAGAGTCCCGGCCGACTTGGAACTGTTAATATAAATATCATAGACTCTCAAATGAAATTAACTTTTGTTTTACTTCCGTTTTATATTAGAAACTAAGTTTTGGACTTGATTATGTCTAGCTAATATCCTTCGTCTAGGTTGAAGATGGATTGGTTAAGCTTTGCGACTTTGGATTCTATTATGAGGTTTATTTATTTTTAATTCTTTTGATTCCTTTATGTGTTCTATTATTTATAGTACTGTTTATAAAATTATGGTTAGGTTTGATTGTGTGTATAGCAATGTGCATGCATATTAGATTGATATCCTCTGTTATTGAAGTCGAAATGTTTGTTCTTACGTGATAGACTCATGTTTGTGACAATTGGACATCCGGTTAAGTATCTTAAGGATCTAGGCTAAATCAGGAGCACTAGTGATCCGGTTGTCTAGGTGTAGTGCCTTCACCAACCGAGTTAATGCAGCCAACGCGTTAAATCCAGAGTACTAGCGATCAGGTTACGTGTTTGGTTAGGGAAATAGTCAACGGTCGTACCTTGGCTGCCGACATCAAGAAGTGCGAGGCATTGAGTGCGTCACCGAGTCTATAGTTACACTAGATTATAGATTAGTTTTATAATATTATAAACCAAAAATTAATAGATTCATTCAGAGTTGCATGATAAAAAGCAGTGAAGATGAATACCTAAATTCACTACCATTAGATCTCAGTTCCATTTAATTTCTTTATTTTTAAAATATTTATATATTATCTACTGAAACTAGAATTTTCCTTGTTTGTATTTTTCTTACCTTAGAAAGATTACCAATCTCAGTGGGATCAACCTTTTATGCTATCTACAAAATAGTTGGTTTAGCTTTATATATTTTATTGACGCGTTCAGCACGTTTCAATAGGTTGTTACACTTGTTTCTCTTAAAGAGATGAAGAAGCTTGCTTTAATGGAAGAAGAAAAAAAAAGGGAAAAAAAAAGAGAAAAGTCGATGAGATGGGGGAGATGGAAAAAGAGAGAGAGAACTTCAAGAGAAATTATTGGTTGTCTTGTCAAGTGAAGGGTAAAAAAGACTTTTCACCCCTAAGTTTAGGCTAAAAAACAAATCAGAAAAGATTGGTCTATTTTTTATTATTAAGGTCCATTTTGAGCTATTTGTCAAATTTCTCTTTAGGGTTTAGGGTTGTTGTTTCCATTTTAAGCAGTGTTGTAAACCCATTTGAGAAGAAGAGGTAGGGTTGATAGTCTACACCTGCTTTGCGATTTGCTAATTCGAGTTCCTCCTCTGGCAACATCGCACCACCAAAAATGGCCACATCTCTTCTCCTCCTCCTCCTCATTTTCTTTTATTTCTCATCGCCCTTGCAGCTCCCTCTTCTCACTCTTGGCCGGCCTTTTTTGCTCTCGATGGAGGTGAGTTTTTTTTATTAAAAAAAAACTTTTTTGGTCTTAATGTGTGTTTTTTCTTGACGTAGATCCAATCACCTTGCTAAACCATGAGCAACTTGGTTCACAGACCTGTTTACATAACGGCACATACGACCATCAATTCCTTGCATAATTGATAGACAGTCACCAACCAATGTATCCAATCCGGAATCATCTACTGTACCCTTGAGAAGGGCATTAATAACATTGGGAGCATCATATTCCATACAAATGTTTGTGACCTCGACCTAGTCTCACCCCAAATTCGTTTAACGTCTGAATCTTTTATAGTTGGGGTAATTTGTGTATGTGCAATTGTTAATTAAGCTATCTATGTCTCTATCTACTTGTAATCTTTGTCACTAACTAATGCATTGTTGATTTGAACTAGGTTGAAAGAAGAGTAGATTATTGTAAAAATATGTTTTCTTGTAAATGATCTAGTCTTTTAGTGATAACTTATTACAACACTTAATCATGTTGTTATACAATACGTTGTGAAAACTTATTAAATTTTAAATTAATGTATAATCAAATATTATTTAGGAAAAAATTATTCATGATTAATTAAATATTATTAAATAAAGAATTTAATAAAAAATAAAAATTATTATATGATAAATTTAAATTATATAGATTTTTGTTACATATTAATTACACATTAAATAAGTTTTAACAACATATTGTATAACAACCTGAGTTGTAAAAAAATTTCTTTTCTTGTAGTGGGCCTTATCTAAGGAAGACAACTTCTTGAAATGGCCTTGTGTTGCTACTGCTGCTAACTATTTGTTTTGTTGGTCATTTATAATAATCTACTCTCTTTCTTCTCAAATTCTTTCTTTCTTTTCTTTGTTCAATCAAAGTGACCGTCATAGACTCGAGAGGGGCACAAGAGAGATAGAAGAAGTATGTCAATAAGTATCACGATGATCTCATGTACTACGAGGGAACCTTTGTCAAGGTTTCCCCTCGGAAAAGGTCTTGAGAGATTTGGGGTAAAAGGCAAGCTTGCACTTAAGGTTCATCGAGCCTTTCATGATTAAAAAGGTCGGGAAAGCGCATACAAGCTTGAGTGCCTTCACGGATGTCGGGGTCCATTCGGTGGTCCATATTTCGATGCTTCGACTAGTTGAGTCAAAAAGCGGGTGTACGACCAACCGTTGACTTGAGTTAGATTGACTGACGATGACATTTAGTATGCGGAGTAGCCTATTCGAGATCTAGATCAAAAAGTACAACGGTTGAAGAGCAAGTCCATTAGAAAGTACTAGTCAAGTGGCGGTTTCGAATGACACGGAACTCACTTGGGAGCGGGAGTACTATATGCTAGATAGGTTCCGTACCTCATCGAGTTAGGTATAACTCTAACTTAAACTTAATTTCGAGGACGAAAATTTTATTTTGTTGAGAATATTTGTTACGATCCAAATCTAAAACTCCCATTTTAATCCTTAATCGGGATCACCGGCCGTGATGTGGGACCCTTGCTTGTGATGCGCTTTGAAATGAGGGCATGTGGTAGAGGTATATTTTATTTTTGTAATGATGTATTCCTAGTGTGAACTTTATTAAGCATGGTTTATGCAATTAGTTAAATCTAAAATTTTGCTTTCAATAATAGAGAACTTATTGTGTTACTTTGCATTATATTTGCAAGTCTTGAACATGAGGAACATTTTATGTTTGCTTTTACTATTTTTCAAATTTTCGAATTTATTGTTTTACATGATTGTATCAAGTTGGCTCCTCTAGTTGCAAACAAATCTTCTATAAACATTCTAGAGATTTCTTTTCAGGTATGAGCTTACATTATTGACTGTTTGAGCCGTAAAAATAAAATATCCAATTCCTCACAAAGTGCATGATAATGAAAAAATGATTTTTCTTTTGCTTGTTTGACTCAATTCAATGAGAAAGATATGCTCGTAGAGTTATGAATAATTAATGTAGAACTGTAGATTACATTGGTTCTTTTTTTTTTTAGAGTGAGTCTATGGTATTTGTATTTACTTATAACATAATCTGTACACATGTGGTTACAAGAGTTTGCTTCTAACAACAAAATGACCCATACGGTCCTCATCAATGAGAAAAGCTAAATCCTTGGGGATACTAGAAGAGCTACAAACAATTATATTTCCCTGGTTACATGAAAAGGCCAAACAATCTGCAACTCGATTCCCTTCCCAATATATATATCCTTGCATGTCCAATCTTGGAAAAGATTGAGCAAGTCTAAAATCTCATCAATAATTGGGGCAATCCTCTAAGGGCATACTGATCTGTTTGATATCCAATTAGTCAATAAGTTGGAGTCCAATTGAACATCAAGCTTTTGAATACCCAAACTCAAAGCAAGATTAACTCCCTCCTTCAACCCTCACTAGAACAATTTAGGCTTTTTATAACACTTAATTGATAGAGGTTTTTGAGTAACCCCTATGTATTAGATGATTAAGGTTACTATAACACTTAATTCACAGAGGTTTTAATTAACCCCTATGAATTAGACAAGTAAGACTTTTAATAGGACTAATTCATAGAGGTTTAGAAAACCTCTATGGAAAGTTGACCCAAGAACAAATCTCACTTGCCTCACTCTCACTCACTCGTCTCGCTCGCTTGCTTGCTCGCTCGCACTGCTCATTATGTTTTAAATAGCATACGATGATGTTGGAAGATGCCATGTGAATGCCAAAATTTAGAGAAGAATTGGGAAGAGGGAGCAAAGATAGGAAGTTGAGATCTGTGGCTTAAGCAAGGTCGCAAGGTGATACAATTTATTGTACAATCATGAATATTGGTGTTGACGTTTTTATGCGGAAGATCAAATGATAAGGTAATACTTAGATATTTTTCTTGGGTTAAAATTTATAATGAAATAAATTGGGACTAGAAAGACCTATTTGAAGTGCTTTTGATTTGTTCTAGTGTGATTTCGTTGCAAATTGAATTTGTGCTCTAGTTATCTCTTTGGTGTAGGAAGAAAAGTAGATTATATTTATGGGTTGAAAAATTCAACTAGAAATATTTATGAAGCGTATTTTGAGACGGCTTTTCCTAGTGTTCAAAGTCAATACATGAGATCTTTTGATTTAATTATTAGCAACAAGAATCACACATTTACCATGAGTGAATGTAAGTGTCATATTATAGATGACAATTTTAATTTAAAAATGAGATTTAAGGCCTCTAAACCCTATCACATCAATTTGTGTTAATTGTTCTCGTGGTTTATTCTACTAATTTGAGATTGAGACTTTAAAAAAAAAAAAAAACATACTTAAAATGAGTGTAGTGGGTGATGAGGATTTTCAGGTGAACACATTGTAAAACTCCTAAAAATAGAATTAGAAATAAGAGAAAAAGTCCTTTCCCACTTGAGTGTTGATTTTTATGCCTATGTTTAATTAATCGGATTTTTATTATATGTGCTCTTAGTCTTTGATTATTTTTCAAGTGCTTTTCCACTTTAATTAATTTGAGACTAAGGCTATGTTATGTTGTTGTTGTTTTCCAATTTGCAAAATTCATTTGCGGTATTTGCATATTCAAGGATGAGGAAAAACAATGGAAAGATGCGTGGGAATCACAAAGAGGTGTGTTGCTTCCATCATTATAGATCACAAGGATTTCAAGTCTTCCTTCTATTTGCGAGATAATATTGGTCAAAATTTGTATATTTGTTCCATTCTCTTATTCCTTGAAGGCTCTATTTTATTTATTTTTTTTTATCAAAGGAAAACTTAGAAGTCTTTCTTAAATCTTTACTCTTTGTTTTCAATACGATTTTAAGACATCATCTTATTTGTATCTTTGTATTTGGAATGGTTGTGCTTATTTGTGGTCTTGGCATAAAGATGATGATGGATCGATTGATTAGAGGGCCTGGTTTTACTTACGGTTGATCTTACTACTAACTTGCTAAGTTACCATCTAGTTGGATTCTTATACATGGCTCTCTCTCATGTAATGCGAGGCCATTGGGCGGTTTTTGCCCTCGCATCTTTGTTTCCATTCCAACCATGAATGTAAGTTTTGATTGTTACATTTTTGTTGTTGCGATTTCATTGATTAAATGTTCTTAATTTTTGCCATCCTAGGCTTTTAGAAGACTAGCAACTTCAATGGATAAATTCTCAAAAGTTGCATCGGAAGAGGTACCGGGGACGTTGTCTTCTCTAAAACTTTCGAGGTGGAGATTAATGATTTGACTCAACAATTGAGTAAAATAAGGTAAACTTGCTCTTACGATGGATGATTCCTATTTCTTTGTGAAGCACATTTTAATTATGTTGAGAGCTTCCTTTTTTTTTTTTTTTTTCTTCAACATTAAAGGCAAAAGATATCGGGCTCTCGGAATGGAATGAATGGAGGAAGAACATGTCTAAAGGAAAGCGACGAAATCCTAATATGAATTGATCCTCTCATATTGATCACATGATGTAAGAGTAAAGCGAGACGGGTAATTTGTTGACGAGTTGATTGTGAATGTTTTCTTTCTAAGATCCATCATGAACTATCTCATAGTAAGGCATGTTCGATGTGAACCACCAAGATAAATTAGGTGATATGACAATTGAATTAGGAGCGCAATCCACATCTGTTAGCATGGGTGCAACTAGCAAGTCAATTAGGCTTTATGAATTGATTAAACAATTATCTTTCTCACCAACAAGACTTATAGACTTAAGTTAGTGTGGTGTCTTTGTGACTAAACCATGATTCTTTCAAATGTTTTCATATTCATTTTATTATAAAGGAATTTCGAGAGGTTTCTTTGAATAATCCTCTGAAGTTTCAAGATATTGGATTATTAAAATCCAACTTGAAACCAGATCCTAACTTAATGCTATGTTGCTAGTGCACTTACTAGTAAATGTAGTGTAAGGTATTATCTGCTTTTCTATTTTCATCAGAAGGCTTGCTTTATTCGACTTTTTTCCCTTTCTTTTTTCAATCCATTTTATTCTTGATTGAAAATAGGATGGAAGTTCTTTGGTTTGCATGACAAAGGTATGATCTGTTGAATTTGCTTGAACAAAACTATATTATCGTTCAACCATTTCAATGCACCATAAGGCGTAATTGGTTGTCTTGTAGCAAATAACCATGATCTTCAAATACATTAGCTGGAATTTCAATGGTGGCTAGCCCCAAAACTCGATGGGCATTTGCCCAAACTTAATAAATCCACGGGAAAAAAAAAATGTAAAACAATAGAACGAACTTAAGCTGTGATAATCCCGATATCTCATTTCTTGAAAAGAAGTTACTGAGAGAGTTGTATAGCTGAAGCTTAATATTATAGGTAAAGCAACAATATTGGAGGTCGAAACAAAAAGCTATGAGAAGAAATCGGGGAGTTATTGTGCATGAACCGGTGGGTACCATGTAAAATTAGTTAAGTTACCTCTGCTAGATAAATGCGCGCTTGGTTAAATATTCTAATTTCTAACGAGAGAGGCGTAATGCGGGACAACCGTCTATCTCAGTGGTCTTTGGTGATTTCTCAAAATCATCACCTCCATACTCATACGAAAGTATCCGATTGACGGGTTTTATTTGCATTAAGATTCCAGCAATGATCGACACTTTTTTTGTCTGGGAGGATTGCACCCATCAATGTCGAGGCGGGCACTCAATCATAGGGTCCAATGTGTTTTCTTTCCTCGGTGCATGATTTGTTGGCTATTACTGTTGCTCGCTTTTCGAGTAGTCATTATAACGTTAACAAACCTAAGATCGATCTCTCAAGAACTCTCTTGCGAGGCATTACTATACGAGCTATCGGGTGACTACAATCCTTTGCATTCGATCTAGCTTTCGCGGGAGTCGCGAGGTTAGTATGATGTTTGTGTACATTGAAACTACTACAATTTGTTCTTTTGTTATGTTCTTTCTCATTGTCATGAGATACTTTCATGAGAATGTTCTTCTCATGTTCTTCTTGTTGCTTCGCGCCCATTTGTCTACTTATTGCAACTTCTTGTAAACCGCCATAATATTGTAAAGTGGGAGAGATCGACGAATGGATACATGATAGATTAATGCCTACGAACTACGAGAATATATTACACGATTAATTTTTCGTGTTTGTTTGTCCAAAGGTTTTCGCGCCCAATCTTGCATGGCTATGCACTCTAGGCTTCTTTGTTAGGGCAATCATCAAACGCCTATGCACGGGGAACCAACCATGGTGAAAAGCATATTTGGCCGCTTCTTCTACATGTATACCCTGGCGAAACTTTGATCACGGAAATGTGGGTCGAAGGCTCAAGGTATTCTTACTACACTCTTATCCTATGTTTATGCTCCTACCCTTCTCTTCAATTTTGTAAAAAAAAAAAACATCTAGCTTGTTTCCTTTAATCTTTGACACCAAAAATGATAATTGCGGGGTTTTGTTCCAAAAACATCGAACTACATGCTAGTATGCTCATATTGTTGTTATACTAGTTTTCTTCTTACTCTTGTAGGTGATCTTGTTGTTTTTCTCTTTTATTGCGTGCACTGGCAATAGGAACTTTAACACGGCAATGCGCATGCGAATCGAAGCACTCAACGGACTACATAAACTCTCAATTCGGGTAATTAGGCAGCAATTTGCAGTTCTCAGAATTCCACATGGACGGTAATACATGTTGTTTTCTTGTTGTTTTCTTTCTAGATATCAGTAAAGTTATATAGTTTTGTCTTTCAGTAGGATTTATGTTCTATATTTCATATTTGTAGTTTATCTGATATGATGAATTAGTTTGTAATTGAGAAAGTTGACACCCCTTTTCACAATTCTTGTTTAGATCCATTAAGATTCATTTTGAAACTTAGAAATGCTAACCATGTTTTTTTTTTTCGAATAGCGTCGGTGGGATTCAAATTGTTGATTTGTCAACTATATATATATATATGTCTCTTCTTCGTGTTTTGTTAATTGTTATTAGGAGAATTGGTTCCCATTTTTGGTTCCTCGGTTGTCTACGCACTTGTTCGTGGTTAGATTCTGTAATTTGATATTCTGCTTTGCTTGAATATGAATGAACTTTCCTGAATTGTGTTGCCCTTCAACTCCTTATAATTGGCTTTTAGTTGTTGCGGCTTACATTTGTAAAAATGGTGAAGATATCTTTGCATTGGAGGTGGGTATGTGGGGTGGCCTACTATGGCATTTGTGATTGCGCGCAAGTGCCCATCGATCGAGGTGGTGGTTGTCGACATTTACACGTGCCTCGCATCGCGCTGGAGCAGTGAGTGAACGACTACCAATATATGAGCCGGTCTTGATGATGTGGTGAAACATTGTAGGGGAAAGAACTTGTTCTTCGACAACGATGTTGAGAAACATGTTGCGGAGGCTGATATTATCTTTGTATATTTCTTAATGGAATAATAATATTGCGAGTGGAATGTAGATTTGTATATTTTCAATTGAAAATGGAAATAAAAATTAATTTTGAGCATTTTCAGCTATTATTTTTTTTTTAAATTACATTTGATAGGGGTTTGAAATCCCTATGTAATCCTTTGACGATAATATAGAGGTTTCAAACCCCTATGAAATCACTACAATTGATAGGGGTTTGAAACCCCTATGTAAGCCTTTGAAGATATTATAGAGGTTTCAAACCCCTATGAAATAGCCAAGATTTGATAAAGGTTTGAAACTCCTATGAAATAGTCAATATTTGATAGAGGTTTCAAACCCCTATGTAAGCTTTGAGGATAAGATAACACCTTAAAAGATAACACTTTTCATAGAGGTCAAAAACCTCTATGAAAAGTCTTTCATAGAGGTTCAAAACCTCTATGAAAAGTAGAATTTGTTCTAGTGTTTCCTGATCATTGATAAATTGCAAAACACTGCATCCAGATTTTTGAAGAGAATGTACACTTAAAAAAGAGGTGAGAAGAAGTCTCCATTGCAGCCCAGCGAATCCACATTGAGGCCTAACATCAATCTTGCATTTGTTCATTTGATCAACTGTTACTAGTCTCCCCAATGCCAATTTCCTAATTGTTGTATAATGTCTAGGAATACATTCAGGGATCCAAACTACCTCTGCCCGTACAGAAGGTTGGTTCCTTTTTGCACTGCATGCCATGCTGATTTGAATGTGAATTCTACTGATGATTCCAACTTCCATATTACCCTGTCATTTGAATTCCTGTTGATTTTATTTGATTCCATATTACAAGTGGCAGCGGAACGGCGGGAAAAGAGAAAGAATTTGAGAAGAAAGAAATTAGATCGAGTGTGAATGATCAGCAAAATAAAAAGTCAGCAGCGGTGGCAACACAAGGCCATACCAAACAGTTGTCTTCCTTGAATAAGGCTTTTTATTTCTTGTCTTAAAAATGTGAATGATAAGGCCTCCTGTTTCATTTTATCTAGTTTTTTGTTTCGAAAACTAATAAAATGTAAAATGTCTTTTATTGCAGTGCGTACCTCGTGCCCATACTTCGAAGTTTAGTCCAAAGGCATTTCATAAATTTATTTGGATTATTATCGTTCTTATTATTGGCGTACCTACAGTCATGGGTTTTGGTTTTTGGTGCTTTTGGTGTGATGCCAATGATTGTGGGAGGAGAAGAGGTTTAGAAGTAGAAGCAAAGAAAGGGAGAGAACTTTAGAGGAAATAAGGGTTTAACTTTTGTGACGGCCCCAAATTTCGAGGCCGCCCCATGGTCAGCTACTTCTCTGCCTCAGCAACTGAAGCCTGGCCACGTCACCCATGCTCATCATTTATTAGTAATTTACATATTTCAATGTTTAAACAATTGAATTAATCAACATTTATGGCAAAATAAAGCGGAAGTCGTAATATTATCAAAATGAGCATATAAAGTTTACTGATTCATTCTATAGTGGAAATCTCGGCAGTACTGTACATATAGGTGATCAACTATAACAGTTATATATATATATACGAATGCAGTGTGAATTATAGTCTCCCAACCCTAAAAGATAATACAAAAATATCAAAAGTATAGCCATCAACAAACGTACCAGCAGGCCTCAGCATAGGTAAGTCAGATATAATCGTCAAGAATCCCTTTACCCCTGCTAGTACTAGGATCTGCACTCAGCCATCACAAAAGGCAGTTGACGAGCCCAGTGAGTAAAATTTCAAGGAAAACCATCGTGCATCATAATTAAAAAATATAAATGACAATCAATATATAGTGTTAAATAACCATGCAGAAAGAAGGAAAAATGCAGAGAACTGCTCAAAGATCATCGCATGAATATGAAACACAAAGATATACAAATGGGTATGAAACAGCTATCCAAGATGTGTACTGAGGACCAGGAGCCCTGTCGTGGCCTACACCAGGAGCCCTGTTGTGACCAGGAGCCTTGTGTCTTAGACCACATACTTAGTAAGCGACCACACATCCCCTGGATACATAGACGGGAAAACTCAACCGTCCTAGTAAGAATGGACTCGTAGATTATCAATAATTTTACAGCTAAAATGAATAACAATAAATAAATACAATAGTAGTGTTCAGTTGAGTTTTACGTACCTCAAACCGCGCTAAAAAATCCCGAAAAGTACCCTCGGTCCAACCCCCGACTAGTCCCCGACTCTAACTACTGTCTCGTGACTCCTGAGATCTAATCCAGGGGTTTATTAGTCCATTAACTAGATTTATAATCAGTTATGCTCGATTTCATATTTTAATTAAAGTTCAAGGTGGTATTAGCGCTAGCTAATTTGCAGGGTATTAGTGCGCTAATTGATCTTCGTGCATTGTTCATGCACGAAGGTCATCATCTTCCCAAGTGATTAGCGCGCTAATGTTCATCATATAAGCGCGCTAATTTCTCTCTGCCTTGAAATTTCAAAAAGCTGAAATTTGATCTAAACTCATTCCTAACACTTCAAAATCACCATGCAACAACCCATAAACTCTAACAACACCTCATGCGCACTAAAATAAGTCCCAAAACACTAATTTGAACTCAAAATACCCAAAAACTAGAGGATCAAAGCATGCATGTACAAAACACAAATTTTCCCCAAATGATCCCAATCCTCGAAAATCGAATCAAACATGTTTTATTTGTTGAATACACACTTCCTAAGCATAAATACCTCCACAAACCAATGTGCATGTCAAAAATCTTAGTATTTCTTCAAAACCAACAAAAACTTTACATGCATTCAAAACACAAAGGGAGTAGGAGTAGATTACTTTAGATCTTGTGTTTGAACACCCAATCTCCTCTCCTCACTTTGATTCGATCTCCCTCTACTTCTCGATTTTTCTCTCAACTTTTTCTTTGATTTTTCATGTTGAAACGATCATGGGGTATATATATAGTTGGTTTTATAATCTAATGTGCACACGCATCTCGAGGCCCGATCTAACGATCCATTAAGCGGTGTCACTTACATCTGGATTCTTATCATGACACCAATTGCCTTGTATCACATCTGTTGTGTGTCTCACGGTCTATCCTAGGTGTGTTGATTTATTCAATTTCAACTATAGGATTTGCATATATCAATTTCATTTAACACCTATAGCCTATCTAAGTCATCAAATAAATTTCATAAAATGGTAAATACGGTCACACTAACTTTAGACTACCGAGCTCCCCATGCCTCGCGTTAAAGCACGCATCCCAAGGTAGTCCCAGCACTTTGTATACCCTAATTTATTCACTTAACCTAATGTTATATTTAAATCTCATTACACTAAACCTCAACCATAGTCAAAATGTTATGATTTATCTCATCTAACCCAATGCCGGCCTCAACTTTGCCACCTAACCTCGCATTGGCGTGTCCCACGACACGAAACCACTGGCCTTCAACCTAAGCCTACAAGATAATCTAGTTACACACGTGTGATGAATAATGCATTATGATAATAAAAATATTAATACATCATAGAACTTTAGCAAACACAGCAGTACATAGTCAGTACCCTAGATCAGATTCATGCCTAGCCTATCTGCGGTGTCCATGTGTCGTCCAAGCTGACGTTCTAATCTGAAATAATTAAAATAACGACGTCCGTTACAACTTTTTTCATCCCCTTTTTCATTTACTCATTCCACTTGTATGGTGAAGGATTACAACGATTAGCTGTCCTAATTACAAATTCTTGCTCACACATTATGCTCTGATATTTTTGACATAATTGACAGAGGATTCCCACAACTTTTCTAGCGTTCACAAAAACGTGCTCTTGCCTAGTCCTCCAGCCTTGCAAGCTTCCACATTATGTGGGAACTTTCCCTTAGTTTGGGTTCCACACAACTCAGGCCTGCTTCCTCATCAATTGGGCCTGCATCATTAGCCATCGGATCGATAGAAACCTTGTCCTCAAGGTTGAAGTTAGGAAAGTCGTGCTTGAATGAGGCGAAGTCCTCCCAGGTGGCATCAGACTGATCTTGACCTTCCCATTGGATCAAAATTTGAAGAGTGTGATGACCCCTGATGCAGAAAAAAACGTTGGTTCAACACAGAGATAGGGGCTAAAATAGGATGAGAACCTTGGAAATCCAAAGACAGTGGTGATTGAATGGGAAGGGGGTCACCCACACAACGTTATTATGAGTACGTGCGGTCGAGGGGAGCTCAAACCGATATGCAACTGACCCAACCTTCGCTAGAACTTTGAATGGTCTATAAAATCGACGAGCTAGCTTTCCTTGCCGAGACCTGCGAACGGTTCCTTGACGATAGGGTTGTAGCTTAAGGAAAACCCAATCGCGTGGTGCGAATCTCACATCGGTGCGATGAGAGTTGGCTTGCTGAAGCATACGTTGTTGAGCCTTGCGAAGGTTGTCTTTTAGCAGTTTTAAGGCGAGGAGCGATCAGAAAGTACATCGTCAACGAATGCCACAGCGGAGATACCTTGGACATAATCTAACAAGGAGGGTGGACGAATGGAAGGCTATGTTGTATGGCCACTCGGCCCAAGTGAGGTAGCGAGTCCAAGAGTTTGGAACCTCTGAAACGAAACAACGCAAGTAATCTTGGAGACAACGATTAAGAACTTCTGTTTGCCCATCATACTGAGGGTGATACACACTGTTCATGGATAATTGGGTTCCTTGAAGCTTGAAAAGTTCTTGCCAAAATGCGCTAATGAAGAAAGGGGTCCCCGTCTTAAATAATCGAAGAAGGGATACCGTGCAAGCAACAAATCTATTGAACAAAAACAACAGTTAAAGCTGGAGCAGTAATGTGAGAACTGAAAGCACAAAAGTGTGCGATTTTAGAGAGGCGATCCACAACTACTAGAATAGTAGATTTACCTGTCGAAACCGGTAGATGCTTGATGAAATCCATCGAGAGCGCGTCCCAGATTTTCCCTGGTATTGGAAGGGGCTGTAAAAGGCCTTGGGGAGCCCGCTTAAAATGTTTCACAGCCTGACAAATGAGGCAGGACTTCACAAATTGAACCACGGATGAGCGCAGGGATGGCCAATAGAAGGGAGTGACGATTCTAGCCTATGTGCGTTGAGCACCGGCATGTCCCCCAACCGGAGATGTGTGAAATTCCTGTAATAGCAGGAATTGAACGGCTGATTCCGCAAGGACAAAGATCTTAGAGTCGAAGGGCTGATTAATCGGTCCATAAAGTTCGATCCACCGGATTCGATTTAAAGAAATCCTTCAGTGCTAGCAAGATGGCCGAAACGGGATGTGAAATAGAGTGCAAGGAGTTAAATTCAGGTTCAACACAACGCGAGAGTGCATACGCGGGAATATTGGAGGCACCTGATTTATGGATAATGTCGAAATCATAACCGAGGAGCTTCACAATCCAGCGTTGTTGTTCAGGCGTGTGGATTGTTTGTGTGAGGATGGAGCGAAGGCTCTGATGGTCCGTGATGATAGTAAACCGACGGCCCAACAGATATTGGCGCCACTTCCACACAGCCTCCGTGATAGCATAAAATTCTCTGATATAAGTTGAAGCCATGCGCATACGAGGTGAGACAACCCGACTGAAATAGGCCATCGGATGGTTGGCTTGTAATAAGACCGCGCCAATACCAATACAGGAAGCGTTTGTTTGGACCGTAAAGGCTTCAGAGAAATTGGGCAAGGCAAGAATGGGTGTTGACATCACGGCCGTCTTCAAGGCCTCAAAGACTTTAGTAGCACTGGGGATGCAACAGGAATAGCTCCGTTTGAATTTCATCTTCACCCAAGAAATAAAACAGCTCAAAAGATTGTCCTGTGACAAGTCAGTGGTGCGCATGGAGAGGGATGCAAATTCTTCCATAAAAGCATCCAGAGAAGATGTTTGCTTCAGCTTGAACAGAGTGGCTTCAAACTTAGCATAAGAGGATGGCCCGAAGCGGATCTCCACTGCCCGTGCAAACTCCGACCAGGCAGTAAGTTGAGCCGTAGAGTACATCCAATGGAACCATTGAAGTGCCAAGCTGGGCATGTAGAAAGAAGCCACCGACAAGCGTTGGTCTAAGGGAGTTTGGTGATATAAAAAGAAACGTTCGATCTGGAATAACCGGTCAAGAGGGTTTTCCCCGGAGAAGATGCGGATCTCTAACTTGGGCATACGAAGATGGGAGGTAGGAGGAACGACGGTGTGAGGGTTGGACGGTGCAGCGCCTCGATGGCCTCCTTGTGCGCGCGAGAACGTGTCTGCATACCATCCGCCATAGACAAGCAATGAAAGCACCAATGCAGCCAATGATTGTGGGAGGAGAAGAGGTTTAGAAGCAGAAGCAAAGAAAAGGAGAGCATTGCGTTGCAGACGACTTGGGAGCTGGGCCATCGAAGGGTGATTGATATTAGAAATTGATAACCTTGGAGTCGTACAAAGCATTGTGGGAAGGAAAGCTGAACGCAACCGCCATTGGAGCTTAAATTTCTACAATTCTACAGTTCATCAATCGTGATTGGTGAGTTACACGGGGAAGTCTATGTAGCACAACCCGAAGGTTTTGACAAAGGCAATGAAACAAAAGTGTACAAGTTGAGAAAGGCTTTTGTATGGCTTAAATCAAGCGCCACGGGCTTGGTATAGCAAGATTGATGGGTATCTTCAGAAAAATGGGTATACGAGGAGCGAGAATGAGCCTACCTTGTATGTCAAAAAGGAAGGTAAATCTGATTTCATCATTATCTGCCTCTATGTTGATGATATCATCTACACTAGTTCATCTAGTTCTCTTTTGAATAAGTTTAAGTCTCAAATGATGCAAGAGTTTGAGATGTCGGATATGGGGTTGTTGCATTATTTTCTTGGTCTTGAAGTTTCTCAAGTAGAAGATGGAGTTTTTCTTTCACAAAGGAAATATGCCAATGATCTTCTCAATAAATTTGGCATGTCAAATTGCAAACTGTGACTACACCCATGAATTTAAATGAGAAATTGCAGCTTCAAGATGGTGCAGAAATGGCAGATGCTAAGCTATTCAGAAGCTTGGTTGGAGGTTTGATTTACTTTACCAACACTCGACCAGATATTGCATTTTCAGTTGGGGTTATTTCTAGGTTTATGCAAGAACCTTCAAAGATTCATTTTGGGGCAGCAAAACGGATCTTGCGCTATGTTGCTGGAACCATGGAGTATGGTATTTGGTACACTAAAGTTGAGAATTTTAGATTGTGTGGTTTCACTGACAGTGATTGGGCAGGTTCGTTGGATGACAGAAAAAGCATCTCAGCTAATGTTTTCACCCTTGGATCTGGGGTGATCACTTGGAGCTCGAAAGAAGCAAGCAACGGTGGCATTATCAACCTCGGAGCGAGTACGTGTCGGCTACTTCGGCGACTTGTCGGGCTATTTGGTTAAGGAGAGTCTTGGTTGATCTTCTACAAGAACAAAATGGGCCAACGAGAGATATTTTGTGACAACAAAACAACTATCTCCATGACAAAGAATCCAACATTTCACGCAATGACGAAGCATATTGAGTTGCGTCATCATTTCATTCGTGATCTTGTTACAAAGGAGGAGATAGCTTTGAAATCTTGCGGCACGAGATGAGCAATTGGCGGACATACTTACAAAGGCTTTGTCCTTGAGAAGTTGAACTTCTTCGAGAAATTTGCTTGGAGTGTCCAACTTTGAATCGGGGAATTTGATGAAGTGTGATTCAAAGTATTTGACCAAGTCACTTATGTTGTGAGTAGTTAATTGGTTAGAGAATAAATGTGGCTGTTGATTTGGTCCAACTAGTAGATTATGAGTAGTTAATTTGTTATGAGAATAAGACTATTGTTGATTTAGTCTAACATGTAGTGGGTAGTTGTTCCTATAGAATAGCTAGTAGTGATTGTGTTTGTCCGATATTTACTCTATGAATGCAGCTATTTATTTGTGTTGTCACTCATCAATTAAAAACACTCGAAAAAAAAAATCTTGCTAGGGTTCCATCCGAGCGTGCGCCGCACGGGGATCTCTGTCAGTACCGATATTGTCCCCAACTTAACCACCTCAACATTAGGTGTGGGGTTTTACTCTAAAAGGCCTCGGTACTATTAGAGATGAGGTAATCACTAATATACTTCATTTAGAAGTTTTATTTTCCAATGTGGGACTATTATTTCGGTCCACACAACCCAGAGATCTAAGAGGGTTTGTTTCCCGTTTTTGCCAAAGTTAATAAAAGGCACATAGCCTCCACTTTGATCGAAAAAGAAAGACTCCTTGAGTTTTTCAGCAACTCGAGAACAAGCGTATGTCGACAATAACTTGCACTGAGATGCATCTCTTCCTTAGTTCCCTAGTCTTACACCTTAATGTGATTCCAATTAGAACCATAATTTAGGAACTTGGACATTATGGCTTCTAATTTTATTTAGCTCCTCTCTATCAATCATGTTGAAGATATTGGTATAGTCCCACATTGACTATTTAAAAAGAAAAATAAGGTTTATAGCAATTAGTCATCACATCCTCCTCGCCTTAGATTGAGTTTTATATTAATAAAAAATTGAACAAATCCCTGGCCTCTACTTTAGGCTCCAATAACAAATAAGAAATGCACTTACCACCAAGTGGGGAGGCGAGTGGCGCAAGTGCCATATAGATGGTCTCTTCAAAAAAGGTTTCGTGTTCGAGTCTTGGCGTCTACATTGATCTCATTTCTTCGCTAGTTTCCTTGGTCAATGGGTTTGGTGGGACCGACTTGACCCTATGGTATTAGTCGTACCCGAAGGGTGTGGATACCTTAGACATCAACAAAAAAATGCACATTCTAACGATTTTTAATATACTAGTGACTTAGTGACAACAATGTTCAATGAGTATATATATATTGTCATCAATTGTCTGAAATGAGTTAATAATTTAATGTGGTTCATGTCTTGATTTGGAGAACTACAACCTATTAAGATATTATGTTATAACACGAATATCAAATCGGTTATAACAAAGCTCATAATCGCGGTTGCGAATGATTACAATTCATACTTATCCTGACAGACGAGAAACGAGTTGAAGATTGGTGCAGATTAGGAGAGCAATTTTACGATTCTAATAAGAATGTGGAAGTTTCTGAGGATCAAGACAATCGGATTCTAGTAGTTGTTAGGATTTGAGAATTTTGTAAATCATCTATAAATAAGTGTCAAAGTAGAGAGTATGGATTGATTCATATCTTTTAACTTTGTTTTGTACAGTGAACGATTGTGTTCACGTATTTTATCGAGTTGTAAAACTCCAAGGGGACTTGGGTGCTAGTGTGAGGGGGAGCCTCATTCCTGCAAGTGAGATACTTGTGTGTAAGATCCAGAAAAACGTAGGGAGATGCTAGTAGGAGCTCAGTGAGGGAGTCATAAAATGAGTCATGTAGATCGTATGTGTTCATAATGGATTTTGCATCTGGGTGTGGCCACGCAGACATAGGTCGTGGATCGAACCGCGTGAACAATCTCCTGGTCTTGTGGTTTGTTTTACTATTTTTATTTACATTACAGTACTGTTTAATTCTCTGTTACAACATACTATATTTCCTGTTGTAACACGCATTGGTTTAGTAATTTCAGAAACAAATGAAAAGCTTGGCAAAAATTAAGGTGACAAAAAGTCAGATGAAGGGCTATATAGTAGTCTCATGGTAGCTTATTATACCTCATAGTAACCAGGCCTAACATATTGTTCATTGTGAGTGTTTTACCAATATTCATGCATTCTCCTTCTGAAACACACTTTTCAGCTAGAAAAAGAGTTCTTAGGTACTTGAAAGCTACCTTGGACCTTGGTGTTCTATTGGCATTATTGGCATGGTTTGAAATTAGTTAGCTATTCAGACAGTGATTAGGGTGGTTCTATTGATGATTTGAAGAGTACTTGGGAAATTTGTTTACTTTGGGGTTTGGTGTCTTTACATGGAGCTCGAGGAAGCAAGAAACTATAGATCAATTTCTGTGAGAACAGAATACATATTGTCGCATTTTTGTAAATCAAGCAATGGTCTTATTAATGTAAATCAAGCAATGGTCTTATTAATGTAAATCAAGCAATGGTCTGATTAATAGCGCGAGCACCATATGTTCTGCTACCATATTAATTTTCTCACTTACGGGCACAAAATCATGAAATTTGCATACAACACGCGAGGCGATCTCCCACGTACCGATCGAATCTTTGTCCCCAACTTAACCACATTCAACTCTTTTAGGAGTGGGGTTTTAACTCATAAGGCATCGATACTATTAGAGGGGAGACTATGACTTATATACTATATTTAGAAGTTTCATTTATCCGATGTGAGACTATTATTTCGGTCCACATATCTCAACACTCCACCTTGGACCGAAATCCATCTAAGGTGCCATCGTTCCCGTCTCACGGTAGGTTACCCGTAAGTAGCCGGCCGTGGCACTTCTCCTCGAGTCATTGATCTCCTCAGTGTCGATATTGTCCCCAATTTAACCATCCTTCATATTTTAGGTGTGTTTTAACTTATAAAGCAGGCGCAAGCACCATATGTTCTGTTACCATATTAATTTTCTCACTTGCAAGCAGAACATCCGCAAGCAACATACCCGCATACGCGGGTACACCAACTCTTATTTTATTTATAATGGGGGATTATATATAAATGTGGTTGGAGCCCATCTTGCACAAAACCAATTGTCTTGTGCTAGGATTCAATCTACACCACTTATATACCATGCCAACTCTTATTATATTTCTTGTGTGCAATTATATACTCCAACACTCCCCCTCAAGTGCAACTAGGCCTGGATTAGTTGTCACTTGCAAAACACAAACCTACTCTTAGAGGTCTGAAAAAACATACCTAGGTCTACTCTTATAGGCTTCTAGGTTTACAAACGGGTCTAGACTCCACTGCTAGCTCAACAAGGTCATCAATACGAGCCCAAGATCGTTCCTTTCTAATACCATATAGAAATCCATGGGTAGAAGAAGAGTGTCGGACCACAGGCTCAAATGTGGGTATATAAATGGGCTTGGAGCCCATCTTGCACAAAATCAATTTGCTTATGCTAGGATCTAATCTACACTACTTATATACCACACCAACTCTTATTATATTTTCTATGTGGGATTATATACTCAAGACACAAATTTGTTGCGGAAACTCTTCTGGGAACAAGAGTCAACCATTGCTATTATGTGCAACAACATTTTAGCAATTTCAATCACTAAAAATCATGTTTTTCATGGCAGAACAAAACACATAAAGATCAAATTTCACTTCGTTAGGGACGCTAAACAGTCTAATGAAGTGAGATTGGTTCATTGTTCAACTGAAGATCAGCTCACATATCTGTTTACAAAAACTTTGCCAAAGGACAAGTTTGTAGAGCTGAGGAAAAGGATTTGCGTTCTTCACAAAAATGCCAACGAGGAGTATCGATGCGTTAGCATTTTTAGTTCACATCTATCTTTGAATAAGATTTGTTTTTAAAAATTTTCCTTTAAATTAGGAATTAGTTAAGATTTGATATTTATCTCTTCATTGTTAGTGAAGATAAACTTTGACTTGTTATGTAGAATAAGTTAGATGACTTATTCTAAATATCTAATTGTACGAAAAAACAATTGACAAATTCGTCTCTTTTTTTGAAAAAAACTTCTAATTTCATTAATACATATAAGCAGGGGAGGAAGGGGGCGGCTCGGCCCCGGAACCCCCTTTAGGCACCTCACCACCGCCCCCTTCTCCGTCTTTGTTCCCTTTTCCCACCCCTCGAACCTTTTTCTTGCCCCTCAAACACTTTCGTCATCTGCCTGTTCTCGCCTCCTTACTATTGACACTCTTCCAGTAGAATAATTGATCATGTTAATTTATAATATATGTATTGTAGAAACCCAAACAATAAATTTCTATATGTATTTCTTTTGAAGCCCAATTTTTTATGTAGTTAGGAACATTGTTAAATAAAACTTGTAAAAATCAAAGGTTTTTAAGGATATTGAAGTCTAATTTCACAAAAAAAATTTGTAACTGAGTTTCGAGTTGCAGTTAGAAAGTTGTAGTCAAAATACACACTTAATTAAAGATGATAAAACTTATATTTAATTGTCAAATGTCTTCATAAAGATAAAGTTTCAAAAAACACTCAAACATCATTTATTCTTATTTCAAATCATAAAATAATTAAGTAAAAGTTTGGGAGGAGGAAAAATAATTGATCCAAATATATATATATATATATATTTATTTAACAAAAAATTACAAAATTATTAACTTTCTTCTCGTAAAACTTTGCTTGTATATTATTAACTTATATTGCAAGTCATTATGATTATTAGCTTATCATCCGATTATAAATTTTTACTAATACATTTTTTAATTTGACGTAAAAAAATTATTCTATGTGACCAACCCAAGTGTGATATAGCTTGAAATTGGGTTCTAGGCAAACTTAACTCAATATTTTCTTTGATGACATTTTTTTAAAGCTAACTAACTCATTTCAAAGTAAACACCAAATTATTTTATAAGTTACGCAAGGGCACGAGTTTGAGCCAATAAATGAAAATTTAAACCTAGTTAAGTAATCGAGCTTTTCCAATATATCATAAATATAGGGTCATGTCTATATTTTGTAGACATCTAACAAAAATGGTTAATTGATGTACTATGGTCAAGTCCTAGTCGGACTTGAGGAGGGAGTCTTGGAGATGTTGGGATAGTCTCACATCGATCGATTACTTTCAAAGAAAAATAAAGCTTATAAGTGACGAGTTAAATACTCCTTCTTGCCTTGATATTTTGGAGTGAACCCCACTTTTACACTTGTAGCCACATACATAAAATTAGTCACCACACACTCCTTACTTTGGATTAGGATCAATATTATAAAAATTGAATAGGAACACAAGACAGTACGTAAACACTACTAAAATTATATAATAACAAGCAAAACTTTTAACGAACAAAGAAAACTTAAGACTTCCAACAAAGGGATGACAAAATTAAAACTTTCGACTAAGGAAGACAAAACTAGTTACTACTTGAACAGATCAATCTTTCGGATATACATTAAGATTTGTAGTTTATTGATTAAATGAATCAAAATCGAAAAGATGTGATTGGAATAATCCCCAGTCAAAAGAGAAGATCGGTGGAGATTCAAGATCTATAATCACAAGGAGGAGCAAAGAAAATGGTTTAAAGTTTGGAGCCAAGAAATTAATTCACTGCAAGCTGAATCAGGAATGAGTTACAAAAGAATTTTATTTAGGCATCAAGACTGGAAAGGCTTCAGAGTTGCTACATATTGACGTTTCTTCAATTTCTTCTTTATTATTGCATGTGAAATATCTTTGGCTACAATATTGATTTTTTTTTTTTTTTAATCAAAGGGACGGCTATATGCCTTTTATTGATTTATGCAAGTAGGAGTGAATGAAACACTTCTTACATCCTCATTTATGATAGAGATGATAACACAAGAAGGAATGGACACTTAATAGTTTTTATTAATATCTATATATTGATCAATATATGTATTAAGAGACTTACTACATGCTAGCCATTGAATTAATTCGCACAAAAATAAGATCCTGTACAAACTAATTTAGATAAAATCAACAAAAAAGATTTTTTTTAAAAAAAATTAGGCATGATGAAATCCTTACACTCAAAAATGTGCAAATCGAAATAGGATCCAAAGTGGCGAAACAACACGTGTAGTTTCTAAGAAATTTACATATAATTGGATAAAACTGCAATAAGACAGAAAAAGAAATTAATTGCAATACAAGATCGGAGACACGAATCAAAACTAACTAACAAGTATTTGATAGAACGGTCTTGACAAAAAAATAAAAAGTATTTGTTAGAACGGTCTTGACAAAAAAAAATAAAAAGTATTTGTTAGAACGGACTAAACTTACTGATCGAATACAAATAGGAACAAAATAGACTTATGGACTACAGACAAATTGGAGCTGAAGTACTGAATGAAGACAAAGTAGAACAGAATAAACTAGATGGAGACACCTGTTTTTTTATGTTAATTAAGTGATCCGCTTACTATCTCGCCAAAGCATCCGTTTACCATCTCACCATGATAAATATATAATTCTTTGGTCTCACTCTCATGACATCGAGACATTTGACCACCATGAGAGAGTAGACGCTTCATCCGGATACTGCTTCTCTTCACTCGTAATCATATTATAGATACTTATATTGGGCTCAGAATGCCTAATACTTTTTTTTTTTTTTTTTTTTTTTTTGTCTAAATCACTAAGTATCTCTTACTATTTTGAGTTTACCACGAGTTGCACATTTTATAGGTTGGGAGAGCTCTAATGTTAATTTTTCATTCTTAAAACTCGAACATGAATCGTTAATTAAAAGACAACAATTCTCTTCTAATTCTGCCAACCAACTGTTTGTAGTGACTAGTACTTCATGTGGGCCTGACTAGAGAGACCTACAAGGATACACCTGGAATGGTAGGCCACATAGCTCATGTGTTACAGTTGAATTCCATCAAAAGTAATGTCCAGGGCCCCGACCCAACCTTCGAGGGCTCGGTTGGGCTTATTATTTATTTTGGCTGGTATTTTTTTTGAGTCACGCTATGTGCACCCCAGTACCCTTTCAGGGCACCCCAAAATGTATGTAAATTGATACACTATTGAGGTGCCCTCATAAACAATTGGGGTGCACATAGCGGTGCTCTTTTTTTTTGCCTGTTGGGTCTATTGGATAAGTCTACATGACACAAACATTCTCCAGAATCCCAAGTAAATTGTTTCAAATTAGGCTTTGATTTCTTGAATAAAAGGTCAACAACATTTTCTTATCAAGAAAAAAAAAGTAAAATATGTTGTAAATTGAATTGAGACTTGCTAGAACTAGAGAAGGAAAGTAGAAAAACTAAGAACTTCTACTACTACAAAGAACTACAACTACAAAGTAGAAGAGGAGAAATGAAAGAGTTGAAATGAGAAGTTTTATACAACTTGGTGTGTTTTTACAATGAGGTTGATATCCTTTATATAGACCATTTGGTGATGATGATAAATGTACTAAGACAATGTTTACAAGTTACACATACATCACATGCCATACAACTCTTTACAAGCAATGTTGACAACACATGAAATAATGAGTACATTAGATATGGATGCAAGTAAGAGTCATGCTTGATATTACCACTCAATGTAAGAACCATGCTTGACAATGATTAGTCATACAAAGTCTTGATCAATTGTTCATCCATATCATAACACTCCCCTTGGATGACAATTGTTGAGAGAATGTGCCTCGTTAAAACTTCTACTAGAAAAAACTCTGTGGAAAAAAATCTAGCAAAAGAAAAAGAGTACACATTTCTTATTAATCTTAAGATGAGTATAATATTGTTAGGATTGCCTCATTAAAAAAACCTTGCTAGGAAAACTCAATGGGATAAAATCATAGCTAAGGGAAAAAGAGTGCAATACACTAATCAATAACTCCCCCTCATGTTTACATGTGTAAAACTTGTTCAGTTTCTTTATTTGCAATGTCTTTAAGTTTATGCAAGCCAATACCATATGTAAGCCTTTTAAATGTCGTAGTTGGTAAGGCTTTTTGTGAATAAATCAAGCAAGATTGGCGCTTGTGAACGCGTCAATAAAATAAATTTATTAAACCTAAACCAACTATTTTGTAGATAGTGGTAAAGGGTCGATCACGAGAGATTGGTGTCTTTCTTAGGTAAAAAATACAAAAAAAGAATTTGAGATTTAGAAGAAATATATAAATATTTAAAAATAAAGAAATTAATTGAAAAAGAATCTAGGTATTCAGTTTTACAGTCTTGCCATACAACTTGGGATTGAATTTATTAATTGTCGGTTCATGAAAATTATGAAACTAATCTATGACCTAGTGCAGCTATAGATCCGGTGGAGCACTCGGTTCCTCGCACTTCCTAATCTCGATAGCCAAGGTACGACCGTCGACTACTTCCCTATCAAATACGCAACCTGGTCGCTAGTGCTCCAGATTTAACGCATCGATCGCATTACTTCGATTTGTGAATGCACTACACCTAGACAATAGGATCGCTAGTGCTCCAGATTTAGCCTAGATTTCTATGGTATTTAACCCGGTCCCAAAAGGGTTTAATCAATTGGTAAAGTCAATTGCCACTAGTGTGGTCTTGTCGCACAAGCACGGGTGCATACAACTCTTGACATGTAAATCAAGGTTTAAACTAGTGTTTAACCTCAATTGTTCAAATAATACCAAAGAAAATAAATCACATAAAAGAATCAATAATAATTAAAATAAATAAACCTCATGAAGATTCCCAGTCGTAGGCGCGGTGATCCACCTTGACTAGAGGAAAAGCTACCTAAACATAATTAAACTAAAGCTGAAAGAAAAAAATAAAATAGATCTTCCTCCCTCTCTAATCCCTAAGTACTAATTTATCTCTCAAATTTGGTCTGGAGGTGAGAAAAACCAATTTTCGTAGTTAGGAGAGTGATTTTCGGATGCGGGAGTGTTTTGGGCATTTTACGCACGTTTTGTACACTTAGCGTATTTGGATTGGTTGAGAAATTAGCATTGCTTTGACGTGTCGCGCTCTCATTCGCCAGAGAGGTGAGGTGTGACGTCTTTGGGGCGTGAGGAGGCGACACGTGGCGGCTGGACAGAACGTGGAAGGAGTTCGTGCGCGAGTGAATGGGAGAGGTTGGCCAGAACACGTGTCGTAAGCGAGTGGTGGAGATGATTTTCAAATTGAAAATCTGGCCGTGAATTGTACTGCCATTTTGAGCCCCTTAGAGTCGAAGTTCGTGATACTTGTGAGAAAAGAAAATGTTCGTCTTGAAGTCTTCTTTCCAACAAGACCAACGACGAGTAATTCCGACTTTGGATGTGAAAGTTATGCTCTCTGAACTGAACAACTATCAACTAAGCTCAATACACGCATTCGGTCTCAAAAACACCCAACTCATATAAAATCCCTGAAATACATAAAACACACATTTATCACTTTAAAACAAGATAAATATAGTCCAATTACACCTAATAACCTATACTAAATTATGCATAAATGAACACTTATCAAACATCCCCAAACTTAGACTTTGCTCGTCCCGAGCAAAGGAGTGAATGAAAACCTATACTCTACCCATATACTACAATGACTAATCTTAACAAACCTATGCCCTTTACCAAGTCAAGTATGAGTTTCTTTTTAATTTAAATATGCCGCTCAAGTGACCATCATCTAAAAGAAGTTCAGAGTCAAATAGTGTGAAAACGGAATCCAAACATCAGTGAAAATCACCCTTTCAAAAACTAGAATCAGTCCAGACAAGGGCCTTCAACTACTCAAGATTTTACAGAGTCATTATATCAAAGAACACAAGTCCAGAATTTCTTATCAATAGTGCATCAATACAGAAAAAGGGACTATGAACGAAAAAATGCAACTCTCTATCCATAAAATGTAGACGAAACACACCAGAGAGCTAATCATACTTAAATATGAAAATGTGGAACAATACATTGGAATGACTCAATTGATCTAGCTATAAGCACTTGGTCAAATCTTTTAATTTAAAGAGTTTTCATAAACTTAGCCTTTTTCATTTTTATCACTCTATTTTCTCCAAAAAATTTTAAAAGTAGTACGGTCCTGCTCCATTTCCTATGGACCGATTTTCTCACTTTTTCCAACCACAAGATTCACTGCTCCTTTTCTGTGGAATCTGTGGGACTCTCTAAAATTTTTAGAAAACTCTTGTTGACCCTTCTCACTTTCACTATAATCAAGCGAGTCATCCAATGCATGTTCAAGTCTAAATTATTCCCAAAAAGTGGTCAAGTCATATGAATTGATGTCTCAAGTGAGCTACATTCTCGTTCTAGCACCCTAGAAATCGAAAACTTACAAAATATGATCGCTTTGTCTCTTTGGTATCTAGCTGATACCTAAACTTCATACTAGCTCTCTAATAAGCAACCTCAAAGATGTTGGATACACTCTAAATTAAGTACAACTCCTAATATTCAAAAGGGTTCAAGTCTCAAAAGTAGCTTAATTTGAACTCATATCCATAATAAAAAAACACTCAACAAGGTTTCAGGCGACTCTACATGTAACAAATAGCTTTAAACATGCCTAGAATCAACAAAAAAGAAAAAAGAAAGAATAAAAAAAATGCATGAACTACTATAAACTACTACTAACCTAAATGATATAATGCATAGCATGTTATAACAAGAAAATGAAGTGAAAAGAATATAAACATACGACCATAACTTACCATACCCATGGAATACGCATAAAAATAATAAAACGATCATTTTTGTCATGCGTAATTCCATTCATTCAACACTCCACTATACCTAAAACACCCCCAAACTTATCCCAAACTTTGTCCTCAAGGTTTAAAACAAGAATGAGGCTATCAACTACAACATGAAGGAAAAGAGGTGAAAAGAACATGGAAGTGAAAGAAACAAGTAAGGGAAATAACATGCTAAAATGAATATGCATAACCTAATGGACTATAATATCTCATGAAATATGAAGCACGGTGATAAAAATGCTCAACTCATGAAATATAGGGAATATACATCTAATTACCTCCAGCAGGCTCAAAAACTAACCTAATAATTTAAAACCTAGAACTTACGGATCCCGATAAGACTAACCATGTATACCAGAGAACACTATGCACGGTGATATCGGGCTCTCAACTCCGGTGCTTCAACAAACGAGTATCAAACACCTGTAAATAGTCAAAAATGAGATAATGGTGAGTGCACTAAACAAATATAAAAATAAGCAAGCTAAAAAAAACATAAAAAATAAATAAATAAATGAATAAAAAACTTGGGAACATTTTGCTTCCCGATAGCGCTTTGGGTTAAAGTCGTTAGCTCGACTTGTCGTGAATGATCACGTGATGCCCTCTCCTTTCGAGATGTCGACAACGAATAGCGCATCTATAGCTTTGGGCAATTCATCAGACATGCCCTCGTTCAGATTTAGGAGCTCATCCGGGACCTCTAACACATATGAATCTATCGCATCATCATCGGTGACCAAAGGTGTCGGTAGTGTAGAAGATCTGCGAACGCTCCTTTACGACCACCCCCTTGTAAGGTCTAACAAATATGCATGGGAGGGTGGTGGCTTCACCAACACCGAGAGGTTGGTTTTCCTTGCTCCTTTTTGCGGTTCCTCGGCCTTTCTAAAATGACATCAATTTCTTTCTCGGCTTCATCGCTTCATTCTGCGCAATGCTAATGTCAGGCTCATGTAAGGAAACTTCAATTATTTCCTCGGTTCACTCCGATAGTCCTCAATCAGTGTAACCTCATTCACCTCAACACTCTCCAATGGGATTGGACTCATGGTCTCGGTGATATTTTACGGAGAATTGACTTTATTTCTTCTTGACTTCTTGATCCCTTTGTTCAATCCATTGGTCCAATTCTTGCTCGGTGAGGTTCATGTCTTGCTCAGTCTCTAAAAGAAACCTTATTATATCCCTTGAAGGCTAATTTCGTATGGAACTATACGTGTCCTTGATATGATGAATTACTCCGGTCGTCGAAAGGGGTATTTTTTGGTGCTTGGAGAAAGCCGATCGAGAGATCATATCTTTCTCCATGTCTTCAATGGTTCTCGTTCTTGTTGAGGACTCCGTGGACTTGGCCTAGACATACAGAAGTCGGGTTGTGGCGATGCATAGCTAGAACTGTGATGATTTCCATACCTCGGATGGTAAGGACAAGCATACGTGGGATGAAAGGATTCCCCACAAAAATCACAAGCCTCGACCTGTTGCATAAAAAATTGCGAGTTAGAAAATTGATGTCCATTATATGACATACCTACCCCATTCATACCATGATAGTATGAGTCTTCGAATCGATCATAATTATGGTAGTAGGAGGCCATTGAGAAATTTCTGCAAAAAGTATTAGAAACAAGGGACTATATACAAAAATAAATAAATAAATAAATAAATAATAAATAAAAATACAACAAAAATAACTAAAGAAAGAAAAACCAATCCCCGGCAATGGCGCCAAAAATTGACGCACGCCAAACGCGTCAACAAAATAAATTTATTAAACCTAAACCAACTATTTTGTAGATAGTGGTAAAGGGTCGATCCCACAGAGATTGGTGTCTTTCTTAGGTAAAAAATACAAAAAAAAGAATTTGAGATTTAGAAGAAATATATAAATATTTAAAAATAAAGAAATTAATTGAAAAAGAATCTAGGTATTAAGTTTTACAGTCTTGCCATACAACTTGGGATTGAATTTATTAATTGTCGGTTCATGAAAATTATGAAACTAATCTATGACCTAGTGCAGCTATAGATCCGGTGGAGCACTCGGTTCCTCGCACTTCCTAATCTCGATAGCCAAGGTACGACCGTCGACTACTTCCCTAACCAAATACACTGACACTGGTCGCTAGTGCTCCAGATTTAACGCATCGATCGCATTACTTCGATTTGTGAATGCACTACACCTAGACAACCGGATCGCTAGTGCTCCCGATTTAGCCTAGATTTCTATGGTATTTAACCAGTCCCAAAAGGGTTTAATCAATTGGTAAAGTCAATTGCCACTAGTGTGGTCTTGTCGCACAAGCACGGGTGCATACAACTCACTGACATGTAAATCAAGGTTTAAACTAGTGTTTAACCTCAATTGTTCAAATAATACCAAAGAAAATAAATCACATAAAAGAATCAATAATAATTAAAATAAATAAACCTCATGAAGATTCCCCAGTCGTAGGCGCGGCGATCCACCTTCAACCTAGAGGAAAAGCTACCTAAACATAATTAAACTAAAGCTGAAAGAAAAAAATAAAATAGATCTTCCTCCCCTCTCTAATCCCTAAGTACTAATTTATCTCTCAAATTTGGTCTCGGAGGTGAGAAAAACCAATTTTCGTAGTTAGGAGAGTGATTTTCGGATGCGGGAGTGTTTTGGGCATTTTACGCACGTTTTGTACACTTAGCGTATTTGGATTGGTTGAGAAATTAGCATTGCGACGTGTCGCGCTCTCATTCGTCGAGAGGTGAGGTGTGACGTCTTTGGGCGGCGAGGAGGCGACACGTGGCGGCTGGACGAACGTGGAAGGAGTTCGTGCGCGAGTGAATGGGAGAGGTTGACCAGAACACGTGTCGCAAGCGAGTGGTGGAGATGATTTTCAAATTGAAAATTTGGCCGTGAATTGTACTGCCATTTTGAGCCCCTTAGAGTCGAATTTCGTGATGCTTGTGATAGAAGAAAATGTTTGCCTTGAAGTCTTCTTTCCAACAAGACCAACGACGAGTAATTCCGACTTGGATGTGAAAGTTATGCTTATGAACTGAACAACTATCAACTAAGCTCAATACACGCATTCGGTCTCAAAAACACTCAACTCATATAAAATCCCTGAAATACATAAAACACACATTTATCACTTTAAAACAAGATAAATATAGTCCAATTACACCTAATAACCTATACTAAATTATGCATAAATGAACACTTATAAAAGATTATCGCTCGATTGGATTTGCTTAACATCAATTTCACCATTCTTCTGAAGCTCATGTGCATAAAAGAATTTTGGTGAAATATGTTTTGTTCTGTCCCCTTTTATGAATCCTTAACTTAATTGTGCAATACATGTTGTATTATCTTCATATAATATGGTTGGAGAATCTTTTATTGAAGGCAATCCACATGATTCTTGAATATGTTCAATCATGTTTCTTAACCAAACACATTCACGACTTGCTTCATGAATTGCAAGTACTTCAGAATGATTGGAAGAAGTAGCAACCATAGTTTGTTTTACTGACTTCCATGATACAGTAGTATTACCACAAGTGAATACATATCCCGTTTGAGAACGGGCCTTATGGGGATCTGATAAAATTCCAGTATCAGCATAACCTTGGAGATTCAATTTTACCCATCTCGAGTAAAATAAACCCATGTCACTTGTTCCTCGAAGATATCGAAAAATGTGTTTAACACCATTCCAATGTCTTCAAGTTGGTGAAGAGCTATATCTTGCAAGTAGGTTGACAGCAAAAGCAATATCGGGTCTTGTACAATTTGCAAGATACATAAGTGCCCTAATTGCACTTAAATATAGTACCTCCGGACCAATTAGCTCTTCATCACTTTCTTGAGGTCGAAATGGGTCCTTATCCACTTCAAGTGATCTGACAACCATTGGAGAGCTCAATGGATGTGCCTTGTCCATATAAAATCTTTTTAATAATTTTTCAATATAATTTGATTGATGGACAAGTACTCCACTTGAAAAATGTTCAATTTGCAAACCAAGACAAAGTCTTGTTTTTCCAAGTTCTTTCATTTCGAATTCCTTTTTCAAGTATTCGGATGTTCTAACGATGTCGTCGTGGTTTCCCACTATATTTAAATCATCAACATATACAACAATAATCACAAATCTGTTGATGATCTTTTAATGAAGACACATGGGCAAAGCGGATTATTTACATATCCTTGCTTTCGGTAAATAATCACTAAGACGTTTGTACCACATTCGTCCCGATTGTTTCAACCGTACAAAGACCTTTGTAATTTTATAGAATGCACGTTATGAGGTTTTGATTTTATTTCATCGGATATTACAAATCCATCAGGGATTTTCATATATATATCTCTTTGTCAGAGATCCGTGGATATGTTGTAACGACATCCATTAAATGCATATCAAGCCCTTCAAAGACTGCAAGGCTTATCAAGAACTGAAATGTGATTGCATCTATAACAGGAGAATATGTTTCCTCATAATCAATGCTAGGTCTTTGTGAGAAACCTTGAGCTACAAGTCTTGCTTTGTACCTTGTAACTTCATTTTTTTTCGTTTCTCTTTCGTACAAATACCTATTTATATCCAACAGGTTTTACGCCATCTGGCGTTTGGACAATTGGTCCAAAAACCTCTCGTTTTCTTAACGAGTTTAGCTCTGCTTGGATAGCATCTTGCCATTTTTGCCAATCAGGTCTTTTTTGACATTCGTCAGCGATCGTGGTTTGGATCATCATCATTTTCAAATATTTCAAAGGACACATTGAAAGCAAATATATCATCAGGAACAATTTTATTTCGATCCCAAATCTTACCAGAGTTTAAATAATTTATTGAGATCTCATTACTTTCATCTTTTTCATCTTTTTCTAGAGGAAATTGTTCCACATCAGAATCAACTTGTTCTGACAAACCCTTATCAAAGGATTCTTGTGCTTTCTCAGGAGTATTTTGATTTGTATTTATTTTTACTTCCGTTTTCCTCTTTCGAGGAATTGTATCCTTTGAACCAATAGGTCTTCCACGCTTTAAGCGTTTTGTTGGTTCTTGTGCATTTTGTTGCACGAGAGACATCAATTCTTGCGGGAGCATTTACAATTTGGAATATGTGATTTTGTCACTTGTTTTGCATCATTAAGTGCATCGGTAATTGATTTGCAATTTGTTGCAAATGAATGATCTTTTGAACTTCAAGTTCTGCTTGATTTGTTCGTGGATCATAATGTGATAAAGTTGATGCATTCCAAGCAATTTCGCGCCATTCCTTTTGAATTGACTTCTTATCTCCCCCTAATGGTGGGAAAATTGCTTCATCAAAGTGACAATCACAAAACGTGCAGTAAATAAATCCCCTGTTAAGGGCTCAAGGTATCTTATAATGGACGATGAGTTAAATCCAACATAAATCCCAAGTTTTCGTTGTGGACCCATCTTAGTTCTATTGGGAGGTGGTATAGGAACATACATTGTACAACCAAAAATTCTTAAGTGTGAAATATTTGGTTGTTGACCTAAAATGAGTTGCATGGGGGAATGTTCATGGTATGCAGTAGGCCTATAACGAATGATAGATCTTGCATGAAGAATTTGCATGTCTCAAAGCGAAGTTGATAACTTAGTTCTCATAATTAAAGGTGCAGCAATTAATTGAATGCGTTTGATTAGAGATTACGCAAACCATTTTGGGTACGCACATGTGGAACAGAATGTTCAATGGTAATTCCTATAGACATGCAATAATTTTTAAATGCTTGAGATTGAAATTCCCCGGCATTATCAAGACGGATGGTCTTGATTGGATTGTCAAGGAATTGTGCTCTTAACTTAATGATTTGCGCTAAAAGTCTAGCAAATGCAACATTGCGGGTCGAAAGCAAACAAACATGTGAACCATGAAATATATAAATGGTCCACAGTGAGGATGAATAGGTCCACATATGTCTCCCTGAATGCGTTCTAAGAAAACTGAGGATTCCATAACAATTTTACTTGGAGATGATTTAACTATCAATTTACCTTGAGAACAACTAGCACAATTATAATCACCAGCTAAAAATATTTTGTGACTCCTTAAAGGATGTCCATGCGAATTATTAATTATTCTTCGCATCATTGATGATCCTGGATGACCAAGCCGGTCATGCCATAAAATGAATGCCTTTAGATCATTAATTTTCTTATTTAAGACGACATTCGTTTCGACGTGCCTTATATGAGTAAAATATAATCCAGAGGATAAAGTGAGAATTTTTCTAATACTTCTTTTTCCCATTTGAAACCAATGTGACATAGAGAAATTCTCTATTATTTTCGTTCATAGTTTCAATGTGATATCCATTTTGTCGAATATCTTTAAAAATTTGAGTAAATTTCTTGGATTTTTGAGTATAAGACATTGTCAACATGAATTATTGTTCCCCTAGGCAACATAATATTTGCTCTTCCAGAGCCATTAATCAAATTGGAGATGCCAGATATTGTTTGAACATTAGCCTCAGCTAAGTTCAAATTGAAGAAATATTCTCTTCTTTTGAGGATAGTGTGCATTGTAGCACAATCAACAAGACATATATCGCCATAATCTGAACAAATAACTTGATAATCCATTTATACATTGAAAAACAATATGGTATTAAAGAAATACCCTTTTCGTAATAAAATACGAACATCTCAAACTTTTTGTATCATTAGTCAACAAAAGCATGGTAAAATATCACAAAAATATTTGGGTATTGTATATATGACAATATTTAGGCAGCATAGCCTTTCATACGTGACAAAAAAAATGTCACAATTATGAGCGTTCCTTGTCAATACTAATTTACCCTTTCTAGTGGTGCACCACTTTTTATGTTGACTATCAATGGAATTGTCAATATGACTTTTACCATATCTTTTCACCTTTTCCACGTCCATAAATTTGTAATTGCGACCATGGTCATTATATGCAACATATGCTTCTTAATTTGAAGCTAAACTAATTGGACATGAGTGATATTATATTTATAATATCTTATTATTTTACTCAGCTACCATGAGACAAGGATTCAATCCATAATTAATACTTAATTGATTGACGTGCGCGTTCGATAATTTGTTGCAGTAATACATCGAGGCGAGCCACGTGGCTTTTATTTGTCTAATCAGTCATATTTCTGCATAGCCTCAATATAGAGGTAATTGAAATTGCAGAATAATAAATGATATTTGAGTGATATAAATTTTGTAGCATGAGACCCAGCCGCTCATTTTGAGCCTTTTGGAGCATCACCAATTTTGGCCTTGATATAGATAGCTCCATGAGATGAAATGATAATATAAAGTGAAATATTCACTTTTCAAATCTCTAAAGAGTTTAAAGAGATATTTGACAAATAAATATTTATACGCATAGCCTTGCATAGATACTTTATATATAATTTGAGCATCAGTTGCCTTGACAAGTAATTAGTATTGTCAATATTGTTAAGGTAATTAATTCAATTATAATTAAATAAAATCTTTGTGAAAATAGGGATAAACTAAATAGTTTTCTTTTTATACAAAATAGATAATATACCATTAAATATATGTTCACAACTTGATTATAAATACGGAAAATGTAATACTTGTATGAGTTGGTGGGACAACCTCCGGGTTGGGTGGCGAGCGAAGTCTACTTAAAACCATGCCTCATCGAACGGGATAACCGTCTCCCTTTCAATGTTTAGCTTTACGGGGACAAGGCTTACCCACTATCAACCCAAACTCATAACACTATTTGCAATATAAAAATCAAGAATGGAGCATAATTAATCGTTTGTAGTATAGCGAGAAAACTAGGTATGTCACATATTGACTTTTGATTTCTAATGTAGAAGATCGTACAAGACGCAACTACGAGCATACTTTCGCAATCGGTGACTTTATAATGCATAATATATGAATAAAGCATGCATATAAAAGTGAAGCAACCAAGATAATATAGAAATAAACCGAACTCATAAAAGTTATACCTTCCTAGCTTTGTCTTCTTAACAAGCCTTCTTGAACTTCAAAATCTCCTTAATGCTAGAGCAAGCTCGTGCTGATAACGTGTTGTAAATTGAATTGAGACTTGCTAGAACTAGAGAAGGAAAGTAGAAAAACTAAGAACTCTCTTGCTACAAAGAACTACAAAGAACTACAACTACAAAGTAGAAGAGGAGAAATGAAAGAGTTGAAATGAGAAGTTGTATACAACTTGGTGTGTTTTTACAATGAGGTTGATACCCTTTATATAGGCCCTCTGGTGATGATGATAAATATACTAAGACAATGTTTACAAGTTACACATACATCACATGCCATACAACTCTTTACAAGCAATGTTGACAACACATGAAATAATGAGTACATTAGATATGGATGCAAGTAAGAGTCATGCTTGATATTACCACTCAAAGTAAGAGCCATGCTTGACAATGATTAGTCATACAAATTCTTGATCAATTGTTCATCCATATCATAACAATAAATCTACGTTAGAGTCAGGAATAGGGTGTTTTTTCAACTTTTTACAAATTGTTGTGTTTTAAAATGGTAATGTAATAAAAAATTAATAATTTAAAAATAAAATTTCAAATCCTTCAATTTATAGAGGAGTGTTTGAATAATAAGGTAAATTTTAGAGGACAAGTTAAGAAAATAAAAATATAAATTGAGTCTAGACTCATGAGTCCTACAACAATACCCAAAAAGCAAATAAACAAGTCAATTATATTTTTGACATAGTAGACAAAGTAGCAACATTCTCATGTAGTGCACAAAGTGTGTGGGATGTGCTCATATATATATGGAGACTCATGCATCATTAAATAAAAATACTGAATGACAACAAGTATGTCCATCGGCTCAGTATTGACCTGTGTGCGTTATACATTAAGATTTATACATGCCACATCTCGAGAGGTGCATGGATGACTCAAAAGTTCATCGTGACTTTCGGTGTGACATACCCGTTGTCATTCTAAATAATGCAGTACACTTTGAAACATATGTGCTTAAGTATTATTGAGAGCAAGTTAATTTAGCAAATTCTAAGTATGCATTGGAGTGATTTTTAGCAAGTACCATGTGTGTATTCCATAATTAGAAAGTGTATATTTTTTATTAAGCAGAACGTGTAGAAGAAGGTGTGCTTGGGTTTCTAATTTGGGGATTGTAACTTTGTATATATGTGCTTTGATATATGGATAACATAGAAGAATTTATTTTGGTTCTATACAACCATTCATGGTATCAGAACCGACGGTTGGCTTAATAGCTCATTGTCCAAAGGCCTTGTAGACATCAAACAAAAAAATTGAGAGTTTAACATGAGGTTAAGATGAGCTACCGAAAAGAAAAAAAAGGAAAAATTAGACCCATCCTCCAGTTGTGATGGATTGCGGTCAAGTCCTAGTTGGACTTTAGGGGAGGAGTGTTGGAGATGTTGGGATAGTCCAACATCAACTACTTGCAAAGAAAAATAAGGTTTATAAGTGTAGAGTGGACACTCCATCTTGCCTTGACATTTTGGAGTGAACCTCACTTCCACATTTGTAGCCTATACATAAAATTAGTCACTACACTCTGCTCACCTTGAATTGCGCCCAATATTATAAAAATTAAACATGGTATCAGAGCATGGTATATTATAATTTATCAAACTTCTAGTGTAGGAACTCCTCAACAAAACGGATGAGTGGAACGAAAACAGACATATACTTAATGTGGCACGTGCACTTTGCTTCCAAGCAAATCTTCCAATTAATTTTTGGGGAGAATGCATATTGGCTTTCTTGCTTAATTGATTAATCGAACCCCGTCGAGATATTAAATGACAAAACTCCTTACGAGCTCTTGTTTGGTCGACCTTCTTTTTATAAAAGTCTTCGAGTTTTTGGTTATTTGGCATATGTTCAAAATTAACGCCATGGTGGAGATAAATTCACAAGTCAAAGTAGGAAGTGCATTTTTTAGGTTATCCTTTTGGATTTTTGTTTCTTAATTTTACTCTTAAGATGAGTAAGGAATCGGTAACTAGCGGAAGTGGCAGTCATGAACACAATGGTGATGGGCCTGCAAAGAACACGACATCCTATTTTAAGTTAATTGGTTATCTAGAATGATAGGGTGACCGCCCTCGTGGATGTGGACGCGAGAGACGGTCATGGACAAGTGTTTAATACGCTTGGGGGAGTGGTCATGGTGTCTCCATATAAGCCAATGTTTGCACAAAAATATCTACGCAAAATGCTCAATGTTAGGGGCCAATCACTGAAGCTGATAAAAACTAGTGTGAAAGGATTGAGCAGTGAGTAATGAACTTTATTGATAAATTTGTTGAACTCTCGAGAAAGAAAATAAACGGGGATGTCTAGCTGGTAAACTTGCGTATTTGGATCGGATAATTGACTTTGGCGCTTCTTGTAATGGCTTCGAATCCATCGAGGCTCGGCCGTCACGGGTGCCATGCGGGCCTACTGAGGCCACGTAGTTGTCATTTGTGTCCATGATCAACTAATCCACCAACATCATTTATAACCTCAAATTATAGTCATTTTACAATTATATTCATTATTGGACTCCAATCATTTGTTATATCAATAATCATCAGTGAAAAACTTAAAGATATGATAATTTAAAGTAAAACATCTATATCATGTCAATAGAGCATTTGTCTAATGTGGAAAACTCGTAAACCATGCATCAAGTCGATATCAATACTCAAAGCTTCAAAATATCATAGTATATATCATGGGTCTCTTACAATGTCTCAAAGCCCAACAATAAATGATAACAAAATGTATATATATACAAACGTACAAGTCCGGCCTGTAGTCTGAAAGTCAAAGATAATCGGCTAGCTTGTCATTGTAGCGACTCGTACCAGGATCTGCACTTAAGCCATCATAAAAGCAGATGACGAATATAGAATGCGTATTCTTAAGAAAATTCAGTGAGTAATTACGACAATAAATACAGGAATTTAACAAGCTATTAAATAGACATGCGGGATAGAATGACTATTCTTAAGGAAATTCTTGTTGAGCCAATAGTTAGGGGGCACAAGAGGATTGAATAATTCAACGATTGCAGTTTGACAGGTCTCACAGAGTTGAGGCATTGGGCTTTTCTGGAGGGATTTGGGTTCTTTGGAAAGAGGATCTTCATATCTATATTCTTCAAAGCCATTGGCGATATATTCATTTATATGTTGAAAGTGATTCAAGGTTTGCCTTTACTCTAACAACAGTGTATGGAAGTCCTAACTATATTATTCGATGACAGTTATGGGAAAACCTTGAATCATTGGCTTGTAGTATCTCGGGTCCTTGGATAGTGACTGGGTATTTTAATTCTCCCTTGCTCCCGGTGATAAGTTAGGGGCTTACGACCAACTCGTATATGTAAGCGATTTGTTGGTTGGGTTGATCGTGTAGGGATGTCGAGAAATTCCTTTCTCGAGCCGTCTTTCACTTGGTCGAGGGAGTACGAACGTACGGATAGAGCGTTTGTGAATCCTTCTTCTAATGGTCTACCTTATGAAGTAAGAAATTATTTTCCCCTTATGCCAGAGGCTATGATGAATATACTGGAAGGCCATGTTTCTGATAAAGAAGTTAAAACCACTTTTTTGCAATGGAGCCAAATAAAGCACCAGGCATAGATGGCATTCCATATATATTCTTCCAAAACAATTGGGATGTGGATGGAAACTCTCTATGTGTGATGATGAAATCTTGTTTTGCTCGTGGTGTGGTTGACAGTTTTATTAACAAGTCTCTTGTAACACTCATTCTAAGATTGAAAAACTCGAGACATTCCACCACTTTGGGCCTATTAGTTTATACCTTTGTAAGTTACAAGCTTATCACTAAGCTTATAGCGAACCATCTGAAAATTGTGATGCCCCTTTTTATCAGCCTTGCGCAAACTAGCTTTGTCGAGGGTCGGCAAATATCGAATAATATTTTGATCACCCAAGTGCTTCTTCATTCTATGCGGAACATAAACGACACACAAGGACGATTAGCAATTAAGATTGACCTTGAGAAGGCGTACGATCGCTTGAAATTTGGAAGTTTATTAGCGATACCCTAAATGATGCTAAGATTCCCAACCTTTTATCTAATGTCATTCTTAGTTGCCTTTCTTCTAGCGAGTTCAGGTATTATGGGATAATACTATATACGATGCATTTTGCCCTAATAGAGGTGTTCGTCGGGGGATCGGTCTCACCTTACATCTTTATGTTGTGTATGGAGCGCCTATCGTAGCTATTACCAAAGCGGTTGATTGGAAAACACCTAACTTTGGGAATGGTGTTTTGTTTCCCAGCATTTTCTTCGCCAAACGACGTCATTCTCTTTGCGAAGCGTTTGAGCATTAGGCGAATGTGATTGCAAATATTTTGAATGGATTTTGCTTTCATTCTGGTCACAAGATTAGTTATAGCAAATCTCAGCTGTTCTTTTCTCCTAATGTGAACTCTCAGGTGATAAATAATATTGAATCGAAGCTTAATATATCATGTACTAATGACCAGTTAGGTATGTGGGCCTGATTAGTTTACTATTATATTCTAATAGGGATTTACTATTGTATTCTAATAGGGATTTACTTTCTCTATAAGTATATACATCTCTTTCTAGTGTAAAAAGTGTGAGTTGTGACAATCGTGAATAAGATTGTGTTGGCGGCTGTGGGTTTTCTTCCCTTAGAGGGTTTCCCACATATAAAATTGTTGGTGATTTGTTCTCTTTCTCTTTTTTCTTATTTTACTATTGTCATTGCTCTCTGTCAAAATCTTAACAACTGGTATCAGAGCAAGGTTATTCTCAAGTGGGAGTAATGACAGAAGAAAGGAAGTTACGGGTTGAAAAGTTCGACGGTTCGAACTTCGGATTTTAGAAGATGCAGATCGAAGACTACCTATATCAGAAGGATCTCTATTTACTACTCGGTGGTAAGAACAGCAAACCTATAGATATGGACGACAAGGCTTAGGAAATCCTGGATCGAAAGGCTTTGGGTGCGATTCGCTTTTCACTGTCACCATCGGTAGCCTTCAACATCTCCAAAGAGAAAACCACACAAGATGTGATGAAAGCCCTAACACGGATGTATGAGAGACCATTGGCGTCAAACAAGGTATTCTTAATGAAACGGTTGTTTAATATGAAGAAACCTGAAAGTAGACCTATACAAGAGCATCTGAGTGATTTCAATACCATCACTAGTCAGTTAGAATATGTGGGTATTATCTTTGATAATGAAGTATTGGCTCTTGTTATTTTATCGGGCTTACCCAATAGTTGGGATGGTCTGGTTATGGCTGTAAACAACTCATCAGGGTCTAATATTATCAAATTTGAGGATGTAGTGGGAGTTCTTCTTGATGAAGATACACGAAGGAGAAACAGCTCTTCTGATGATGTTTTTAATAATGCCCTAAATACTGAGGAACGGGGTAGATCCTCAAAGAGGTCGAATGGCGAGGAAATGGACGCTCACAATCTAGAAGAGGTCGGTCAAGGGGCCCTCAGATGACTTATTGGAATTGCAAGAAGAAAGGTCATCTCAAGCGCTACTGTAAAGCACCAAAGAAAAGGGCAGATGAAAATGACAAAGACAGCAACTCGGTGAATGTCTCAAACGAATCAAGTTCAGATGAAACACGATCATGTGTTGTGACGGTAAAGATGAATCTGCTTTGGTGACTAGATTACGGTGTATCGTTTCATGCTACTTCCAACAGAGAATATTTCCTTAATTATGAGAAGGGCAATTTCGACAAAGTGTACCTTGGTGATGACGAACCCTGTGACATATTCGGTAAAGGAGACGTGCTGATAGGAATTGAAAATGGGACGCAGTTGAGGTTGCAACGAGTTAGACATGTGCCAAAACTTGCTAGAAATCTAATTTCGGTAAGCCAACTTATTGATGATGTAGGTCTTGAGATGAAGTTCACTAAAACATCTTGGAAGCTTTTAAAAGGTGCCATGGTAGTAGCACATGGTCAGAGAGATGGTACTCTCTACAGAGTTCTCAATGAAAACTCCATGAATATGGCCTCCTCTGAGGTCAGTGCAAAGGTGTGGCATCAACGCCTCGGGCATATGAGTGAGAAGGGAATGAAGGTAATCGTGTCAAAAGGGAAGTTAAATGGAGTGTCATGTGTTGATCTGTCTCACATGTGAAGGTTGTGTGGTTGGAAAACAAAAAGTTGTCAGTTTTTCTAAAAAGGGCCGAACTCCCAAAACTGAAAAGCTAGAACTTATGCACACGGACGTTCCTTCACAGGTATCCTCCCTTAATGGCTCTCGTTATTACATTACTTTCATTGATGATTCGACTAGAAAGCTCTGGATTTACTTTATGAAAAATAAGTTTCAAGTGTTTGAACTTTTCAAAAAGTGGAAATGTGTAGCGGAGAACAGACAGTCAAAAATTTGAAATGCTTGAGATCGGATAATGGTGGAGAATCTTGTAACAAGGAATTTGATGAGTCTTGTGCTATGTATGTCATCGAGAAGAGAAAAGACAATACCAAAGACACCCAACGAGAATGGTATAGGTGAGCGTATGAAGCAGAACCATTATAGAACGTGCTAGGAGCATGTTGTTGAGTGATGGGCTACCTAAGCGGTTTTGGGTTGAAAATTGTGAATACTGCTTGCTTATCGATCAACGAGAGGACCATCTACCGCAATTGATTGCGGTACTGAGGAGGAATGGACAAAAAGGAAGTAAAACTTTCACACTTAAGAACCTTTGGTTGTGTTTCATATGTCCATATCAATCTTTGAAAATATGTCAAAATTTGGATGCAAAGTCAAAATGTGCATCTTCTTTGGGATATGGAGTTGATAGTTTTGGTTATAGGCTATAGGATCAAAGAGTAAAAAGGTGATCGAAGTAAAGATGTCATATTCAATGAGGATGTGTTGTATAAGGATAGGATCAAGAAGAAAGAGGAACCAAAAAGATCAAAGTATCTTGAACTTGATGATATCCTCCCTATGATCTGATCGAGTGTTCTTGAACACATTGATGAACATGAAGTTCGGGAGGAGCCGGTAACACCACCCCATTTTGCACTTCGACGTGAAAGACGAACCATCGATGCTCAGGCAGATTACTCTCCATCCATACACTATTTGTTGCTCATGAGATGGTGGTGAACCCAATTACTATGAGGAAGCAATACAAGTCGAGAATAACAAAGAATGGAAGAAAGCCATGGATGACGAAATGAAGTCTCTCTACACAAATCGGACTTGGGATTTGGTCAAGCTTCCAATTGGAAAGAAGGCGATTGAGAACAAATGGGTGTCTGGTTTGAAAGCGGGGAGCAAGATGGTTCCTAGAGTACTGAGGCAGATTGGTAGTAAAAGGTTTCCAACAAAAGGCGGTATTGATTTTCTTGAGATTTTTTCTCCTATGGTCAAGATGACTACAATTAGAAGCTGTTATAAGCATTGTTCTTTGTAGAGGATCTACATTTAGAGCAGTTGGATGTAAAAAGCTTGCCTTTCTTCATGGTGACTTGGAGGAAAATATATACATGCGCAACACATAGGGATATGTAGATTTGGTAAGGAGCATCTAGTGTGTAAGTTGCACAAAGCCTTTATGGTCTGAAACAAGCCCTCGAGACAATGGTATTTGAAGTTTGACAAGTTCATGATAACAATAGGGTACATCTTATTTGTCATGCGAGATCTTCTCTTGTTATTTCAAGAAATTTGACAATTCGTATGTTATTTTGCTCCTATATGTCGATGATATGCTTGATTGCGAGGTTCCAACATTGAAAAGATTGAAAATTTGAAAGAGCAAATGGCGAAAGAATTTTCAATGAAAGACTTAGTCTTTGAAACAAATTTTGGAAATTTGAAGATCGAAAGAGATAGAAAGAACAAGTTACTAAAACTTTGCCAAAGGGAGTACATATCGAAGGTGCTTAAGAGGTTCAACATGGATTGTGCAAAATCGGTGAGCACACCTTTAGCTGGGCATTTCAAAAACCTTTCGAAACAACATAGTCCCAAAACAGAAGAAGAACAAAAGAATATGGAGAACATCCCGTATTCATCGGCAGTTGGTATCCTTATGTATGCCATGGTTTGTATAAGACTCGACATTTCTCATGTAGTGGGAATTGTGAGTAGGTACATGTCTAATCCTGGTTCTTATCATTGGAATGCAGTAAAATGGATTTTAAGGTACCTTGCAGGAACAAAAGATGTGGCACTGTGTTATACAAGTGCAAAAATACAACTATGTGGCTTTGTTGATTCAGACATGGCTGGTGACATTGATGGTAGGAAGAGTAGTACAGGTTATGTATTTATTCTTGGAAGTGCAGCAATCTCCAGGGTATCAAGGTTACAAAAGATTGTTGCATTATCTACTGCGAAATTTGAATATGTTGCTGTTTGTTGAAGCGTGTAAGGAGATGACTTGGTTACGAGAGCTTGTTGAGTGAAGCTGGATCATAAGCAAGCGGATTTGTCGACTACTAGCGACGAGTCGAACGCAATTCATCTAGCAAAAATTCTGCATTTCACTCAAGGACAAAGCATATCGATGTAAGGTATTATTTCATACGAGCTATGCTTGAAGAAGGATCTTTCAAATTGGAGAAAGTACACACCAACAAAAATCCTCCGAGATATGCTCACCAAGTCGGTCCACTAAAAGAAAATTTGAAGTTTTGCATAACTTATCTTGGCCTTGCTACTTGAAGACGACAAGGCGCGCAGTGCTTTGAAGACACTACATGAGAAGGAGATACTACTATACGAGAAAACAATTTTTTAGAATTAGCCCCAAGTGGGAGATATGTTAGGTATATGGGCCTGATTAATTTACTATTGTATTCTAATAGGGATTTACTATTGTATTCTAATAGGGATTTACTTTCTCTATAAGTATATATATCTCTTTACGGTGTAAAAAGTGTGAGTTGTGAGAATCATGAATAAGATTGTGTTGGCGGCTGTGGGTTTTCTTCCCTTAGAGGGTTTCCCACATATAAAATTCTTGGTGATTTGTTCTCTTTCTCTTTTTTCTTGTTTTACTATTGTCATTGCTCTCTGTCAGAATCTTAACATGACCTTGGCCGCTACCTTGGGGTACCATTATTACATGGAAGGGTAGTTAAGTCGACGTATGAGAATCTAAAAATGAAGGTCCAAAAGCAAGCACAAAAATGGGATCTGTTGCACCTATCACTTGCCGACCGAGCTACATTATGCAAGTCTTCGCTTGCATCAATTTCTTTGTACATGATGCAAATGGTTTCCCTCCTTAAAGATCTTTGCGACGATATTGATCGATTTTTTATGGGGATTTATAACTAATAGGAAGAAGACTAGTCTTGTGGCATGGAGTAATGTACGCAATCCAAGGAAAATGGTGGGTTGGGGTTAGAAGTATGTTCGTAATAAACAAAGCGTTCATGTTGAAGTTGGGTGGTCCTTAATTAATAGCTAACTACGATGCTCTGTGTTAGAAACTATGAAGAACATTAACAAACAAAGAACAGACGAAGAGCAGATGAAACTTCTCTCTGTTCAACTGAATCAGAGTTCTCTTCTTTTCTCTATTTATATCAGTACTTCTGGAGTTGTTTTACATAACAAACACTCATATACTCTTGATCACTCACTAACATCTTAACTAACTTTCTACACTCACTTTACTCACTCAATACATCATATTACAACATACACTTCAATGTGTTACTCTCACATCCCCCCTCAAGTTGGTGGGTAATTCAATTATTCCCAACTTGGACTTAAGAAACTGAAATCTCTGCTGAGACAAAGGCTTGGTCAGACAATCAGCTATTTGATCAATTGTTGGAACATATCGCACCTCCAAAGACCGATTCAACACTTTATCCCTAATGAAATGTACATCAATCTCGATGTGTTTTGTACGAGAGTGAAACACAGGGTTAGATGCCAACGCCCCTGCTCCCATATTGTCTGACCAGATTATAGGAACTGCTGATAAGCTGAACTGCAATTCTTGAAGCAGTGATTGAATCCAAGTAAGTTCTGCTGCTGAATGAGCTAATGCTCGATATTCAGCCTCTGTAGAAGACCTGGCTACTACGTGTTGTTTTTTCGATTGCCATGAAACCAAGGAACCTCCAAAGTAGATACTGTAACCTGCAATGGATCGACGATCATCAGGAGAACATGCCCAATCTGCATCTGCAAAGCCAGTAAGCACCAATTCTTTTGAAGCCTTAATATGAAGAGATGAGAATGTAGTGCTTTTCAGGTATCGGAGAACACGCTTAAGAGCTTGCCAATGAGCCATAGTAGGAGCTTGTTGGTATTGACTAAGCTTGTTGACAATGTATGCAATGTCAGGTCTTGTATGAATAAGAAACTGCAGACCCCCTAAAATACTCCTATAGAGAGTGACATTAGAGAACAAAGGACTGTCATCTTTGTATAACTGTTTGGTAGTTACAGCTGGAGTAGAAGCAGGCTTCAAATTATCAAATCCAGATTTGTGAATGAGTTGCTGGACATAGGAAGCTTGATTAAGATAGAACCCTGTTGAATCCCTTGCAACTTCAATGCCGAGGAATAGACTCAACTCTCCCAAATCCTTTAGTGCAAACACTTTGTTCAACTTATCAATAAACTGTTGAACCAACACAGAAGAATTTCCTGTAATTAGAATGTCATCAACATAGATGAGAAGATAAACTAAAGAAGAACCTTGTTTGTAGATGAATAAGGACGTATCAGCCTTCGAATTATAAAACTGCCACTGAAGAAGAGTCGACTTAAGTCTATCAAACCAAGCACGAGGTGATTGTCGCAAGCCATAGATGGCCTTAACCAGTTTACAAACATGATGAGGCTTGTGAACATCGACAAACCCTTCTGGTTGTGGCATATAAACTGTCTCAGTCAGTTGACCATGGAGAAAGGCATTATTTATATCCAATTGCCTGACACTCCATTGAAAAGATGCTGCCAATGTTAATACAATTCGAATTGTAGAAGATTTGATCACAGGACTATAAGTTGTAGTGAAATCAACTCCAGGAATCTGAGTATACCCTTTTGCAACTAACCTAGCTTTGTGCCTATTAACTGTACCATCTGTGTTCTTCTTCACTTTGAACAACCATTTGTTCCCAACTAGAGTTTGATCCTTGGATGGAGGTACTAAAACCCAAGTGTTATTCTTTTGTAATGCTGCAAATTCAACTTCCATGGCCTGCAACCAGTGAGGGCTTTTAAGAGCAGTCTTAGTAGAAGGAGGTTCAGAATTAAGGTATTCAACAACAGCAGCCATAACTTTTGGCTTGTAAATCCCATTCTTAGAACGAGTAACCATAGAATGTATAGATGTTGATGATGGTGGTGGTGGAGGTGGATGTGGAGGTGGAGGTGATGACTGTGGAGATGATGAATTTAAAGGTGAAGGACTTGAAGAACTGGTGAGAGTAGTAAGATGTTCTGAATCTATGTGTTCAGCTGCAATGACAGGCAACGAGGTGGAGGATACAGTAATGGAAGGAATTGGAGGAGAAGAAGAGCTCATTGTGATAGTAAGAGGTGATGAAGTGGTAACAGGTGTACCTCCTTTTCCAGTAAAAAGTGCATGATAAGGGAAGTCAACCTCATTAAACAGCACATTTCGACAAATATATACACGACCAGATGCACTTAAACATTTATATCCCTTGTGTGATGGACTGTAACCAACAAACACACATTTCTCAGATCTGTACTGAAACTTATGATTGTTATAAGGTCTCAAGTAAGGAAAACAAGCACATCCAAATACTCGAAGGATATCATATTTAGGAGGAGATTTCCACAAAACCTGATAAGGAGATAGACCTGATAACACCGGAGTTGGTAATCGATTGATGATAAAAGCAGCTGAACTGCAAGCATCCCACCAGAATGTATATGGCAAACAAGCTTGAGCTAACAATGTAAGAGTAGATTCAATTAAGTGTCTGTGTTTTCTTTCTGCTCTGCCATGTTGTTGATGGGTATAAGGACAGGGGTGTTGAAATTTAATTCCATTTGCAGCTAAAAATGTCTCAAAAGGTCTATATTCTCCTCCCCAATCTGATTGAACACACTTAATACGAGTAGAGAATTGATTTTCCACCAAGTTTTTAAACTGAACAAACAAACCCAAAGCTTCACTTTTTGCTTTCATAGGATACACCCAAGTAAACCTCGAAAAATCATCAATGAAATGGATATAATATATGTAACCATCTGAAGATTTTATTGGTGCAGGACCCCAAACATCTGTATGTATAAGATCCAAAGGACGTGAAGCATTATACAACGATCTAGGAAATGGCAAAGAATGTATCTTCCCTCTCTTACAAGCCTCACAAAAATCAGATACACTATTCTTATTTACAGTCACATTGCAATGTTTCAGTACTTGAGCTAAAACTTGAGCTGATGGATGAGCCAATCTAGCATGCCATACTGAAGAGGATGATGACTTTATAGCAGACATCAACACAGTTGGAGTACCCTGATCTCCTGAGCTGACAAGACTCTTTGTACTGAACTGGTACAGTCCATCTTTAAGCTTCCCTTTGAGAATAATCTTCTTGGATTGAAGATCCTTTACAAAACAATGTTTTGAATGAAATTCAACAAATACAGGATTCTCATCAGTCAACTGTGAAATACTGATCAGATTCTTGGCAATTTGTGGAACAAAAAGTGTATTATTGAAATGCAAATGAGGAGATAAACTATTGGGATTGATAGAACCAATAGAATTAATAGGCAGTGCACTACCATTCCCTACAGTAAGAGATGATGTACCTGTATATGAAGCCCTATTGTACAGCTGATTCATGTTATTTGTCACATGAGATGATGCCCCACTGTCAGCATACCAAGCTTGATCGCACACAGATTCTGGTGATGCAACGAACTGACTTGCATTATTAGTCGCATAGAAAGCATTTGGTGCAGATGGTGGTGGCCTAAACTGAGGATTAAATGGTGGAGGATGAGAATTGAAAAATTGATTTCCATTTGAGTGCTGAGCAGTTCCCAGACCATATGACATATCAGTCCTATAATAGCAAACTGTAGCCTCATGTCCTGTTTTCTTGCAAATCTGACATGTTGGTCGATTCCCACCATTGTATCTACCTCTTCCTCGGCCTCTATTGCCTCTTCCATAAAAGCCACCTCTATTACCATGACCTCTTCCTTGGTTATTAAATTGACCAGTACTTTCTTGATTCTTACTCCCATTTGAAACATTTTGATTCTTTACAAATGCTGCATTTGCTGCAGGTGTGACATTCATGTTTCCTAAATTTACAGTAACACTATGAACTTGCTGAATTCTAGCCTCAAAACCTAGTAAAGATGCATACATTTCATGCCAAGATAAAGCAGATCTCTCTTGTAACACAGCTGCATATGTAGTATATTCTGCATCCAGACCAGCAAGAGCACTTGCTATGAGGTCTGAATCAGGCATTGGAGACCCAGTCGAGGCCAAAATATCAGCATTTTCTTTCAAACCTTGTAAGTACTGAATCATGGTTTTAGTTCCTTTTCTTGCTGTGAGTATGTTGTTTCTGCAAACCTGAATTCTTGACTTGTTTTGTGCACCACACAAGTTTGCAATAGCTTCCCAAACCACATGAGCAGATGATGATGAAGCAACTCTCATAATCTGTGATGTTATGCTTGGAGAAAGAGAATTCAATATGATATGTAACAACAATTGATCTTTAGAATTCCAATCTTGATAGCTTTGATTGAAAACACCGGTTTCTGGATCAAATTTGTGTGGACATGGTACATCTCCCAACAAGATTCCATCTAGGTTATAACCTCTAATTGCAGGCATCAACAATGTCTTCCATAACATGTAATTGGTCTCATCTAGTTTAATAGACATAGATTGACTCAAAGAATGTCCAAAAGGAGCAATGACAGATGACGAACCTGTGATTCCAATACCATTGCTGGTCTGAACCGCCATTGATGCTCCAGAGACTCCAATTCCAGAAGTACCAGCTCCAACGCCCCCAATTCCAGCAATTCCTCCAATTTCAGCCATTCCAGTGCTTGCTTCTGGTAGATCTGACATTGATGGATGCGTATTGATAGATGAAGGATCGTCTTCCATGGCGATCTAAGCCTCAGTTGGCTCTGATACCATATTAGAAACTATGAAGAACATTAACAAACAAAGAACAGACGAAGAGCAGATGAAACTTCTCTCTGTTCAACTGAATCAGAGTTCTCTTCTTTTCTCTATTTATATCAGTACTTCTGGAGTTGTTTTACATAACAAACACTCATATACTCTTGATCACTCACTAACATCTTAACTAACTTTCTACACTCACTTTACTCACTCAATACATCATATTACAACATACACTTCAATGTGTTACTCTCACATTACTTCTATAATAACCCTCAAATTTTGACTTGACTTGTATTGTACTTGTTAGAAGCGTGACCCGATTATGTGATGCTTGTACAGTATTTTGAACTTCGAGAGTCGACACCGAAGTAATTTTATGATTTTGTGTTGTGTTGTATTAGTATGATAATCTAATACGTGTCTCGAGCCGTTTGGGTGACCATTAGTTGAGTGAGGCTTCGCCTAGGTAAATGGGAGAGTTTAAAACACAAAAAAATATTAATAAATAAGTTTTTAAATAATAAATAAAATTAAAACTAATTTGTCGGGACGTGACACGACTATGGGCACGCGACGAGGCATCTTATGGTGAAATATGGTTCGAGGAGCGCGGGATTAACACGGGAGCCAGATAACTAAATGACACATGAGTCACTTAGTGGAGTTCATTTAGAGGGTTATTATGGTGACGCAACTTGAGAAGGAGAGCAATGGGATCAGCCTCGAGATATGTGTGTGCAACAAGATGTCAAGTGGGCCTATATAAAGGAGGCCATACCCATGTTCATTTTTTTTTTCTCTCTCACGTTTCTCTCATTTCCCTCCCTCTCCTCCTTCCATTGTTTGGTGAGCAAGACAACCACCTTGGGTGGTTCTGGTAGCCGGAGTCTCGCCGGAGAGCCTCTCCCTCACTAGATACTGGTGAGTCCCTTGCTCATCTTTCTTTTCCATTTCCTCTCCCTGTTTGACAGTTTTGTGGGTTTAATTAGTTGTTGAAATATCGCCATGACTTGGGCGGCTTACCGGAGACGATCTCGGTGCTCCACTGGTGTCTCGGAAACCCCCGGAGCGATCAACACACGACACCAATGCTGGGCGTTGTTGATATTGTTTTTATTCATTTTTAGTCGATTGTTCAACAAATTAGGATATATTGGATTCTCGGACATTTACCGATGTTTTGATGGTGATCCGAAGCCAAGTTCGGAGGGCTTTTAGTCTAATTACATGTTGATGATGGTTTCCAAAGGGTGGGATGTTGATTTCGGTTCAACATAGGTACAGAGACTTCAATCTCTGTCGCGCTGTGGTGACGCTCCCCATGCGTTGTATCATGGCATCTCCCATATACGGCCATACCAGAAAGATGAGCCCCCACGCCGTGAAGAAGTTTTCAGTTGTTGAACAGCACGACGTAAATCACACGCGCGTTTTGGGTATCTTGATTCGGTGTTTAGCCGTCAAGTGATTGTGTCTACACGGCGTTTATACAACGTTGGGTATACGTTTTTGAGTTGGTTTTTGGCTGTGAAGAAGTTGTCCTCACGGCATGGATTTTTCTGTGTGTTATGGTGCTGGTGAGGCGTGATTTCGCGTGTGTAATAACGCCATATAAGGCGTTTTTGAGTTCTTTTATACCATGACGAGCTGGTGTGTGAGGCGTGTTCACTGAGGAGGTGTGAACACATCGTATTCACGTTTTGGTGTGTGAAAGGTTTTGGGCCCAACAAGGGCCCACGGCTAGGGGATGCCCAAGACATTTTTTTAATAACAAAGGGCCACAGATGGTTTTTTTTTTTTTTTTTTTTCCAGTTTGTGTCTTCGTGGAGTACATACATGGGTGTGTTTTACCGTTTTATGTTGTGATAAACTTTTTCATATGTTAATTAAACACGGCTAGGGCACGGCGAGAATACATGCATATGTGTTACATTTTTGGTTATGTTGGGCTGATTATGATGCCGTGGTCACACCACAGGCCCATGGGCCCACGGCGTGACCCATATAACACTTGACCAGAGGCCTTTTCACAATTATTTTGGGCCTGTTTTTATAAACTGTTTGAAACCAAACTTAATGGGAAATACCCTAGAACTAAATACTAACATAAACCCATAAATTGTGGTTTCCAACCTATGTCAGGTAATCGAAAACCCACGAGGATCGCTTTAGAGTCACGAAGTGTTGACGAATTGCAATAGTCAGGTAAGTACACTCGCCTACATGCATGTGTATGTTAGTAAGCCAGTAAGGAAGTTTCATGTAATTTATTATCATTTATTGCTATGCTTGTTGGCATTCAAATTTCATTATTTGTTTGTTATGTGTGTTATTGACATAAGTGTGTCGTGATAATATCATGTGGCCCGCACTGATGGGAAACTTGGTTATTTCCTACTGGAATTACTGCTACCCATAGTGTTGTGTGAATCTGGTTATTGATTTGTGAAGGGGTCATGTGGCCGCGCTAGTTGGGGAAACACGAGTCACTTCTTGCGGGAGTGCTGTCGCCCATAGTGTTATGTGAACACTGGGCCTTTGGATTGTTGTACTTATTGTTGTGGATTTATACCACTTATGGGCCTCTTTTGACTTTTAGAACACGCATGTTATTGTTGTTGCCTTCCAGTATGTCTATCATGCACTTTGATCTATTCCTGTCTTTCAATTACAGCATGATATTTAAACTACTTTATTTGATGTTCATGAATTACTGTGAAATTCTTCTGGTATTACTTTCAATTTCTTTCAATTACTCACCGTCTAGTTTGTGACGATGGGTGCAGATATCCTGGAGTGTTCTAAGGGCAAGGGACCCTGCTTAGGCGACTTCCTTTGAGGACCTCTAAGAGTGATATTGCTTCAGGATTAGGCTAGGTTGGTTTTATTATTATTTGTTAGTTGTAGGAACGTTTGATTTATTATGCTTTGTTTGGGAAGATATGAGACTTTTGGATATCATGTAACTTGTTTTGTTTATCGATCATTCTTGTACATGAATATCTGTATTTTGGGGTTCCACATTAATAGATGTCTGATTTCCTTTGAATTTTGTTATTTCCCATATGTTTATAATTATAGTTTTTCCGCTATATAAACTAATAACTCACTTCATAAACTTGTTAAACAGATAAACTGAGGCTGACTAGGCTCGTCAGGTAACCTGAAACTGGACTCGGGGGCTTGCACGGGTCTAGGCCGGGCGTACCCAATTGCATTGAGAAATTGAGGTCATCACAACTTCGTGATGATTGTGGAGAGTTGTATTAAAGTTAGGGAGTTGTTCGGTGTTGGAGGCGAAACTTTGGGGGGGCTCTTCTGGGTCTGCAGTTGGCTTGGGAAGAGGGCTTTCGAAGAGTAATTTTGGAGATGGATAACAAGATTGTTGTGGATTTGTTTAATGGTGATAGTACTCCTATCAATAAGTATCGTCATTTGATCTCCTTAATCAGATCTCTCCTAAAGCAAGATTGGTCAATTAAGATTGTTCACATTCATCGTGAAGGTAACCGAGCCGCAGATTGGCTAGCTAGCGTCATTTGCAGTATAACACTCGATTGGGTTACATATTTTATTGTAATGTCCCTCGGGGCTTTTCCTTATTTTGTCTAATGATGTAATGGGAGTGTCGTTCCCTAGACACTGTCACTTGTAACTTATGTTATTGCCTCTTTTGAATAAAAAATAGGCATGAGAAAAAATAAACAGACAACTGTGCTCATCGCATGAATAAATAATAGAAAAGCTCAAAGTGTGTATCTAAGCCTAAGTCAGACTAGCACCATATTTCGGAATACACTGCGAGCACTGCGAGCAGTAGCAATTTATGTGATGAACCTCACCTGAGCTAGGGTCGGGTTGCCTGGCTTAGACCACCTCCCAAGCCCAATAATCGAATCGAGCCCAAGCAAGCGGTCTGGCTCGCCTAAATTAACCTGCGGAATAATACAACGAGATCATATGGAGCACTAGCAATCCAATTGTCTAGGTGTAGTGCCTTCACGAATCGCATTAATGCAATCAATGCATTAAACCCAATTTGCGTCAGTCTGGAGTTGTGTGTTTGGTTAGAGAAATAGTTCATGGTCATACATTGACTACCGAGACTAAGAAATGCGAGGAATCGAGTGCGTCACTGGATTTGTAACGACCCAAATTAATTTAATCAGGATTAGTGTTAATCATAGGGATTAACGAGTTAATTCGGGCGTTACGTGGACAGCTAGGTGACTTGGATGTGGGTACCCAGATTATATAGTGTTATTTGTGTATGTTGTAGTGCCTATTATTGTGATTATATGTATATAATATCACGTGTGTGTATATTAATGTCGGGCAAGGCTATGAGTCGGGTATTCATCCCGAAGTGCATGTCAACGCGAGTATCGGGTAAGTGTTACCTGGAGTTGTTAAACTAGGCTAGGAAGGTTAATTAGGAAACTAATTAGAGAAACTAATTAAGTTGGTAAGACGGAGACACGACGTGCCTCGGGTTGCGTGTCAAGTACGGGTGCCGAGTGTCGAGTAGTCGGGGTACGGGGCACTGACCATTGGGTAGTTGAGGGTCAGTGTGACTTGTGTACAAATCATATGATTTAATGTGGTGAAGTATTAATGTGCCTAAGGTGAAAAGAAATACTAGATTTAAATCAAAGTCCTAAAGTCTTATAGGAAAATAAGGAGTCATGGGATAGGCATAGGGATGCGAATATTGATAACCACAAGGTCGATTGAGTTTATAATCTGTCTCATTTAAGAGTTGGACCAGGGTAACTATAACTCTTGGATCGTCCTCCAGAATCGCACAACACATTTGATGAAAAATCTATGTATATATATATGAGATATCTTGTTCAGAAATTCTTATACATGTAAAGAAAGAAGTAAAAAATACTGAGCTGATCTATGGAGGTCTGGAGAAGAAACTGAAGAGCACGAGAGGAATTTGAACTAGGATTAGGGTGTTCAACACAAAGGTAAGCATCTAGCCTTGGTTAAATTCCATTAAAGAGTTAAAAAAAAAATGGGGTTTTCAAACAAAAAATTTGGGTTTTCTGGCTTTGATTATGTTTAATGAACTGTGTGAAATTGAGGTTCTGGGTACGTGTAATTGAGGATTAAATCAGATAAATGATTGAATTTTCGGGTCTTTGGGGAAAAATTGGTAAAAAGGGACGTGCATGAATGATTCTAGATTTTTATGTTTATTCTATGGTTTTTGGGTGTAATTTTGGCCTCTTTGAGGTGGTTGTTGATCGGTGATGGAGAAGGGGTGAAGAGGAAGCAAGGAGAGAAGAAAAAGAAAAAAAAAAGTTGCAGGAAACTAACGTCTTTGGGAACACGCGCCCCCTCGCACGTGCATGCGTCCCCTAACCCAGGCCGAACCGGATCGGTTCAGGTTAGGGCCACCCATTTAAAATAATTAAAAATAAATTGAAAAGTATATTTTTATATACTATTTTTTTCTGAAAAATAGTGAAAATAGTCGAAAAATATCAAAAAAATTGGAAAAATTATAGAAAATATAAGAAACTAAGAAAGAGGTAGAAAAATGGTTTCGAGACTTTCTGGTGTTTTTGGTACCTCGACATAACCTGGAAGAGATACCACAATTGAAAATTAAAATTTTAATCTAATATTATCAATTTACATAATGTGTTTTTAAATAATATAAAAACACTATAAATGGACTTTAGGGACTAGGAGACCGTAGCTCGGGCATTAGGGAGCTAGGCAGGTCGGATTTGTAAGTCCGGGAAGTCAGAGTGCGTATTTATAGGTGTATAAAACCCTCGAGAAAGCTACACTTTAATTCATGGTGTGCATTTTATCGATTATCTTATCGTATGCGGTGACCGCTGGTTGTCATGCATAATTTTTCATCTTGGTAATGGCTACACGTTTGAGCATGGGCTAGTCTACGACGACGACCGTGTTGATGGGAGTAGAATGTATCTACAACTGTCTCGAGGGATTAAGGGTACTCTTAGAACTAAAAAACTTGGAAAGGGGTACGCCCGTTTACTGAGTTGAGGTGTAGTCATTGTAAGCCGAGTTATTAAGCATTGAGTTGTGCTAAGAACTCCGTTTTATTATCGTATGACCCAGGCGGGTCATGGTTTTATCGTGGTTAAATGAGTGGTAGTTTATTTACACGTTGATTATACGTTCGAGCCCATTTATTTATTGGTTTTCATATTACGAATATTTTAGATGCTTTATATTCACTTGTGTGTGATTGATGTGATCTTGTGATAGTTGTTTGTTGTCAACCATGAGAATATGATTCTTGTTGCCAGGGTCATATTCACATGTTTCGTAGGTTATCGATGTTTTCATGACTATTATGTAGACTTCTATTGGGAATGTACTCATTGGGCTCGTTCTTTGTATGTGTTGGGCGGCGATCGAGCGCGAGATCTGGTACGAGCAAGAACGAGAGGGAAAAAGGCACTAGGTGACTATCTTTGAGGTCGTTCTTTCGCTTACCGCTCGTGTTTGTATTAAAGAGTATGTATATATTTATTTTGTTGGGTTTGGAAAGTCTAGAACACTGTTTACATGTATATAGATTACTGTCTATTTCGTCTCAGTTATATACATGGTAACTATTTCCGAGTTTTCAACTAACTAGGTTTAACAAATTCTCATAATATACACATTTAAGACTTTCGCTATGATTAACTAACTTGCTAGATGTTTAAGATAATAAATAGATTAATATAATAGGATTAGTTAAACGGAGTGTCACTTCACATAGCTGCTGACGTGGCAGTGGCGATGACGTGCCCGGTGTTGTGATAGATGCTACTGGGCTTGCGAGTGGAAAGCGTGGGTCACGAGACGACCTTGGAAATCGAGGTTTTCACATAGTCTATAGCTACCCTAGGTCATAACTGAATTTCATATATTTGCATGAGCCGAAGACTGATGAATTACAATGGTTGTTGACAAAGTTCGAGAAGCCAAAAGCTTGGATTACTCTCCTTCATTGAATTCTTCTTTTTTAAAATTGTTTTCATTCTCTAGTTCCTTTTAGTTCACAAAAGCTTTCAAAACCCCCATAATTTCCCTTTCTGTCACAAACCTAGATTAGAGTACTTGGTCTCCGAGAATCGATCCCGTACTTGTTGTGGCTACAGTTCTTGTGGTATTCAGTGATTACATCGGATTTACTTTAACGTGTTCGATGCTCGTCAGTATTATTTTCCAACCTAGTGTACTGTTATTCACCTACACGGTACTCGCGTCTATACGCTAATCGAGGCAAACATCCATCACACTATCTCGCACAGTTAATAACAATAAAATACACACATTTTGATGTAATCTAACACAATTGAATATAAACATTACAAATAATACAAAACAAGTACACAAATTGGTTTATTACCCACTCTGGGCGCGCCCTGGCGTAGTTGCGAGGTCCACGGAGTGCTAAGTTGGTATCCACGTCTGCAAACACGTCATAATATCGGCTAAATTAAAATTGGGTTGTTACACTTCTCATCATATGACAGGAGCTTTTCGCTCGCTTAGTGATGTTAAGAATATGCTTGTTTGTTCCATTGAGTTGCTTAATGGGAAGCAAGCAATAGCAAAGAAAGAAGGAATTGTGGTGTTAGATGAACATCTTACCTTAAATAATATTTTATATGTCTGTAATTTGCATTGTAACTTGACCTTAGTGTTACAGTTGGTTGAAGATAGTTATTGTCTTGTCAGTTCACTAATAAGTTTTGTGTTATACATGGCGCATTTCGAGGATGTTGATTGGTCTTTGGTGAATGACGAGAGGGGCTCTATTATTTAAGAGTGAAATGGTGGCTCAAACATTAATATTCCAAATGACTAAACAAGACCTTGCTGATTTATAGCATCACCGACTTGGACATCCTTCTTATAAAGTTCTTCAATCTTTACTTTTTAATGATTAGTTCTAAACAAAATAAAGAATGTGAAGTATGGTTCAAAGCCAAACAAAGTAGAGGAGAATTTGTTGTTAGTGACAATAAAGCTTATGATATTTTTGAATTAATTCATTGTGATTTATGGGGTCCTTATAAAACTTCATCTTTGTGAAGAAACATGTGGGCCCCACACGTGGGACCCACATGCAAGGAAAATGCACTAAACGCGTCTTTGATCAACGCGTCTTTGACTAACGCGTCTTTGACGCGTCTTTGGTTGCCTATAAATAGGCCCAACGCGTTAGAACAAAATGTAGAGTAAGCAGAAGCTCAGAGCACAAGATAGCAGTGCAATGTGCAAGTGTGCTCTGTTGTGAGCAAATAGAGAGTGAGTGTTTCTCCTATTATAAAGAGAGATATTTTCAGTGTTTCTCCTTTATAAATAGAGAGATTGTGTAACACCTACTATTTTTCTCATAGTAAATTCTTCTATCCTTGCCCGTGGTTTTTACCCTAATTTGTTTGGGGGTTTTCCACGTAAAAAAATCTCTGTGTCCATTTTTTCTTCACTTTTATTATCCCAAATTATTTGTCGTGGTCTTGCTCTATCCAGGTCTATTTTTACAACAAGTGGTATCGAGCCTAGTTGAGATAATTTGTGATAGAAGCAATGGCGACAAAGTTCAAGATTGAGAAATTCAACGGGAGTAATTTTCACTGTGGAAATTAAAGATGAAGGCTATCCCGAGAAAGGATAATTGTTTGGCGGCCATCGGCGAAAGGCCACTGATTTCGAAGACAACGCCAAATGGAACGAGATGGACGAGAATGCTATTGCAAATCTTCATCCGTCACTAGGCGATGGAGTATTGTCAAGCATTGAAGAGAAGAAAAGCGCAAGGAGATGCGGGATCACCTTGGAAAATTGTACGAGGTCAAGTCACTCCACAACAAAATTTTTCTGAAGAGGAAATTATACACTCTACGGATGGCGGAGTCTACTTTAGTGACGGAGCACATCAATGCGATGAATACACTATTTTCTCAACTCACATCATTGAGTTATAAAATAGAATCGCAAGAACGTCTGAACTTCGCTTCAAAGTCTAGGATTCGTATGATCAACTCATCATCAATCGACAAATAATCTCTTAACGTATTGTTTAGCCTTCGATGATGTTGCAAATTTGCTGTTCTAGAAGAAGAAAATCGGCGCAAGAACAAAGAAGACGAGCGAGCCGATTCACAACAAGTGGAGGCCCCGATCGTGATGATGAGGAAGATCACGAACGTGGCCCCAGCTGGGAGTCACAATCATGGTAGATCAAAGTCAAAAAGCAAGAAGAATTTTAAATGCTACAAATCTTGGCAAGAAGGGTCATTTGATGAAAGACTGTTGGAGTTTGAAAACTCCGATCCTCAAGGAAATGTGGCTAGCACTTCAAATGATGGAGTCGCATTGTGTTGCGAGGCGGCAACAACAACTAAAAGGGAAAAGACTCTCTCGATGTCCGGATTATCGACTCAGTGCGACGTATCACATGACCTCTCGAAGAGAATGGTTCCATCACTATGAACCTATTTTAGGAGGATCGTATGTACAGTTGTAATGACCATGCTCTAAAGGTCATTGGCATCGGAACCATCATGTTGAAGATGTATGACAGATGTTCTCGCACTATCCAAGAAGTGCGACATGTGGAAGGCCTCAAGAAGAATCTGCTATCTTTGGGACGATTTGATGATCTTGATTTGTGAAATCAAAGTCAAGAAAGGGATCATGAAAATCGATCGAGGAGCGCTTGTACTTATGAAGGGAGAAAAGGTTCTTGCAAACTTGTACCGCTTTCATGGGAGAGACTCTTCGGGAAGGCGAAGCATCGGTTGCTTCAAGTTGTTCAAGTGAGAGATCTGCAATGATCTGGCACTAGAAACTTGGACACATGTCCGAACAAGGAATGAAAATCCTTGTTGAGAAGAAGCTACTTCCAGGCCTCACAAAGGTGTCACTACCCTTTTGTGAGCATTGTGTAACAAGCAAACAACATCGGTTGAAGTTTAACACATCAAATTCTAGAAGTAAGGCTATTCTAGAATTGGACCGCTATTCTAGAATTGGTCCACTCTGATGTATGGCAAGCACCAGTCACATCAATAGGATGAGCAAATTATTTTGTGTCCTTCATTGATGATTACTCCAGGAGATGTTGGGTGTATCCAATCAAGAGGAAGGCAGATGTGTTCGGAATCTTCAAAGTGTTCAAAGCGCGGGTTGAACTTGAATGCGGGAAGAAGATCAAGTGTTTGAGGACCGATAATGGAGGAGAATATACGGCAATGAGTTCGATAGCTTTTGCAAAACAGAAGGCATCAAAAGACAGTTCACTACAAAGCATACACTCAAGAAATGGAGTGGCAGAGCGGATGAACAGAACTCTACTAGAAAGAACAAGAGCTATGTTGAGTACGCAGCTTAGAAAAAAAATTTTTGGGCTGAAGCAGTCAACACCGCCTGTTACATGATAAATCGGGCTCCATCAACGACAATTGAGTTGAGGACACCGATGGAAATGTGGACTGGTAAACCAGTTGACTATTCAAACCTCCATGTATTTGGAAGTCCAGTGTACGCTATGTACAATGCCCAAGAAACTACAAAGCTAGATCCAAAATCCAGGAAATGCTTATTCTTGGGGTATCTTGACGGAGTAAAAAGGGTATCGCTGTGGGATTCCACTACCCACAAGGTTGTAGTCAGCAAAGATGTTCTCTTTACAGAAGACAAGGTACAACAAATAGAGAAAGATGATAGCATTTCATAAATTACAACAGTACAGGTGGAATGTGAATCTGAACGAAAGGATTCTTCTAAAGCTGTACCAGAACATGAGGAGAATGAACCAGGTGAACCTGAAGTTCCAGAACCTCGTAGATCATCTCGCACGAGAAACGCACCAGACTGGCACTCAGAATATATTATGGAAAGCAATGTTGCATACTGTCTTCTAACCGAGGAAGGAGAACCATCAACTCTTCAAGAGGCAATGCATGGCTCGGAAGCATCTCAGTGGACGGAAGCAATGCAGGAAGAAATCGAAGCTCTCCATAAAAATAAAACATGGGAGCTAGTGCCATTACTGGGAGCGGGAAGCCCATTGGCAACAAATGGGTTTACAAGATCAAACGAAACAGTGATGATCAAGTGGAGCGGTATCGTGCAAGATTGGTGGTGAAAGGATATGCTCAGAAAGAAGGCATTGATTTCAATGAGATATTTTCCCCTGTGGTTCGACTTACAACTGTTCGAGTAGTTCTAGCGATGTGTGCTACTTTTGATCTACATCTAGAGCAGCTAGATGTTAAGACAACTTTTCTTCATGGAGATCTTGAAGAAGAGATTTATATGCTCCAACTAGAAGGATTTGAAGAACAAGGAAAGGAGAACTTGGTTTGTCGGTTGAACAAATCTCTGTACGGTCTAAAGCAGGCGCCGAGGTGTTGGTACAAGAGATTTGATTCCTTCATAATGAGCCTTGGTTACAACAGACTAAATGCGAGACCACTTGCGCATATTGCAAGAGATTTGGTAACAATGATTTCATTGTTTTCTTTGTTGTATGTAGACGACATGTTGGTATCAGCCCCAACAAAGATCGTATTCAAGAATTGAAGGCTCGATTGGCTAGGGAGTTCGAGATGAAGGATTTGGGACCAAAGAAACAAAATTCTAGGGATGCAAATTCATCGAGACAGAAATAATAGAAAGATTTGGCTTTCTCAGAAAAATTATTTGAAGAAGATCTTGCGTCGTTTCAACATGCAAGATTGTAAGCCAATTTCTACCCCACTTTCTATTAATTTCAAGTTATCCTCAAGTATGAGTCCTAGCAATGAAGAAGAGATGATGGAAATGTCTCGAAAGCCGTATGCATCAGCGGTGGGAAGCTTAATGTTCGCGATGATTTGTACACGACCAGACATTGCACAAGCAGTGGGAGTAGTTAGTCGGTACATGGCGAATCCTGGCAGAGAGCATTGGAATGTTGTAAAGAGGATCCTACGATACATCAAGGGTACCTCAAATGTTGCATTATGTTACGGAGGATCGACTTTATTGTCAGTGGATATGTTGATTCTGATTATGCAGGAGATCTCGATAAAAGCAAATCCACCACTGGATATGTGTTCACATTTTTGGCGGGACGAGAAGTCGGGTTTCAAAAATCGCATTGTCATTGTGGCTACGTCAACAACGAAGCGAGAATATGTCGCACTACACAAGCTAGTAAAAAAAAGTATGGTTGAAGATGGTGTTGGAGGAACTCGGGCACAAACAAGAGAAAATTACTTTGTATTGTGACAGATCGGTGCCTTGCATCTCGCAAGGAATCCACCTTTCATTCAAAAACAAAGCATATACGAGTTCAAGTATCACTTCGTTCGTGAGAAAGTGGAAGAAGGAACCGTGGACATGCGAGAAAATTCATACTACGAGACAACCTAGCGATTTTTCGACGAAGACGATCAATCTTCGACAAATTTATCAGGTGTCGATCCTCATGCGGCTTGACGAAATGTAAGCAACATGGAAATAGCAAGGAAGAAAGAATGGTGTGAAGATCTGATTGATTCTCAATCAAATCTTCAAGTGGGAGATTGTGAAGAAACATGTGGGCCCCACACGTGGGACCCACATGCAAAGAAAATGCACTAAACGCGTCTTTGACCAACGCGTCTTTAACTAACGCGTCTTTGACGCGTCTTTGGTTGCCTATAAATAGGCCCAACGCGTTAGAACAAAATGTAGAGTAAGCAGAAGCTCAGAGCACAAGATAGCAGTGCAATGTGCAAGTGTGCTCTGTTGTGAGCAAATAGAGAGTGAGTGTTTCTCCTATTATAAAGAGAGATATTTTCAGTGTTTCTTCTTTATAAATAGAGAGATAGTGTAACACCTACTATTTTTCTCATAGTAAATTCTTCTATCCTTGCCCGTGGTTTTTACCCTAATTTGTTTGGGGGTTTTCCACGTAAAAAAATCTCTGTGTCCATTTTTTCTTCACTTTTATTATCCCAAATTATTTGTCGTGGTCTTGCTCTATCCGGTCTATTTTTACAACAATCTTCCTGTAGTGTTTATTATTTTCTGACAATTGTTGATGATTATTCTCGAGGAGATTGGATTTATTTGCTGAATGAAAAATCTGAAGTTTCTTAATCTCAGCAAATTTTTTTGGTAATGATCAAAAGACAATTCAACCAATTTGTGCAAGTTGTGCGCAACAATTATCGGATCGAATTTACTTGCTTGACAAATTTTTTTGCAGAGCATATTATTCTTCATCAAACTTCTTGTGTGGGAGCTCCTCAACATAACGGATGAGTGGAACGAAAACAACAACATATACTTAATGTGACTCGTGCACATCATTTCCAGGCAAATTTTCCAATTAATTTTTGGGGAGAATGCATATTGGCTGCTTATTTGATTAATCAAACCCCATCTGAGATATTGAATGGCGAAACTCCTTATGAGCTCTTGTTTGGTCAACCTCCTTCTTATAAAAGCCTTCGAGTTTTTGATTGTTTGGCATATGCTCATAATCAACTCCATGGTGGAGATAAATTCGCAAGTCGAAGTAGGAAGTGCATTTTTTTGGGGTTATCCTTTTGGAAAAAGAGGTTGGAACCTATATGATCTAGATACAAGTGATTTTTTTTTTGTTTCAAGGGATGTTATTTTTCTTGAGCATGGATTCTCATCTATTTCCAACATGTCATCTACAAAATTGTTTATCATTGAGCCTGAAGAGTTGATTGATGATGCAAATATCCTCTTTAAACATTATGAGAATAATATTGTATCCTCCTCGTTTGAAGAGGAGAGTACACAAGTTGCAGTTCATGAAGAACCCCCTTGTTAAATTTTTTGACATGGAAGGAAACACAGGTCACTAAGTCAAACAACAGTCAACATTATTGCGTGATTTTGTATTACATATAGTTCAGAAGATGCACCCCTCAATGAGCCCCTCTCCGCACTCACTTGCTCCTTCGCATTCCTCAGGTAACCCTTATACGATAACACATGTAAACTGTGATAAATTCTTTGTGCACCATCATGCTTTCTTGCTAGCTATTACTGCAGAGGTTGAACCAGATTCCTTTGCTGATGCTGTCAAAGATGCCAATTGGAGCGATGCAATACAAAAAGAAATCCAAGTATTAGAAGCTAATGAGACTTGGAAAATTGAACCCTTGCCATCAAAAAAACGTGTTATTAGGTACAAATGGGTGTATAAAGTCAAATACAATGCAAATGACACAATTGAACGCTACAAAGCTCGTGTGGTTATTCTTGAAAATCACCAAGTTGAAGGCATTGATTATAATGAAAATTTTGTACCAGTAACAAAAATGGTGACAGTTCCCACTTTCTTGGCTGTAGCAGTGGCTAAAAATTGGGAACTTTATCAAATGGATGTGCATAATGCATTCTTGCATGATGATCTGGAGGAGGAACTGGAGGAGGAAGTTTATATGCGCTTGCCTCCTGGATTTTATTCAGAAAAATCGAACATGGTTTGTAAATTGAAAAAGTCTTTGTGTGGTCTCAAATTGGCTCCCAGATGTTGGTTTGCTAAGTTTCTAAGTCCCTTGCGATCTTATGGGTTTCGCCAATCCTACTCAGATTATTCTTTATTTACTCTACATAAGGCAACCTCTAACTTCAAGTTCTTGTCTATGTTGATGATCTTATAGTCTCAGGTAACAATCATGTAGGCATCTAAAAGCTCAAACAATATTTGAGCAATTGTTTTCAAATGAAAGATTTAAGATCTTTGAAACATTTATTAGGCATAGAAGTTGCTCAAAATTCTAAGGGTTTTTTCTTGTCTTAGCGCAAATATGCGTTGGTTATTATATCTGAGGTTGGTCTTCTTGGTGCTAAACCCGCTTCCTTTCCTTTTGATTAGAATCACAATCTTGCCTTGGACAAAAGCTCTCTATTAACAAATTTGGAGCGCCATAGGCGTCTAGTAGGACATCTCATTTACTTGTCTGTTATGCAACCTGAGTTGTCTTATTGTGTGCATATTTTAGCTCAACTTATACAACAATCGCAAGATGCTCATTGGAATGCCGCTCTTTGGAATGTTGCTCTACGAGTTGTGCGCTATTTGAAAGGCCATCCAGGTCAAGGTATTTTATTGAGAGTAGATAGTGCTTTACAATTATATGCTTGGTGTAACTCTGATTGGGTGAGTTGTCCTAGGACTCGTCGCTCATTGACGGGATAGTACATTTCTTTGGGAACATCTCTAATTTCTTGAAAAACCAAAAAACAACATACAATTTCCCACTCTTGGTGAACGAGAATACGAGCTATGTCAAATACTAGTTGTAAATTAAAGTGGTTGAAAGAGTTATTATTATCACTTGGCGTGACACATCCAACTCCAATTCCACTTTACTGATAGTAAGGCAGCATTGCATATTGCTGCAACTCCGATTTTTCATGAACGCACCAAACATATTGAGATTGACTGTCATTTTGTTCGTGATGCAGTTAGTGATGGCCTCATTCGACCTACATATGTTTCAACTTCTATGTAATTAGCTGATGCACTGACTAAAGCACTGGGACAACAATAATTTTGAGCTTTGCATGGCAAGTTGGGTATTTGTGATTTGTATGCTCCAACTTGAGGGGGGTATTGAGAGCAAGTTAATTTAGCATATTCTATGTATGCGTTAAAGTGATTTTTAGCAAGTACCATGTGTTTATTTCATAATTAGAAAGTGTATATTTTTATTAGGCAAGAACATGCAAAAGAGGGTGTCCTTGGGTTTCTGAATAGGGGATTATAACTTTTTATATACGTGCATTCATATATGAGTAGCGAGGGAAGAATTTATTTTAGTTCTATAGAACCGTTCACGTATCGACGTGTATCCAAGAAGCCTACACAATTAGGTGTCAACTCGAAAGGAAAACCCAAAAGCGCCAAACTCCCATGGATTTGAAGCAAATCGGGCGATCTCAACAGGGAATCCTTCATCACCCTTCTCTCAAAGCTGATAGGAGAGTCCAAATTCGTCCAAAACAACCCACCGAGTTGACCCCCGAAGAGGACAGAGTGGGCAAACATGTGTTGGATGTTCTCCAACCTTACAAAGACCTCCAATGGTGGAGGAGGGCCCTCGATCATCAACCATGTCTCATACGTGAAGGGGAGGGGGAACATAATTGTGGAGTACCCTGGAAGTGATGATCAAGGAAGGATCTTGTCCTTTGTTGGGTGTCACATGGATGTTGTCACTGCAAATCCTAACGATTGGGCATGTGTTTGATGTGTTTTGGGCATTATTTGTATTTGTGTTTGTTTTCTTAATTTGAGTAATTCTATATGTTCTTTTAGCAAAACTGAAGAAGCCTTTTCGAGTATGTTTGGTTTTGTGATTGCCCATTTTGATTTTTAGGTGAATTTTGATGGTTCAAACAAAAAATTGCAGGTTTGATATTCATAGGATGTGAAGGGTGTTGATGTGGTAGTGGTTGTGATTATTTCTTGTTGAGAAATTTGAGAAAAGAGTGCTTAAGTAAGAGGGTTAAAAACTATGTAGTGGTGGTGGTGTTGTTTTAGCCTCCTAGGCTTCCCAACTGCTAGTCCTTGCTCATATACCCTTGTAATGTTGAGTGCTCGAAAATGCGGAATCCGTTTTAATTGATGTCTGGGGATGTCTGGGGAATAAAGTTATGAAGCTAGCGGTGGTGATGGTTGTTTTTTTTTTTTTTTTTTTTTTTTTTTTTTAACCATGAGTGTCCGAACAGCCTCAGGCCCTCCTGATTAAGGCCCGACGAATCCCATGGGTTTAGGAGAGTGGCCCTACCACTAACCTAGAGGTGGAAGACTCGAAGGAGAAATAGTGTAGTTGCTGCAAATCGAATTCATCACCTCTACCTTAGAGTAATAAGGCCCTATTTGAAACCACTACACCACACCCTTTGGGGGCATGCCGGTTGTGTATTTGGAAGTACAATAGATAATATGTGGATTGATGAATAATTAATTTTGTGCAAAATTGGAATGTCTGGTGATGTGGGATCTCTACTACTTCAACATTTAATGTGTCCAGAAGCATACTTGTTGTGCACTGCATATGACTGATAAGTTTGAAACGAATTGAAGTTGTGAAACATATATGTGTGTATTCTCGAATCATCTGTTTTCATAAAAAAACTTACGTGGTATCAGAATGGTTCATTTTCTTCAAATAGCCAATGCGTGACACTAAAGGGCCAGGTATCGTCTTGTGTTTAGTTGATTAGTCAGTCGCAGCTTTGATCTTCCCTAATTTCTTGCTAAAAACTAGTCTTGTGTGGGCTTCTGATTTATTTCAATGCTCATCATGAGCAATTCACAACTTTATTTGATTATTTAAGAAACTGTTCATTCTCTAACATAATTGGGGGCTCTGCTGCGGTTGTCCATCCTTAATCGATTTATTATCAATAATTGCTTGAAAAATATTTTGCTTGGTTTGCTTGTCCTAGAGCTAAAAGTTTTTTTATTTATATACTAAACTAAAAGTTTTTTAGGATTTTGATCCGTTTTCTTTGAGCATTGATGGAGATGAGCTCCGTGGTCATGGGACAACAGATTGTTTAGGCAATGTTGCCCTTGTCACTGAGCTTATGAGGAGACTTGGTGAAACAAAGCCAAAGCTATGATCCACTGTTGTTGTTGTCTTCATTGCCAAATTGTAAAAGCAAATGTGTTCTCTCTAGTTTTCTGTCTTTGGTGTATCTAACATGAATCCAGTGACGTTCTGTGTAGGCTGCTGTGTCTCAACTGCTAGGCTGTTGTGTTTTAACTGCTCCATATTATGTCGAGACGATGTTTCACGGTTATAGCATACTATTTAATTATAGAAGATGTACAAATGTCCTTGCTTTCTCAACTCTATGAATGGTTATCATAGCATTGAAATCAAATTTTCAGGCTATAAATCCTATGGAGCTACTGATGGAATCTCTGAAAGAGATCCAGTTACGGTTCTATAGGGACTTCCCTCCGCATCCCAAGGAACAACTATACGGATTTGCGACCCCATCAACCATGAAACCAACTCAATGGAGTTGTAAGATGTGAACTTATAGCTCCAATTTTGACATAATCAATTTTGTTCACACGCAAAATCAGTTGTTTGACTTATTATGTACTCTACAACTGATGACTTGCAGATCCTAGAGGTGGAGTAAATCAGATTCCGGGCGAGTGTACAATCTCTGGGGATGTCAGGTATCTCTTTCTCATTCCCAAAATCTCTAAAAAAAAATTTTTTTCTAAAAGGAAAATGTGAAAGCTGACTTTGTACCTCTCTTTTTGCAGGTTAACGCCATTTTATGAGTAAGTGACCGAGTTAAATTATGCATTTCAGTAAAGAAAATATCTCATCCTATTGAATACCTAAAAGGGCTTTGTATCTCAGTTTATCCTTCCATTTTTGTCTGGGGATGTTATCCTATTGACTAGTACCACAGAACTAACTTGAGCTTTACTGATTCCTATATTCATTCAGCATAAATGATGTGACATCAATGCAAACATAGAGAAGTTAGACTCTCGTGAACCGGTTTCTAAATACATTCTCCCGGATGAGAATCTTAGAGGAAAGTATGTTCTTCTCTATGTTTCTGCTCTTCATTTATGGTAGAGATAACCACAATATAAAAACTGATAGTAAAGAAAAAACTCCTGTAGATCTTCCATGATCAATTCTCATTTTATATATGAATTATATGGAAATGCAATCCTGCTTCTTATTAATATATATGAGTGCATGTTTGTTTGCAGACTGACTCTCAGTTTTGATGAGGCACCAATGTCTGGAGTTGCTTGTAATCTTGATTCGCGTGGCTTCCATGTTTTATGCAATGCAACGAAATAGGTGGTTGGACATGTGAAACCCTACTCAATAACTGGAAGTTTGCCATTGATTCGAGAACTGCAGGTAGAGCACTCTTTTTACAAGCAGATACCTTTTGCAGGATATTATCCACTATAATAGCTATCATTTTCGTAAGATAATTGAATAAAACTGATTGTTGAGTTGTTTATTACATTGAAGGATGAAGGCTTTGGCGTTCAAACTGCAGGCTATGGTATGCTATCCTCAATTTGTTCTTTCATGGTTTGAAATTTATATTTATTGGAAAAATTACAACATTTCAGAATTAATAATAATTAAATGAAGTAAAGATCCAGACCTGCTGAAAGAAATCCAAATCTTTGACAAGGAAATCGTCAAATTTCTTCGCATTGCTAAGACGCAAGAAAGAGAAATTGAATGTTCCCTATTTAAAAAAAGCAATCTTTATTTGCTTCCAGCCTTCCACTCACTAATGTGAGGACACATTGTCAAACATATTGGTCTTTTAACCTCTTCCCATTCCTAAACATAAATTTTTCAAGCTTCCAGCATTTCTTCAGTTAGTTTAACCTTGTTTAACTAGTTGTTCACCCTGGAGTCTGCTGCTTTAATTTGATTTGGCACTGATAAAACTTTGTGATTTTAGATTTACCTAGTTGTAGGAAAAACACCTGATAGGTACAGTTCTCTCATATCTGGAATCTTTAGTATAGAGAATCTTCTTGTAATAATTCATGATCCCCACTCCTTTGACCTCTCCATGTTTTGCTTCATGACGGTATTAAAGAATTTTCTTGGATAGTATTTTCTGTTAACTTTTTTCCACTTTTATTCTGTTTCCTATGCTTCTTTTCTAGCTGCATCACCTGTCCTTTCTCTTGATGTTGTGCAAAAGCAACTAGTCTCATTTTTCTAGTCATTATCTCTTTTTCTCTTGTTCTGTTATTGCTCCAACACTTCTAAGATTTGAAGTATAAATGTAAATTTTGTAAGGGAACCTCGATGCATGTAAAGTTACGAGGAAAGTTGAATCTCTTATGAATCAATTTCTAAATATCAGCACCAAGCTGATTCCAGTGAGCTGGAATCAAGTGTGCAAACCAAAAGATGTGGGTGGTTTAGGTCTTAAAAGAGTGAGGATTCCAGTGAGCTGGAATTGCTACAGAAGAACTCAATTAGTAACGCCAATGGATAAGGCATCACTTGCGATTAGAGTAATTTTTGAAAAAAAATACATATTAAGTTGGAATCAAGTAGATCTTCAACTTACATTGACTAGAGATCTGTCAATGTATCAGTATCCTTTCTCACAAAATTTACTGAACATAGATGAATTCAAGCTTTTAATCAAACAGTCGTTACATAACCAATGCAATTCAGAAATTTAGTTGTGGTGGTGCAAATCTCGCACACGCCATACATATCGATACAATCAATCAAAAAATTGAGGCCTATCGATCTATCATCCACTGTTTTGCCTTTCTGCAGGATAAATATTTTCAAAATTTTCCCAAAAGCGCCTCCTCTATAAGATTAGACTCACATATTAAGAACGAAATAATCATTACAATCCCCACTAGTTTTGAACACAGCAAGCGCAAACATGGGCAAAGTAAGAGCCCCAGCTACAAAAACAAAATTGGTTGACATACATGCTTTTTTATCAGCAGCATCAGTGAAAAGCAATGTTTGTGGGTCGAAAGGATTCATGGAACTTAAAAATGAATCTTTTTGGACTTGTTACCCTGGGCCATCTGTGTCATGAGATTGGAAAAGAGTTTTGAAATATAGATCACTCGATGAAGCAAATGTGAATTATCTAATTGGAAATGGATTGACAATTAATATTTGGCTAAATCTATGGTCTCCCTAGGGTGTTTTGATAAGAACATATGAAGAAAATGTTCGAAGAAAAATAGGATTTGGGAGGTTTGACAAGTTGCAAGATCTATTACAAATGCAAGATTGATGTTAATCGAATGAACAAATGCAAGATTGATGTTAGGCCTCATTGTGGATTTTGCTGGGTGGCAGGCTGCAATGGAGACTTCTTCTCACCTCTTTTTTGAGTGTACATTCTCTTCGAAAATTTGGAATGCAGTGTTTTGCAATTTATCAATGACAAGGAAAACAAGTAGCTCATGGCGGAAAGAAGGTTTATATGGATCCTAAAGACATGCAAGTCTAACTCCCTAGCTGATATTCAAATTAAATTAGCTTTTTCTGCCACCATTCATCACATAAGGTGGGAGAGAAACATGAGGAGAATTAAACAGGAAGTTAGATCGTGTGAGCAAAAATTGTGACAGCCATTCTTTCTGATGTGAAAATGAGGGTGGGAGGAAGTGAGAAAGGATAAAAAATCGACAAATTCAAAGTGTGTTTCAAAAGTGCAAAAAATCAACGATATTTTAGATAAACTTTGAAGTTTGCTATTTTTTCCATCAATCAACCTATAAACTCTTCTAAGTATTCATATATTATGTGAATTATAAAGAGAAGAAAATTTTCAAAACTATCTAAAAAGACGCTTGTAGATGAGATTGAGTGGATAGGAAATTAGAACCTTGGAAGAATACATTAGAATCTAAAAGGCTTTAACTCAAGAGATGGAGTGGATAAGAAATTAGAACTTTCGAAGGAAAGTGAGAGACCTTCACTATGCACTTAAAGAAACATTTTTATTGCAAGACAGTTGCAAAAAAAATTTGGGTGGAAACAAAGAATTGAACTACTAACAGCATAGAGACCCCCAATTGGAGATCAAATTTGTCTTAACACGGATGGGTCCTTTTCAACTAGTAGAGCGGCTATGGGGCAGTGCTTAGAAGTTTCTCTAGATTACCCTTGATGGTTGTGGCAGGTTGGAAGTTTGGAACCTATCTCTGTCATTGCTGCAGAAGCTGTAGGGTCGAAGGAGGGAGGTAATCTTGCTTTGAGTTTTGGTATTCAAAAGCATGATGTTCAATTGGACTCCAACTTTTTGATTATTTAGATATCAAATAGATCAGTATGGCCTTGGAGGATTGTCCGAATTGTTGATGAGATTTTAGACTTGCTTAATCTTTTCCAAGATTGGACATGTAAGCATATATATACATATATAGGGAAGCAAATAGAGTTGCAGATTGGTTGGCCTCTTCATGTAACTAGGGAAACAAAATTGTTTTTAGCCCCTCTAACATCTCCAAGGATTTAGCTCTTCTATTGATGAGGTACGTATGAGTCATTTTGTTGTTAGAAACAAATTCTTGTAACCACATGTGTACGGATTTTGTTATAAGTTAATACAAATACCATAGATTCACTCCTAAAAAAAAAAAGAACCAACGTAATCTACAGTTCTACATTAATTATTCATATTCACCTTCTTTTCATTTGTAACATGCTTTTGTTTATGTTCTGGGGGGATTAAGGATTGATCAGTCTTTCTCTTAATTAGTACAAAAATTTTGGAAAAAGCTTTATTAAGTATGGTTTTACGCAATTAGTTAAATCTAAAATTCAGCTTTCAATAATAGAGAACTTATTGTGTTACTTTGCATTGTAGCTGCAAGTGCTGAACATGAGGAACATTTTATGTTTGCTTTTACAATTTTCCAAATTTTCGAATTTATTGTTTTGCATGATTGTATCAAGTTGGCTCCTCTAGTTGCAAACAAATCTTCTATAAACAATCTAGAGATTTATTTTCAGGTATGAGCTTACATTATTGACTGTTTGAGCCATAAAAATAAAATATCCAATTCCTCACAAAGTGCATGATAATGAAAAAATGAATTTTCTTTTGCTTGCTTAACTCAATTCAACTGAGAAAAATATGCTACTTTGATTTTTTTAATTATTTGGTTGCAGTCTTGGTATATTAGAGGATGCAATTGTGGAATGGAACCTACTATTGCCCCAGCAAGGACACGCACAACCGACACGCACTTGTCAATATCTATGCAATACCCACCAAGATGCAAGTGCACACATCTCCATGCAAATGCAAAAAATAATGGGCATCAACACGTGCGTGACAATTGTGTGCGTTCATGTTGGGGCATAACAACATTTTCCTTGTGCAACTTTGACATATATCACGTACCTTATTAATGGGAGCGACTAAACGGACCCTACAGATTGCTTCACATACCCCAGTTTTGTGAAATTACCCAACTACCCCTCCATATAAATGGGTTTTTACTCACCATACCCTACTAATTACTAAACGTACCCCAATTTTGTGAAATTACCCAACTACCCCTTCATATAAAAAGGTTCTTACTCACCCCACCCCACTCACCACGTACCCAGTCATATCTCTCAAATTGCACTCATCAAAAATCGACCAAATCCGAAGAAATCTAAGCAAAACCACATGGATTCGATGACGTGGGTGCATTCATTATCTCTTTTAGTATCGATTTCGATTTTTTTTTTGAGTCGTTTTGTGTGTGAATTTATTTTTGAGTTTAGGGCTTCAATTTGAGGCTTTAATCCTGCATTTTGGGTCAAAGTTTCCATGAAATTGAAAATATTAAGTGATTCCGAGAAAAACCAACTATTTTTTGGCCATTTACATGTATTTTTTAAAAGTTTTGAAGTTTTTATTTTATCATTCTCGTTGCCTGCGGATTGCAGGCTAACACTGCCGACACCTCTGAAGAGGTGTCGGATGAACCGGGCCAAAACCTCTTTAGAGGTTTCTGCTGGATCCCTCTGTCACCCACTAAAACTAAGTTATATTTGCATTATCGGTTGGAGTCAACCAAAACCTCTTTATAGTTGCTGGCCCGGTTCGTCTGACACCACTTCACAGGTTTCGGCTCTGTTCATCTGACACCGCGTGGAAGGGTATTAGGGTGAGGGTGAGGGTGAAGGTGATGGGGTACACGAAGTAAAAAAGTGGGGTATAGTAAGCAAGGGTATTTTGGAATTTAAAAAAAATGGGTTACACAAAGTAAAAATGGGGTACACGAAGTAAAAATTAAAAAGTGGGGTATGTGGAGCAATCTGCGGGGTCCGTTTAGCCGCTCCCTTATTAATCACTCAAACACAACAATCTAAAACCCCTACTTCAAGTATCAATTACAAACAAATAATGTGTTACATACATGTATAAGACTTTTTGTTATTGGTTAGTAGGTGGACAACATATATTAGTTTTAGTCTATAAAGTAGGTTTTATTTGTAAGTGCACTATAAATATGTAAGAGAACAATATGAAGCATAAAAATGAATTCAAGTATCTCTTCCTTGTTCTCATTCTTCCTTCTCTCAAACTCTTCTCTCCCCTCTAATCTAGTTCTTCTCCCCAATTCACTCTTTCTAATCTCTCTAATCTTTCTTAAATTTCCAATTCTTCTCTCTTCAACTCTAATTTCCCTCTAATTGCAACATGAATGCATCATTGGTACTTTTGTCAAATTCCCAGGCTATGGAAGAATATCAAGATCTTGTAGCTCTTTTAGAAGCACATCTAGCTATTGTGGAAGAAATGGTTGTCAAGCTTCAAGTTCAAATGGATCCTCTACTATCCATTGCCTCTAAGCTTGATGCATTGAATGATGCGCTTCAATTTCAAATTCAACAAATGGATCAACTCTGCAACCTATTTTCACCGCTTACCGAAAATCAACCACCAACTACATTTCTTCCTCCATCACTGCATGCAACTCCATTATAGTTGTTCATTGCACCGCCCACAACAATTCTGCCAACACCCCTTATGAATGTAAATATTCGTCTCTAAAAAGAACAATTGACTTAAAAAATAAAAAAAAAAAATAAAATAAAAAACAACAACAAAAACAACAAAAATCATTGTGCAAGCAATGCATGTATCAAAAGTTTATAAATCACTTACATATGTTCCAGGGAATTTAGATTGAGGACTAATTTCATTTGGTCTCAAAGAAAGTGATTCAAAAAACGTTTTGTGGCTCATAGTTCTTCTTTTCCAACCCTTTTAATTGGAACTGTACCGTGAGGACAATTTATTTGTTGTAACGTTGCCTTTTTATAAATGTTCGTTGATAGAGTTGTATCTAATAACACCTTTGGTAATGATGTAGGTCTCAACTGCATTCATATCATTGAAGCTAAATTGTATCAATTAACATTAAAAAAACAAAAAACAAAAAATAAAACCTAGATGATAAAAAGTTGTTTCGATGGCATGTTAATTTAGCCCAAGCCAATTCATTAACTGTACCTAAATAGGTTAAATATATGTAATTATACTTGTGAATTATGATGAATATAGTTCCAAAGAAGTTGAGATACTAATTCAAAGGCTTTATACATACTTAAATGTACCTGAACTATATGGTTCTCGAGCTTAGGGTGATCAAGTGCCGGTTGACATTGAATGTCAATACAAGCATATACATCCCTTGTTTCCATCTATATAACAATACAACAAATAAAACACACATTTAAGTTGCAGATAACATAATACATTCATTCAAGTACTTGAAAATACAAGTGATGAGACGAGTAAGTTTGAGGATAATATTGTAACAACAAAATTTCTTACAAAAAAGAAGGATTAGACTAAAACTTTGATAACAACCTGAATAGTTATATTTGCCGGTTTATTTATGATCTTATGTTGCCTCTCCAACTTCAATTATTCATCTTAATGATCCTTCTTCCTCTTCTCCCTTCAATGCTAATGAATATTTGTAAAATACATAATGCTAATAACAAGAGTTTCATCATCTTGCAGCTAAAATATTATTTTAGAATTTGACAATTACCATTTAGTTGGCCCGTAATTTATATAGAGCGGCACACTCTATTGATGTATTAATTACAAAATTATTTTCTTGCCAAAAGAAAGCAAAAATCACGAAGATATGAAATCAAAAAAGAAAAAAAAATCTTGGAGATATATATAATCACATTAAAAGTCTCATTGAACATGTGTAAGCCACTGAATTAAAAAGGGAAGGGTTAGGTGTTTTTTCTGGTTAAAAGAGAGAAAATGTAAAAAAGTTTTTTTACCTTATCTAATTGAGTTTATGTTCTGCCCTGCAAATTTTAGAGTTGATAATATATCATTCGTCCTTTTGAAAGAATTTCCATTTATAATTTATCTTACAATAAAAACAGTATAAGAATTGACTTCCCTCGAGCGCAACAAGCCCGGGCTTACGCGTGTGCGTAGCATGTATTCAAAACTAGTATGTAGAAAATGGTTAGTATTTATATTTCTTATTAATTTTTATTTTCTTATGTATGGTATCCGTACCCTTTTAATATGACTAATCCCATAGGGTCATGTTGGTTCCACCAAATTGCACGTGCCCATTGACTAGTAACTATAAAGAAAAACAATAATTTTCATAATAAGGAATTGCCGGATATCTATATCTATATTTTTTTTGAGAAAAATATATCTATACTTCTATACTATATATAATGTCAATCCTCCTTACAATCCTATTAATCCAAAATTTAATATAATTCTAACATTGCCCTTAAATGCATTTTTTCTATTGGCTCATGACAACTTTAAAAAAAATGAGGGTAAAGTTGGAAAATAATTAAAATGGTTTTTAATTATATTTCAAAACCGAATTTTATCTAACTTTTTCTTATTTCACTCCATTTTTCTCTATCTCTTCAATAGCAGTCGATTTTAAATTCTTACAATAAAAACTGCCAATTAAATTTTAAAATGGCTTTTAATTAGATTTCAAAATGGAAGTTTATCTACATTTTCCTTATTTCACTCCATTTTTCACTGTCTCTCCAATTAAAGCCGGTTTTAACTTCTTTCAATAAAAACTACCAATTCAAATTAAGTAACTTTAACTTTTTTAACCAAAGAACTAGGTGAAAATGACCATGAAATTGCTTTTTTTCCCTATATCATATGCGGAGCACGTGCCGACGGACTAGTTTTACTTTAAAAAAGAAAGAAATTAAAGTTGAAGTAAAAAAAATAATTAAAGGAAATCCAAAACCTGTGTAATTAATATATTATTAGAATGCACAACGCTATATAAACTAGTAAAAGGGTGGTTTCAAAAAAAAAGAAAGTCAAAGGTGTGAAGACATCATTTTTTCGTTTTATATTGGCAAGAAATTAAATATTTTCTCTCATCTTTCGGATTTGGGACCAGCAATGAATTTTTTTTCCATTTGTGGTGTTAAAAGGGGTTAATAACTTAGTAGTGGTAGGCAAAAACTAAATACATAAAATATTTTCACAAATGCATCCCAATAGTAAAGTTAAATGATGTAGCGTAAAGGCCTAACACATAGACTTAATTAAGTCTTGAAAAATGATTACACGAAATAAGAAACAAATAGAGGATTGGAATCAATGAAAAATAAAAAGTAATTTAAGCTATCAATTCTACTTAGATAATGTTTGCTTTTGTGATGCCTATGTAATTTAAGCTATCTACTAACTCCACCAAAAATAAAAAAAGCTATTTACCATGCAATGCAAAGGAAAAAGTAAAAATTAAGCTATGAATGAGAGAGAAAGAGATCGAATAGAGACATAGAGAGGATGAGCTCTGAAGCATATATGTATATACAAATATATTTCGTTCCTGAACTTCATGGGCATTATGAATTCCTTGTCATGCCCTTCGGACTCACAAATGCACCTTTCAAAGTCTCATAAATGATTTCTTCCGACCAAACATTTGAAAATTTATTTTAGTTTTGACACACTAGCCTACTCACAGATTTGGGAGGACTAGCTTGCACGTCAACACACAAACTAAAACTTGGGATTGAGAAGGATATCGAAATGCTTGTGTAGTAATTCCCCTTAGGCCCTTAGTGCTTCCTGAGTCCTTTTGATAAAGTTAGAACACCTATAAGTCAAGTTCGGGAATCGAGATGATACGTATCTATATCGTTCCAAGTCGTATTGGGCCAAGGATTAGGTTATGTAGGATCACTAAGTTAGACCCACTTTTATTTCAAGATATTTTAAGTTATTTTATTTGGGTTCAATGTTGTAAGGTTTGCCAAGTATTTAAAGCTTTGTAATCAAAGTGAACAAACAAGAAAGAAAAAGTACAATTTTATTTCATCTATCTTCTCCTTCCTTTGGTGTCTTCATTTTGCTTTTTAATGTCTTGGATTTCCCTTTAATATCTCTTTTATTTAGTAGATTTGATCTCATCTCAAATGAGTTCATATCACGAGAATATCTTCATGTCGAGACGGTGAACAAAACCATCCAAGAGAAATAAGAATGAATGATGGATGAACTCTAAAAATAATATGGTAGAGATTTTTAATTACTCATCAAACATACATCCAATCTAGTTAATAAATAACATCAAAGTCTCAGTCTCAAAGCTATATATACTACCTGGCTGAATAGTACATTATTTCAAAAGGAAAACAAGGCGCTACATAACTAATTAAGAGCACGCCCCACCTGGTCCACCAAACAAAATCGCCATTCCCAATTCTAGAAGGCCGTCAAAGGCATCTAAACGGTAGTTTGTATTGCAGTCTACATTAATATTTTGGCCTTTTGGAGCGTTTACAAGGTTATAATTTGAATCGACAAACTTCATGTATGTAGAAGTACATGCCCTTGTGTAGTCACCGCGTGGAATTTGACCATTGCCCATCGGTGAAGCATTCTCGCTGGCAGGCCCTGATGTGAGCCCTCCCCACATCATATTACTAGCACCGTCGTCTAGTGCCGGAACCAACCCCTTCGGCCAATAACCTACTGGGTCATCTCCTACATACAACCACCAGTTGCCTGTACCTTTATCCTGCAAATTAAACAAGATTGACTTATATCGAAACAATTTGCTAGTTTTTATAATGAAAGTACTGAGAGCCCTGAAGAGTTGTGGGTATATAAATGGTGTTGGAGCCCATCTTTACACAAAACTAATTGGTTTGTACTATAATCCAATCTACACCATTTATATATACCACCCAACTCTTATTATATTTTTGATGTGGGATTATATATTCCAACACACCCCCTCAAGTGCAATTAGGCTTGAACTAGTTGTCACTTGCCAAATACATGCCTACTTTTAGAATTCGGACAACCCAACTAGGTCTTCAAATATGAGCCCAGGATCATTCGGCTTTAATACTATCCGAGTATATAAATGGTGTTGGAGCCCATCTTTGCACAAAACCAATTGATTTGTGCTAAGATCCAATCTACACCACTTATATACCACATCAATTCTTATTATATTTCTGATATGGGATTATATATTCCAACATCTTCATAACAAACCTCTTTACACAATTACTTGAAGTATACCAATCAAATGGATATCTCACTTGTTTGATACGAGGCCTCTTATCTAAGAGGTTGGAGTTCAGTCTCCAAATGCGTTTTCTTTCTTATGATAAAAATTTTACCTGATTTACAAAAATATCAACTATGTATTGATCTCCTCCGTACACGGATAAATCATCAAAGGGACTACCCAATGCTTGGGATGTACTGGTAGATATGAAACCTCCACAGAATGTATTAAAGCATTGATTTTTGAGATCCGTCTGCATATATTATTGAATAACAAAAAATAATTAAACTACAATTAACCATACACAAGACGCAATTGTGTTGTTTGATGGATCTTGAATTATATATATTGGTAGGATTGAATTATATATTTCTAAATAACTTGAGATGCAACTAATCTAATCTTATCTTACACTATAAAAAGAGCCTTACATGTGGTAGATGTTCCAACTAATGTTGATCTAACAAATCTAAATTACAAAAATGAGCGCTCATGTTCATATATGCTTAAGTATGAATACAATTCAAAATGGAATATTCGAACAAATCTGTGGTAGACGAGGCCCATGGGCTTTGGAAACTAAAGTATTGAAAAATAAAAAAAAGAAGCATTTGGGTTACAATGCAAGTTTGAGAGACAATAGGTTGATTCCTTATTAAGCAAAGTATTTGATTATGAGAACTTACACCCCAGTGTATAAACAATCGAGTTCTGCCATTATCTTTAAACATTGTTGGAGCTACCTATTTATAAAAGGAAAAGACATTACCATGTTATACTTCATATGCAAAATAATTAATTAATTTGATTTTAAAGATCTCTATTAGGAATTGTGGAAATTAAGAGAGCTTACTATCCATCCAGCCCATAAAGAGTTGGTGTAACCATCAGGATCGTCTGAAATCCACACCTAACCTGTACTCCAGTGATTTGCTGCAATTTCTAGCTTTTGCAAACTAATTGATGACCTAACTCCTCTATACCCTCCATTTCCTAATTTAGCAACAGCTTGCTACAAAAACACATAAAACATTGTAAATTGAATGTAAATATTCATCTTTAAAAAGAACAACAACTGACTTGAAAAAATAAGAAAATAAAAAAAATAAAAAACGACAACAAAAACAACAAAAATCAATGTGCAAACAATGCATGTGTCAAAAGTTTATAAATCACTTACATATGTTCCACGAAATTTAGATTGAGGACTAATTTCATTTGGTCTCGATGAAAGTGATTCAGCGAAACGTTTTGTCACTCTTAATTCTTCTTTTCCAACCCTTTTAATTGGAACTGTACCATGAGGACAATTTATTTTTTGTAACGTTGCCTTTTTGTAAATGTTCGTTGATATAGTTGTATCTGATAACACCTTTGGTAATGATGTGGGTCTCAACTGCATTCATATCACTGAAGTTAAATTGTATCAATTAACATTAAACAAACAAAAAACAAAAAATAAAACCAAGATGATAAAAAGTTGTTTCGATGGCATGTTAATTTAGCACAAGCCAATTCATTAACTGTACCTAAATAGGTTAAATATATGTAATTATACTTGTGAATTATGATGAATATAGTTCCAAAGAAGTTGAGATACTAATTCAAAGGCTTTATACATACTTAAATGTACCTGAACTATATGGTTCTTAAACTTAGGGTGATCAAGCGCCGGTTGACATTGAATGTCAACACAAGCATACACATCCCCTGTTTCCATCTATATAACAATACAACAAATAAAATACACATTTAAGTTGCAGATAATATAATACATTCAATCAAGTACTTGAAAACACAAGTGATGAGACGAGTAAGTTTAAGGATAATAAGGTAACAACAAAATTTCTTACAAAAAAAAGAAAGATTAGACTAAAACTTTGATAACAACCTGAATAGTTATATTTGTCGGTTTATTTATGATCTTAAGTTGCCTCTCCAACTTCAATTCTTCATCTTCGATGAACCTTCTTCCTCTTCTCCCTTCAACGCTAATGAATATTTGTGAAATACATAATGCTAATAACAAGAGTTTCATCATCTTGCAGCTAAAATATTATTTTAGAATTTGACATTTACCAATTAGTTGGTCCGTAATTTATATAGGGCCTCTATTGATATATTAATTACAAAATTATTTTCTTGCCAAAAGAAAGCAAAAATCACGGAGATATTAAATCAAAAAAAAAAAAATCACGAGAGATATATATAATCACATTAAAAGTCTCATTGAACATGTGTAAGCCATTAAATTAAAAAAGGAAGGGTTAGTGTTTTTCAGGTTAAAAGAGAGAAAATGTAAAAAAGTTTTTTACCTTGTCAAATTGAGTTTATGTTCTACCCTGCCAATTTTAGAGTTAATAATATATCATTTGTCCTTTTGAAAGAATTTCCATTTATAATTTATTTTACAATAAAAAAAGTATAAGAATTGACTTCCTCGAGCGCAACAAGCCCGGGCTTATGCGTGTGCGTAGCATGTATTCAAAACTAGTATGTAGAAAATAGTTAGTATTTATATTTCTTATTTATTTTTATTTTCTTATGTCTGGTATCCATACCCTTCGAATACAACAAATCCCATAGGGTCATGTTGGTTCCACCAAACTACACGTGCCCGTTGACTAGTAACTATAAAGAAAAACAATAATTTTCATAATAAGGAATTGCCGGATATCTATATCTATATATTTTTTTTTGAGAAAAATATATCTATACTTCTATACTATATATAATGCCAATCCTCCTTACAATCCTATTAATCCAAAATTTAACATAATTCTAACATTGCCCTTAAATGCATTTTTTTCTATTGGCTAATGACAACTTTAAAAAAAATGAGGGTATAGTTGGAAAATAATTAAAATGGTTTTTAATTAGATTTCAAAACCAAATTTTATCTAACTTTTTCTTATTTCACTCCATTTTTCTCTATCTCTTCAATAGCAGTTGGTTTTAAATTCTTAAAATAAAAACTGCTAATTAAATTTTAAAATGGCTTTTAATTAGATTTCAAAATGGAAGTTTATCTACCTTTTCCTTATTTCACTCCATTTTTCACTATCTCTCCAATTAAAGCCGGTTTTAAATTCTTCCAATAAAAACTACCAATTCAAATTAAGTAGCTTTAACTTTTTTTAACCAAAGAACTAGGTAAAAAAGACCATGAAATTGCTTTTTTTCCTATATCATGTGCGGAGCACGTGCCGATGGACTAGTTTTACTTTAAAAAAGAAAGAAATTAAAGGTGAAGTAAAAAAAATAATTAAAGGAAATCCAAAACCTGTGTAATTAATATATTATTAGAATGCACAACGTTATATAAACTAGTCAATGGGTGGTTTCAAAAAAAAAAGAAAGTCAAAGGTGTGAAGACATCATTTTTTCGTTTTATATTGGCAAGAAATTAAGTATTTTCTCTCATCTTTTGGATTTGGGACTAAAAATTTTTTTCCATTAGCGGTGTTAAAAGGGGGTTAATAACTTGGTAGTGGTAGGCAAAAACTAAATACATAAAATATTTTCACAAATGCATCCCAATAGTAAAGTTAAATGATGTGTAAAGGCCTAACACTTAGGTTTAATTAAGTCATGAAAAATGATTACATGAAATAAGAAACAAGTAGAGGATTGGAATCAATGAAAAATAAAAAGTAATTTAAGCTATCAATTCTACTTAGATAATGTTTGCTTTTGTGATGCCTATGTAATTTAAGCTATCTACTAACTCCACCAAAAATAAAAAAAGCTATTTACCATGCAATGCAAAGGAAAAAGTAAAAATTAAGCTATGAATGAGAGAGAAAGCGATCGAATAGAGACATAGAGAGGATGAGAGAGCATGTAATAGAGAGTGGGTATTAAATGCTATACATATACACAATGCAATGCAAAAGCTTAGAAATTAAAATACTCAAATTAATATATAAACTTGAATTTAACAAGAATCATGTTAAATCACTATTATGAAAATCCCTTCAAATTAAAAAATGTTTTTTTTTTTGACCATTAAGATCTTTGTAATATCTTTTTTAGTCAAATTACTTATTTTCTTTTGTGTTATGGAAATCTCTTCAAATTAAGAAAACTTATTTTTTTAATGACTTTTGAGATTTTTTTTTGTCGTTTCTTTTTTAGTTAAATAACGTGTTATTTCCTACCAAAAAAAAATAAAGTATTATCTTTTTTGTGAAGTTAGACTACCTATTGAAACCACCCTTAATTATCTCTATATCCATCCTCATCAATCACCACGTAGCACAATCAAACGAAAAAATACTTTCATTTTAAACAATGAAAAATAAAAATACTTAAGTACCCTTTTTTCGATGAACTTAAGTACCCTTTTTTGTTGTTACTAGGACATGAATTGAAAAAAAAATTGTCCTTGACAAAGGAGGGTAAACTTATAATAAAGACTATTTTGGCCTCACCTTAACTAGCTTGGAGGATTTCTATTATATATAAGAAGCTTTAATTGAAAGTCATGTTTGCCCTCTTTTCTTTGAAGGACATACATGAAAAGTGAAAAGTTGAACAATACTTTCAAGGGCTAGTTTAGTAATAAAGGGTATTTTGGTCTCCTCACAACCATTGTCGATGATTTTCATTATATATATATATATATATATATAAAAGATTAAAAAGGATATAACAAATTAGGAAAATATCAATGAAAACTGCAAATTGTCCTTATCTTCTTAGTCGTACTCATCGTCACGATGTGGTGCACACCATAATTTAGATGGCCTTGAATATAAAAAATGGAGACAATTAAGGAGAAGTTTATATTTAAAATTTTAGTTTTTCCAAAATTTGAAATTGAATAAAGAAACTAACCTTAAGTGTATTTGTTTTCCATAAATGCATTCAACTTTCAATTGTTCAAATTTTTTCAAACCGATAGAAAATATCTATATCCATACTTCTATATCTATATCTATATCCAAATCCATAGCCATATCCATACTATATATAATGTCAATCTTCCTTACAATTCTATTAATTCAAAATTTCCAAAATTTAACATAATTCCATCATTGCCCTTAAATGCATTTTTTTCTAGACTCAGGACAACTTCAAAAAGTAAATAATGATGGTAACTTTAGAAACTAATTAAAAATTTTTTTAATTAGATTTCAAAACGGAAGTTTATTATCTAACTTTTCCTTATTTCAATCCACTTTTCTCTATCTGATCTCCAATTAAAGTCGGATTCAAATTCTTTCAAATAAAAACTGTCAATTCAAATTAAATAGCCCTTAAATGCATTTTTTCTATTAACTATGGACAACTTCAAAAATTAAATAATGAGAGTATCTTTGGAAAACAATTAAAATGTTTTTAATTAGATTTCAAAACCGATGTTTATCATCTAACTTTTCCTTATTTCAATCCACTTTTCTCTATCTCTCCAATTAAAGCCAATTTCACTGTCAATTCAAATTAAATAGCTTTAACATTTTTAACCAAATAATTAGGTGAAAAAGATAACAAAATTGCTTTGTTTTAATATACATCACGTGCCGACTGACTAGTGCATTTAAGGGAAATGTTGGAATTGAAACGACCCGAAAATTTGGCTATTTGTGGATGATGATGTGTATTACATATATATACTCGTATTTGAGTGACCAAACAATAAAGTCGGTGAACGAGTAGGAAAATTGAGTTACGGGTACACGGGGGATTTAAAACACGGTTAAAATACAATTAAATGAATTTTCTAATAATTTAATTAATTAATTGGCAAAACAATGCAAGACTACGCGCGCTACGAGAGTCGAGGCATGATAAGGCGGACCGCGTAATGTTGTTTGAACGCGGGAGTTGGTTAATTATGCATTTCACGGGCTATAGGATAAAAATTGTTAAAGTGACACAACATGATGAGGAACAACCATGAGATTAGCCTTGAGATGTGTATTTGTGTTAAGTCATGATGATGAGGTAAATGACCCATAAGGGCAACTGTCCAAGAAATGAACAAGTGTTAAGATAAGGGTAAAAGGGTCATTTCACATTTGTTATGTATATATAAAACAAGTAAACCCTAAATACACTATTCATCTTTCATATCATAAGCACTCCCGCCGCCCACTCTTCTCTCCCACTCCTCCCTCTCGATCAATCTATCTCCTCTCCCTTGGTCACTGAGCTTAGCCTCGTCGGAGGTCCCTCAGCTTACCGGAGGTGCGTTTCTCCTTCCCTCTCTCTCTCTCTCTCTCTCTCTCTCGGCTCTCTCTCTCTCTCTCTCTCTCTCTCTCGGCTCACTCTCGATCTCTCCTCCTCACTCGATCTCTCGGTTTCTTCATCTCTCTCGTCGGTCTCCACTCCATCCTCCTCCACGACTGTGCCACGAGATCGTCGGAGCTCACTCACCGGAGGTCGTCTCTCTCTCTCTCTCTCTCTCTCTCTCTCTCTCTCTCTCTCTCTCTCTCTCTCTCTCGATTTCTCTCTCACTCCCTCTTTTTCGTTTTCACTCTCTAATGTCGCTCCTCTCGTGTGCTGCTCACTGATATGGCTAATGACGATGAGTAGTGGCGGGTGGCGATGAACGGGACGGTGGTCGGAGACGCCTCATCGACGTCTTCACAGTCCGGAGCCCTAAATCACGGTGAACATGGAGTAATGTTGTTGAAACTGTTTTGTGTGTTTCTCTTGGATGTGTCGGTATTCACTCAAGTGGTGGTGGTGCCACGGCTAGACGTTGGTCGGAGACAACCCATAGCGGTCTCGCCGGGGTCCTACTAGCCCAGAGCACCCCCTCGTTGCACACATTGTTTACAAGTCAAGTTACGCGACGATGTCGACTGTTTTGATTTTAAGTTCTTTCTTCGTTGAGTCTGTCCACTGCCGCCACTTCTGGCCGCTGCTCCGGTGGGTTCGGTGGTGTGGATGGTCCCTAGAGGTCCACCCGAGTCCCCATGCCCTCGGAGCACTCTTGGTTTGTTTCGTATACATTGTTGTTGTCCGTGTGCTTGGTATTATAAAACTTGTTTGTTGTTGAGAGTCTTGCTCGAAAATGTCATGATTGGCGGCACTGCTGGCCGGACCACCACTTGTAGGGGGTTGTCGGGGACCTCACCAATGTCCTCGATGGTCTCTCACAACCTTGGTGTGTCCGAACCAATACTGATATAGTTATGTTGTGGTTATTTTATGTGTTGTCATGTTGGTATGTGTATGTTTGAGTTCGATTAGGCGAGGTGTTTCCCGGCCATTTCATGCCGAGGAAACCCCTCTTCAAAGTAGATAACACCCACATAGTTGTTATAAAGGTCGTCGTCGTCTCAACTGTTGCTCAATTATAGTTGATTTAGGGTTCGATCATGGTGATGTTCTTGACATGGTCGAACTCATTGTGAGTAGACAATTTCGTTAAATGTATGGGATTGGTGTACATTGGGTTATAAAGAACGTGTGGTTATTGGTTTGATGTTTGGGTCGTTTTTTTCATATGATGTTAATGCATGGCTAGGGTATAACGGGAAGTCATGGAGGTATGTTTCGTGTTGCGAATGGTTATGACGTCGTGTCACGTCGCCGGTCCTCGAGGCCATGGCGTGACCTATTTACGACTGAGCCGAGCCTAAGATGTGTGATTAGGCTTACATACGTTATGATGTTCAACCTGAGAGAGAGTATTCATTATTTTATCGATTTGTCGAATTGTTTGTGTCCTTAAAATGTTGGGAAAACACTAAGGAATTAACCTAGGGTTAGTTGATGACTCGACCCATTAATTAGAGTTTCCGACCTTGTCAAGTAGCGGAAACTCGGGGATACGCGTTAGGGACGTGAGAGTGTTGTTACGCGGGTTGCGATTAGTCAGGTAAGTACACTTGCCCTAAAAAGCATTTGTACGTTAGTAGGCCAGTAAGGAAATAACATGTGATTTATACATCCTCTATTCATTGATATTGCAATTTGATCCCTTGTTTGAAATTCTATTCTTTTCCTTGGTTGTATGTTCTTGGCATGAGTGTGTGTCTCGAAGGTATCATGTTGTCCCGCACTAGCTGGGACAACGAGGGTGCCCTCTGCAGGGGTAACTGACCACCCCTAGTGATGTGTGTCGGGGGTCTGGATTCGAGAGGTGTTGCGATGCCTCTCGATTTCATCGCGCTAGTGTTGCGACATTGCCCCGGGAGATCTTGTGAGATTTTTGCCGTTTTGCTGTGAAATTAGATCACTCATGGGCCTCTTTTGAATCTTAGAACATGCAAATATCGATTGTTTATCTATCAGTCTGATTATCATGCACTTGATTTATTTATGTTTCCTGTTGTTTCATTTCCGCATGTTATTTAGGCTCTTTTACTTGTTACATCATAAATTACTGTTACATTCTTCTGGCACTACTTTCGATTTCTTCAGTTGCTCACCATCTAGTTTGTGACGGTGGGTGCAGATAGGGTGGAGAGCAGCAAGGGCAAGGGGCTCTGCCTAGGAGATATACTTTGAGGACTAGCAGCAGGATTAGAGAGACTATAGTATGTGTTTATATTTTTGCTGATTTGTATATCATTTCATACTTATATTGTTGGGATTATTGAACTTGGTATTTTTGGTGAGACTGGTATCATGTATATATACTTATCAAATTGTACATGAATACCCGGGGTTTTCCTCCCCTTATTATTTACTGTTTAGTCTTCCGCTGTGTATTATTGCAATAACTCTTTCATAAATTACTAAATTTATTGCATAAAAGGCTGACTAGGCTCGCTAGGTTGCCGAGTGATGACTCGGGGCATGCACGGGTCTAGGTCGGGCGTACCCAATTGCACGGGAAAATTGGGGCCGTCACAGTTGGTATAAGAGCATACCAAGTTTAAATTCATAAAACACAAGCCATTAAACCATCGAAAAGTTAGGAACGATTGAACTTAGAGTGGAAACCCTATGATCCTGACTTAGAATCCTAGTTGGGGAGTGAGAATGAGTCGGGGAATGGAAACTGAAAACTTATTGGCATAAGTATGATTTATGTGATGTATTATATGGTATCGATAGTTATTCGTCGATCTGGGAACTCGCTTTCTCTGTCAGATAGCAAAGGCGGATTAGGCGGGATCTAGTAATGACAACGATAAGTCGTTAACACGTTGCATAGAGGACCTTCGTGCGTTGGAGCAAAGAGTCGCATTTCAGAGCATCAATCGGAAGGACATGATAGGAAATGGACGAGGGATCTGAACGAGGATAGTGATTCTCAATGGGTGGAGGGCGTGTTACCAGTGCAGACAACTCGGACATTTCCAGAACCGATGTCCAGACTTGTACGAGGACCAGCAAGATGAAAATCAGTCCTAGACCATTGAGGACGTACACATGGCGGGTGAAAAACAGCTGACAGTGGTTCGTAGTCCTATCGGAGGTAAAGAATTTTCCTGGTTTTCATACATCATACATGGAACCGATTAATTGAAGCTTTAGGTGTTTAAATATGATGCTGGACGTCAGGTGACAGAGTTAGGGCCAATACTTGCTAGAGTAGAGCCGTTTAAAATTAGCAGAGTTGTCTAGGATGAGACAAACCTAACTTAGACTAGAGTCCAAAAGAGATGGTAATTTTGGGCACAATGGGTTGCCAAAACTAACCATGAGTACACCTAAAGAGAGGCAGGACCAGACTAGTTGTGATTCATCTTACGATGCATGGACACGTAGTGTACATGGTGGCCACGGTTACAACTTTGTCGAATCTATTTTACTGCCTGGGTATAGATAAACTTGCGTCGAGACGCGAGTGGATCGGGAGGTTTTCACGAATATGGCGCGCGAGTCGCGATCGTAGCGTCTTATGTCGTGATCACCAAGCTTGAGTCGTGGTAGTGGGCGATGTTTGCGACGAGGTCGTGGCATTCCTACCATTTTGTGTAACGGGAGCGGTCTAGAGAGACCGTAGTTGAATTAGATTATTTGAAGTGGTTGGGACCCGCAGTCTGAAGACTGAGATAAAATGAAGCTGTTCGAAGTGGCAGAGGCCCACAGTTTGATAGATGTGGAGAAAAGAAAGAGTGGATTTAAGATGTTGTGCTGTTCGAAGAGACTTTGTACAAGTCCGCAGTTCAATACCTGATGTTGAGCTGTTGGAAGTGACTTTCGTGAGAGTCCACAGTTGGTCATAGCTTATTGAGCTGTCAGAAGCGACTTTGCATCGGTCTGCAGTTCAACGATAAGGAACTGTCTGAAGTGACTCTGAGGGAGTCCGCAGTTCGAGATAGAGGATCCAAGCTGTCTGAAATGGCCGTAAGCCCGCAGTTTGGACGAGTTGTGAATGGGTGTTGATTCCCCTTATTCGCTCAAGTTAGAGCTAATTTCGAGGACATAATTCTTGTTAGTTCAGGAGACTGTAACGACCTAAAAATTTGGTTATTTGTGGATGATGATGTGTATTACATATATATACTCGTATTTGAGTGACCGAACAATAAAGTCGGTGAACGAGTAGGAAAATTGAATTACGAGTACACGGGGGATTTAAAACACGATTAAAATACAATTAAATGAATTTTCTAATAATTTAATTAATTAATTAGCGAAACAATGCAAGACTACGCGCGCTACGGGAGTCGAGCACGATAAGGCGGACCGCGGAATGTTGTTTGAACGCGAGAGTTGGTTAATTATGCATTTCATGGGCTATAGGATAAAAATTGTTAAAGTGACACAACATGATGAGGGACAACCATGAGATTAGCCTTGAGATGTGTATTTGTGTTAAGTCATGATGATGAGGTAAATGACCCATAAGGGCAACTGTCTAAGAAATGAACAAGTGTTAAGATAAGGGTAAAAGTGTCATTTCACATTTGTTATGTATATATAAAACAAGTAAACCCTAAATACACTATTCATCTTTCATATCATAAGCACTCCCGCCGCCCACTCTTCTCTCCCACTCCTCCCTCTCGGTTAATTTATCTCCTCTCCCTTGGTCACCGAGCTTAGCCTCGTCGGAGGTCCCTCAGCTTACCGGAGGTGCGTTTCTCCTTCCCTCTCGATCTCTCTCTCTCTCTCACTCGATCTCTCAGTTTCTTCATCTCTCTCGTCGGTCTCCTTTTCCACCCTCCTCCGCGACTGTGCCACGAGATCGTCGGAGCTCACTCACCGGAGGTCGTCTCTCTTTCTCTCTCTCTCTCTTTCGGTTTCTCTCTCACTCCCTCTATTTCATTTTCACTCTCTGATGTCGGTCCTCTCGTGGCTGCTGCTCACTGATATGGTTAATGACGATGAGCACTGGCGGGTGGTGATAAATGGGACGGTGGTCGGAGACGCCTCATCGACGTCTTCACAATCCCGGAACCCTAAATCACGGTGAACATGGAATACTGTCGTTGAAACTGTTTTGTGTGTTTCTCTTGGATGTGTCGGTATTCACTCAACTAGTGCTGGTGCCACGGCTGGATGTTGGTCGGAGACAACCCATAGCGGTCTCGCCGGGGTCCTAGTAGCCCAGAGTACCCCCCCTCGTTGCACACATTGTTTACAAGTCAAGTTACGCGACGGTGTCGACTATTTTGATTTTAAGTTCTTTCTTCGTTGAGTCTGTCCACTGCCGCTACTTCTGGCCGCTGCTCCGGTAGGTTCGGTGGCCGGAGATGGTCCCTAGAGGTCCACCCGAGTCCCCATGCCCTCAAAGCACTCTTGGTTCGTCTCGTATACATTGTTGTTGTCCGTGTGCTTGGTATTATCAAACTTGTTTGTTGTTGAGAGTCTTGCCGGAAAATGTCATGACTGGCGGCACTGCTGGCCGGACCACCACTTGTAGGGGTTGTCGAGGACCTCACCAATGTCCTCGATGGTCTCTCACAACCCTTAGTGTGTTCGAACCAATACTGATATAGTTATCTTGTGGTTATTTTATGTTTTTTCATGTTGGCATGTGTATGTTTGAGTTCCGATTAGGCGAGGTGTTTCCCGACCATTTCATGCCAAGAAAACCCCTCTTCAAAGTCAGATAACACCCACAAAGTTGTTATAAAGGTCGTCGTCGTCTCAACTGTTGCTCAATTATAGTTGATTTAGGGTTCGATCATGGTGATATTCTTGACATGGTCAAACTCATTGTGAGTAGACAATTTCGTTAAATGTATGGGATTGGTGTACATCGGGTTATAAAGAACGTGTGGTTATTGGTTTGATGTTTGGGTCGTTTTTTCATATGATGTTAATGCGTGGCTAGGGTATAACGGGAAGTCATGGAGGTATGTTTCGTGTTGCGAATGGTTATGACGTCGTGCTCACGTCGCCGGTCCTCGAGGCCATGGCGTGACCTATTTACGACTGAGCCGAGCCTAAGATGTGTGATTAGGCTTACATACGTTATGATGTTCAACCTGAGGGAGAGTATTCATTATTTTATCGATTTGTCGAATTGTTTGTGTCCTTAAAATGTTAGGAAAACACTAAGGAATTAACCTTGGGTTAGTTGATGACTCGACCCATTAATTAGAGTTTCCAACCTTGTCAGGTAGCGGGAAACTCAGGGATACGCGTTAGGGACGCGAGAGTGTTGTTACGCGGGTTGCAATTAGTCAGGTAAGTACACTTGCCCTAAAAAACATTTGTACGTTAGTAGGCCAGTAAGGAAATAACATGTGATTTATACATCCTCTATTCATTGATATTGCAATTTGATCCCTTGTTTGAAATTCTATTCATTTTCCTTGGTTGTATGTTCTTGGCATGAGTGTGTGTCTCGAAGGTATCATGTTGTCCTGCACTAGCTGGGACAATGAGGGTGCCCTCTGCAGGGGTAATTGACCACCCCTAGTGATGTGTGTACTGGGTACTGGATTCGAGAGGTGTTGCGATGCCTCTCGATTTCACGCTACGCAAGTGTTGCGACATTGCCCGGGGAGATCTTGTGAGATCTTTGTTGTATTGCTGTGAAATTAGACCACTCATGGGCCTCTTTTGATTCTTAGAACATGCTAATATCGATTGTTTATCTATCAGTCTGATTATCATGCACTTGATTTATTTACGTTTCCTGTTGTTTCATTTCCGCATGATATTTAGACTGCTTTACTTGTTACATCATAAATTACTGTTACATTCTTCTAGCATTACTTTCGATTTCTTCAATTGCTCACCGTCTAGTTTGTGACGGTGGGTGCAGATAGGGTGGAGAGCAGCAAGGGCTAGGGGCTCTACCTAGGAGATATACTTTGAGGACTAGCAGCAGGATTAGAGAGACTATAGTATGTCCTCATATTTTGGCTGATTTGTATATCGTTTCATACTTACGGGAATAATGTTTAATTTTAAATTAATTGAATTCTAAGGCAATTAAGGAGACAAATAAGGAGAAGTATATGTTTAAATTTTTTTGTTTCAAAAAGTTGGAATCGGTTAAAGAAACTAACCATAAGCGTATTTGCTTTCCATAAATGCCTCAGTTTCAATTGTTTTATTTTTCAGACCAATAGAAAAATACATTTAAAGGCAATGTTGGAATAATGTTTATTTAATGTTAAATTAATAGAAATCTCGGGAGGATTGACATTATATATAGTATAGAAATTCTAAGGCAATTAAGGAGACAATCAAGGAGACAAATAAGGAGAAGTATATGTTTTAAATTTTTTTTTTCAAAAGTTGGAGTCGGTTAAAGAAACTAACATAAGCGTATTTGCTTTCCATAAATGCCCTCAGTTTCAATTTAATTTTTTCAAACCAATAGAAAAAATGCATTTAAAGGCAATGTTGGAATAATGTTTATTTAATGTTAGATTAATAGAAATCTCAAGAGGATTGACATTATATATAGTATAGATTAAGGAACAAACTAGGTACTAGAAACATATTGTTAATTCTATAATATTATCGTGGACAAGATGATGAAACTCTTGCAATTGTTCTTATGGACAACATTATGTCTTTCACATGCATTCAGCAACGTTGAAGGGAGAAGAGGAAGAAGCATTTTTAGAGTTGGAGAGGCAACTCAAAATCATAAATAAACCCGCTAACATAACTATTCAGGTTGTTGAAACTTCAAATGTGTTTAGATATTATTTAAGTTAGATTAGGTGTTAATTTGATATTTTTTTGGATCAGATGTATGTGTTTGATATTTGAGTCAATTTAAAAGTATCTTTTTTTTTTAAATAATCTATTCTTTTAGTGATAGATATTAGAGAGCATCTCCTTTGTGTTTTTTAAGTTCTTGAATTGAATTAATGTATTATATTATTTATATGCAATTCAAATGTGTATTTATATGTTATATTGTTATATAGACTGATACAGGGGGATTTGTATGTGAACACTTGATCACCCTAAGCTCAAGAACCATATAGTTCAGGTATGTTTAAGAGCCACACTTTTGAAACTAGTATCCCAAGTTCTTCTTAGAGTTATATTTATCATAATTTTCAATTATTTTTATGTATTCATGATGACCTTGTTTTAGGTACAATAATATCAGTTGTGCATATCGCTGATGTAGCATTATTTACTAATTTTGCATTATGTTGTATTGCCCACAATTTATTTATTTTTTATAATTAAGTTTTGTATATATATTTATATAATGAAGGAGTATCACCTCCGTTCATCCAAAAAAGTTATGCGACACCCACAAGCCCACAACAGTCACACTCTTAAAGTAGTCATAACATTCATAAGCATCTCATTATTTGCTTTTTATTTTTTTTATATATGTATATGCTAATTCATGTCAAGTAAGCAAAACATAACACACTGTTTTTTTCTTTAAGAAAATTAAACTTGGATTATGTGAATGCAGTTGAGACCTACATCACTGCCGAAGGAATTCATAGATGCTAGTGCATCGATAGATACTTTCAAAAAGGCAACATTACAACGCATAGATCGTCTTGAAGGTATGGTTTCAATAAAGAAAGTTGGAGAAGAAGAGCTAAGAGCATCAAAACGCTTTTTTTTAATCAATCTCACAACCAAATGAAGTTAATCCACAAGCATCAAAACGCTTTTTTTTGGAATATATGTAAGCGGTATATGAAATACACATATATGCATACTTGTGTTATTTGTACCCACAATTCTTCACTATTGCTTTTTTCTATTTAGCATTATTAGGGATTAAGAATTCGATTTACAACATTTTAATTTTATGATTGTAGCAAGCTGTTGCGAAATTAAATGGAGGGTATAAAGGAATCAAGTCATCAATTAGTGTGCAAAAGCTAGACAATATTGCTCCAAACCATTATAGTACTGGTTAGGTGTGGATTGCAAATGATCTTGATGGTTATACCAACTCTCTATGGACTGGATGGATGGTATGCCGCTTCTAAATTTCTGAGTGATCAAGCAGTGATCTTCAAAATTAAATTTTATATATACCCAATAATTCTTTGTTTTGTTTTTACAAACCATATAATAAAATATATTTTAAGATCAACCAATTGAGTGGTCCAATGATTTGGTATGAGGTTTGAAAGAGGTCATGGATTCAAATCTTATTGGTGGGTGCAAAAGTTGTTTCTTTCCTATAAAAAAATAAATTTTTTTTAAGAAAGTTTCTTGAATTATATATTTTATTGTAATCTTTTGAATATGGAGCCTACATATTATGGGCTCCTCATGTGCGATGCTTAAGGAGTTAGCCAAAGCACTACATGGGTTGATACACACTCGGTGCTTGCTAGTTTCCATCATTTACATGTAGGACTATTGGGGTATCTAATTGCATTAGTTCTAGCTTTCCTTCTATTTATAATGTAGTATGTAACTAATGTCCTCTCCTTTTATGAAATTTAAGGTGGCTCCAACATTGTACCAAGATAAGGGCGAGACTCGATTATTTGCCCACTGGGGTGTAAGTTCTTGTTAACTACCTGCACATCTATTTTTCAATTATGAACACACCTTGAATACTCTGAAGTTCAAGCACTATTTCTCATGCACATGATATTTTGATAGTCATGGGCTTAGGTACCCGCCTGACCCGCTCAAGCACGTTAACAAATTATCGAGCTAAGGTAGTCATTTTTAAGAAAAGCCCGACTCAGTACTAAGCCCAGTTAGGCCTATTTTCAAGTGGATTGGGCTTAGGCCACCTTAAAAAGCTCAAGCCCAGTCCAGACTCGGCCCAAATAAAAGTTAGTGACTAAAATATTTAAAAATAATTAGTGTTATAGGTGGGATTTGATTTTGGAACACAATGGTTACATTAGGTGATCCTTATCATTTGAGCCATTTTTTTTTCTATGCGTAACAAAAGAATATATAATATATATATATATATAGAAACACAATAGTTATCGAAAAAGTTTGTAAAAAATTATTAATTGAATATAAATATTTTATTTTTATATTTTTAATATTTAAATATTTATATATGGGATTTTGTGTTGGGTTTGGGTTTTGTATTTTTGACATGGGCTGGGTTTGGGCCTATATGTAGGCCCACATATATATGGTGGCAGGGCTTAGGCTAAGGCTCTTAGGTTCGGGCCCAACCGGTTGGGCTCGGTCCATTAACAGGTCAATTTGTATGCTTTTTTTTTTGGTCAAAATTTGTATGCCTTTTAAATTATGGTGAAACATATAAATGATTCGTAAAACAACCCCAATACTCCTTGTATGCTGTCAATGCATGCCTAGCCCTTCAAAACTTATGTATAATTTTTCCAGTTTAATTTTTAATTTTATTTGTACTTAACTTATAAATGCAGACGGATAACAATAAGCAATGCTTTAATGCATATTGTGGAGGCCTTGTTGCTACCAATCAATCTTGGCATTGGGAGGTGTCTTCGACCATGTATCAGTATATGATGGAGATCAATATATAGTCGATATATAGATATTTCAGGTAATTGTCCATATTTGTATCATTTATATTTGTATCATCCCATTCACCTTCTCTTTACCAAATTGAGATTGCCCTTCTAACTCAATTAATCACAAAGACTTCGACGTCTCTTTTCTCAAAGTTTCCATTAATACTTTGTGCATAACCCTGCCGTGATTGTATCCATAACGACTTTTAATTCCCTAATCTACTAGCTCAATGTCCATAATCCTTGTTTGTCAACGTTTCTTCTAGCACCAGCAGCACCATAATCCAAATAAATTTATGAGATACCTTTGGATTAAATTTTGAAGTATGGGCACGACGTACGCTCTGCAATAAAACACATTTTACATTTAATTAGTTTTTGAAACAAAAGACTAGATAAAATGAAACAGGAGGCCTAATCATTCACATATTTAAAACAAGAAATAGGAAGCCTTGTTCAAGGAAGACAATTGCTTGGTATGACCTTGTGATGCTACCACTGCTGACAACAAGTACCCTCAGTAAAGTAAACTCCCATCTTTGAAAACTGATTTTTTGGTGGTTTGAGTCGAGGCTTAAAAACATTTCATCTTACATTCTTGAATCAACAACTCGTTGGGAATCATTCATCTCATACTAAATTCCTAATCAAAGTAATCCTCAAGATCAGCTAACCAAGGCTATGGGAAAGGCAATATGGACTGTTTTTAAGCCTCAACTTGACCACCAAATATGCAAAAAAAAAAGGAAAACACTATCGTGCTGCAGCACGGGCGCGCCACACCAACACGCACACATCTAGCGCCCATGCGATACACTTTGTGCACGCATCTCAAGGCGTATCGACAGCACCCGACAATTGTGCGTTGGTGTAGTGTGACTGTTGGGACACGGTAGCATTCTCCAAAGAGAAAAAAAAAATCAGTTTTCAAAGAAAGGAGTTATAACTTGGGGTACTCATTGAGCAAGCAAATTAAGTATGGCTGCACTAAACAGTTCATTGGGGCAACAAGAGAGAACCAAATCAGCACGATGCATCAGCACCAAATCAGTAAAACAACAAGTCAGCAGCAGTGGCAACACAAGAGGCAGCAGAACAGCAGGAAGAAAGAAAGTAGAGTGTGCAGGAATTGAAGAAAAGAGAGGATTCATGGAACTTAAAAAAGAATCTTTTTGGACTTGTTACCCTGGGCCATCTGTGTCATGGGATTGGAAAAGAGTTTTGAAATATAGATCACTCAAGGAAGCAAATGTGAATTATCTAATTGGAAATGGATTGACAATTAATATTTGGCTAAATCCATGGTCTCCCTAAGGTGTTTTCATAAGAACATATGGAGAAAATGTTCGAAGAAAAATAGGATTTGGGAGGTTTGACAAGTTGCAAGATCTATTACAATCTACACGTCAGCATCCGGTGATTCAGGAGCTCCAAAATGCTATCATGGAATCAAATAAAATCAACAAGAATTTAAATGACAGGGTAATATGGAAGTTGGAATCATTAGGAGAATTCAAATTCAAATCAGCATGGCACGCAGTGCGAAAAAAGAACCAATCTTTTGTACTGGCAGAGGTAGTTTAGTTCCCTGAATCTATTCCTAGACATTGTACAACAATTTTGAAACTGGCATTGGGGAGACTAGTGACAGCTGATCGAATGAACAAATGCAAGATTGATGTTAGGCCTCAATGTGGATTTTGTTGGGTGGCAGGCTGCAATGGAGAATTCTTCTCACCTCTTTTTTGAGTGTACATTCTCTTCGAAAATCTGAAATGCAGTGTTTTGCAATTTATCAATGACAAGGAAAACAAGTAGCTCATGGCGGAAAGAAGGTTTATGGATCCTAAAGACATGCAAGTCTAACTCCCTAGCTGATATTCTAATTAAATTAGCTTTTTCTGCCACCATTCATCACATAAGGTGGGAGAGAAACATGAGGAGAATTAAACAGGAAGTTAGATCGTGTGAGCAAAAATTATGACAGCCATTCTTTCTGATGTGAAAATGAGGGTGGAAGGAAGTGAGAAAGGACAGAAAAATCGACAAACTTCGCCGAATTTTAGGCGAAATTTTTCGAAATATGTATCAAAAAAACGAGAGATTGAGTGGATAGTAAATTAGAAATTTCGAAGAATACATTAGTATCTAATAGGCTTTAACTTGAGAGATGGAAAGTGAGAGACCTTCACTATGCACTTAAAGAAACATTTTTATTGCAAGACAGTTGCAAAAAAAATTTGGGTGGAAACAAAGAATTGAACTACTAACAGCATAGAGACCCCCAATTGGAGATCAAATTTGTCTTAACACGGATGGGTCCTTTTCAACTAGTAGAGCGGCTATGGGGCAGTGCTTAGAAGTTTCTCTAGATTACCCTTGATGGTTGTGGCAGGTTGGAAGTTTGGAACCTATCTCTGTCATTGCTGCAGAAGCTGTAGGGTCGAAGGAGGGAGGTAATCTTGCTTTGAGTTTTGGTATTCAAAAGCATGATGTTCAATTGGACTCCAACTTTTTGACTAATTGGATATCAAACAGATCAGTATGGCCTTGGAGGATTGTCCGAATTGTTAATGAGATTTTAGACTTGCTCAATCTTTTCCAAGATTGGACATGCAAGCATATATATACATATATAGGGAAGCAAATAGAGTTGCAGATTGGTTAGCCACTTCATGTAACCAGGGAAACAGAATTATTTTTAGCCCCTCTAGCATCCCCAAGGATTTAGCTCTTCTCATTGATGAGGACCGTATGGGACATTTTGTTGTTAGAAACAAATTCTTGTAACCACATGTGTACGGATTTTGTTATAAGTTAATACAAATACCATAGATTCACTCTTAAAAAAAAAAAAGAACCAACGTAATCTACAGTTCTACATTAATTATTCATATTCACCTTCTTTTCATTTGTAGCATGCTTTTGTTTATGTTCTGGGGGGATTAAGGATTGATCAGTCTTTCTCTTAATTAGTACAAAAATTTTGGCAAAAACTTTATTAAGCATGGTTTTACGCAATTTTTAAAATCTAAAATTCAGCTTTCAATACTAGAGAACTTATTGTGTTACTTTGCATTGTAGCTGCAAGTGCTGAACATGAGGAACGTTTTATGTTTGCTTTTACAATTTTTCAAATTTTTGAATTTATTGTTTTGCATGATTGTATCAAGTTGGCTCCTCTAGTTGCAAACAAATCTTCTATAAACATTCTAGAGATTTATTTTCAGGTATGAGCTTACATTATTGACTGTTTGAGCCATAAAAACAAAATATCCAATTCCTCACAAAGTGCATGATAATGAAAAAATGATTTTTCTTTTGCTTGTTTAACTCAATTCAACTGAGAAAAATATGCTCTTTTGATTTTTTTTAATTATGTGGTTACAGTCTTGGTATATTAGAGGATGCAATTGTGGAGTGGAACCTACTACTGCCCCAGCACGGACACGCACAATTAACACATACTTGTCGATGTCTATGCAATACCCACTAAGATGCATGTGCACACATCTCCATGCAAATGCAAAAAATAATAGATATCAACACGTGCGTGACAATTGTGCACGTTTATGCTGGGGCACAACAAAATTTTCCTTGTGCAATTACTTCATAACTAAAGTGTTCAATTCTAAGGGGTAACTCAATGCACCAAGAATTTCACGTCGTGCAAATGCAGTTGAATTGGAAGCTCTAAGTTGTTTGCCATGTGGTGACATAATTATGCAAAGTGCATGACTAATAGAAAAAATTGATATAACAAACAAAATCTTAAAATTAATTGCTAACAACTCACGTCCTCGGGATGAATGCCACCTCCAATATCAGGAGGATCTCCTCCTGAAACCCTCATCTTCCCAAATTCATTACAAAGCAAAAAAAATCAATGATCAAAGCAGTGCAACAAAAACATTATCCAAAATAAAACACAAATCCCAATTAGACTTTAATACCAAACTTTCTTAAAACATTGTGCATCTAATTAAATTCCAACTTAAGTTTGAGCAAAATCCCAACAATGGATACATGACAACATTCATTTGAAAATCTTGGAATATTAATCATACTACAATTTCTTTTTTCAAATGCAAAAGGTAAGAAGAAACATACTTCTTATAATAGATACAGTTCAAGTGTTAGAAATAGGCATAATCCACTACTCCTTTTCCTTTTCTAAATACGAAGAATTTCCCATAGAACTCCTTATCTTAGTTCAACTGCCAAAGGATCAATTAAATACTCCTTCCAAATGCTAAAAAAGAAAAAACATTACAGAAAGTACTTGTTATGAAGGATATATTTATAGCAAACAACTTTTGTATTTGAAATAAGATTTTACATTTAAAAAAGCAAGGATGTCAAGCAAGCAAAAGAAATTTTTACATCCAACAGTCTCCCATAATGCTTAACTATTAATTATCAATGTGCCCCCAAGGGGTGTGGTGTAGTGGTAAAGAAAATAGCACTTTAACTCTGACTGAGGCAGATGTCACAGGTTCAATGGCAACAACATTATATTTCCTTGATTTCTCCTGGGTTATAGGGTTGAGGTGCCCGACTTACTCCTATGAGATTAGTCGAACCAAAGTAAGGAGAGGCAGAAAAATGTTCGAACACCTATGGTTATCAAGAAAAACTACTAATTATCAATGTTTAAATATACGTGAGGTGTAGCTGAAGTGTTTTACCCGAGAGAAGCGAAGCGTAAGCCTTAATAATTTTTTTAAGAAAAATGCAAAATATTGTCAAGAATTCTATGAACATAAATACATTTACAAATGCAACTATTAGAAACAAATAATAATGCTCAAAAAGATAAAAGAAGTAAAGTAAGCAAATTTGACATATGTCACGTACCTTATTAATGGGAGCGACTAAACGAACCCTATAGATTGCTTCACATACCCCAGTTTTGTGAAATTATCTAACTACCCCTCCATATAAACGGGTTTTTACTTACCATACCTACTAATTACTAAACGTACCCCAATTTTGTGAAATTACCCAACTACCCCTTCATATAAAAAGGTTTTTACTCACCATACCCCACTCACCACGTACCCCAGTTATATCTCTCAAATCGCACTCACCAAAAATCGACTAAATCTGAATAAATCCGAGCAAAACCACATGGATTTGATGACGTGGGTGCATTCATTATCTCTTTTAGTATCGATTTCGAGGTTTTTTTCAGATTTTTTTTTCTTTTTTGAGTCGTTTAGTGTTTGAATTTATTTTTGAGTTTATGGCTTAAATTTGAGGCTTGAATCCTGCATTTTGGGTCAAAGTTTCGATGAAATTGAAAATATTAAGTGACTCCGAGAAAAACCCACTATTTTTTTGGCCATTTACATGTATTTTTTAAGAGTTTTGAAGTTTTTTTTTATCATTTTGATTGCCTGCGGGTTTCGGACTAACACTGCTGAAACCTCTAAAGAGGTGTCAGATGAACCAGGCCAAAACCTCTTTAGAGGTTTCAGCTGGATCCCTCTGTCACCCACTAAAACTAAGTTATATTTGCATTATCGGTTGGAGTCAACCAAAACCTCTTTAGAGTTGCTGGCCCGGTTCGTCTGACACCACTTCAGAGGTGTCGGCTCTGTTCATCCGACACCCGCGTGCAAGGGTATTAGGGTGAGGGTGAGGATGAAGGTGATGGGGTACACAAAGTAAAAAAGTGGGGTACAGTAAGCAAGTATATTTTTGGAATTTAAAAAAGTGGTGTACACAAAGTAAGAGGTGGGGTATACGAAGTAAAAATTCAAAAGTGGTGTATGTGGAGCAATCTGCGGGGTCCGTTTAGCCGCTCCCTTATTAATCACTCAAACACAACCATCTAAAACCCGTACAAGTATCAATTACAAACAAATAGTGTGTTACATACATGTATAGGACTTTTTGTTATTGGTTAGTAGGTGGACAACATATATTAATTTTAGTCTATAAAGTAGGTTTTATTTGTAAGTGCACTATAAATATGTAAGAGAACAATATGAAGCATAAAAATGAATTAGAGTATTTCTTTCTTGTTCTCATTCTTCCTTCTCTCAAACTCTTCTCTCCCCCTAATCTAGTTCTTCTCCCCAATTCACTCTTTCTAATCTCTCTAATCTTTCTTAAATTTCCAATTCTTCTCTCTTCAACTCTAATTTCCCTCTAATTGCAACATGAATGCATCATTGGTGCTTTCATCAAATTCCCAGGCTATGGAAGAATATCAAGATCTTTTAGCTCTTTTAGAAGCACATCTAGCTATTGTGGAAGAAATGGTTGTCAAGCTTCAAGTTCAATCTACTATCCATTGCCTCTAAGCTTGATGCATTGAATGATGCGCTTCAATTACAAATTCAACAAATGGATCAACTCTGCAACCTATTTTCACCGCTTACCGAAAATCAACCACCAACTTCTGTTCTTCCTCTACCACAGCATGCAACTCCATTATAGTTGTTCATTGCACCGTCCACAACAATTCCACCAACACCCCTTAAGAATGTAAATATTCATCTCTAAGAAGAATGACAGCTGACTTAAAAAAAATAAAAAAATAAAAAAAATAAAAAACAACAACAAAAACAACAAAAATTATTGTGCAAACAATGCATGTATCAAAAGTTTATAAATCACTTACTATGTTCCAGAGAATTTAGATTGAGGACTAATTTCATTTGGTCTCGATGAAAGTGATTCAGCGAAACATTATGTCGCTCTTAGTTTATCTTTTCCAACCCTTTTAATTGGAACTGAACCGTGAGGATAATTTATTTGTTGTAATGTTACCTTTTTGTAAATATTCATTGATAGAGTTGTATCTAATGACACCTTTAGTAACGATGTAGGTCTCAACTGCATTCATATTACTGAAGTTAAATTGTATCAATTAACATTAAAAACACAAAAAACAAAAAATAAAACCTAGATGATAAGAAAGTTGTTTCGATAGCATGTTAATTTAGCACAAGCGAAATCATTAACTGTACCTAAATAGGTTAAATATATGTAATTATACTTGTGAATTAATGATGAATATAGTTCCAAAGAAGTTGATATACTAATTCAAAGGCCTTATACATACTTAAATGTTCCTGAACTATATGGTTCTTGAGCTTAGGGTGATCAAGTGCCGGTTAACATTGAATGTCAACACAAGCATACACATCCCCTGTTTCCATCTATATAACAACACAACAAATAAAACACTCATTTAAGTTGCAGATAACATAATACATTCAATCAAGTACTTGAAAACACAAGTGATGAGACGAGTAAGTTTGAGGATAATAAGGTAACAACAAAATTTCTTACAAAAAAAGAAGGATTAGACTAAAACTTTGATAATAACCTAAATAGTTATATTTGCCAGTGTGTTAATGATCTTAAGTTGCCTCTCCAACTTCAATTCTTCATCTTCGATGATGCTTCGTCCTCTTCTCCCTTTAACGCTAATGAATATTAGTGAAATACATAATGCTAATAACAAGAGTTTCATCATCTTGCAGCTAAAATATTATTTCAGAATTTGACAATTACCAATTAGTTGGCCCTTAATTTATACAGGGCGGCACACTCTATTAATGTATTAATTACAAAATTATTTTCTTTCCAAAAGAAAACAAAAATCACGGAGATATGAAATCAAAAAAAAATTACGGAGATATCGTATTATCCTTTAATTTCTACTTTTATAGATTTATTCATATTCTAATATATTTTTTCCTTTTTTGTTATTATTATCTCTATCTATCCTTTTTTTTGAAGTAATCTCTATCCATAGAATTTGAGCATTGTTAGACTTTGATAAGGAAAAAGATTAAGCGAACATGAATTTGCATTTGCTACATAATGGTTAGGATCTTTTCAACATACATCGAGATGTGTGTTTACACCCACCACAATGTATGTTGAAATGATCTCTACGACTGTGCCGAAAACGTATGTATCAAAATTATCTTACTTAATCACTATAAGGAAATTTAATCTCACTATGCAATCCGTAAAAGGCAAGAAATCCCAATCAAAGGAGAAAGTTACGAATTAACTAGGAATGTGCAATCATTAATCATTGAGATATGATGTTGTGGCGCCGAGATGTCTATGGATATGGATGGGGAGAATCTCGAGCTAGTAAGCATGGCAAACCATCTAACATTGTTTCATGCCCATGGTTGGTTCGAACCATCCCTCATAAGTCCAAACTAGCTAGTACTGCTACTCCATTTGAAGAGTGAGTGATATACATGGAGATACCCACATGTCACAAATCTCAAAAAATATTAATTGGGAATAGAGAGTACTGGACACAATGAATCTGTTGTAACTTAGTTGGAACTTGCTAGAACTAGAGAAAGAAAGTAGAAGACTACTAACTTCTACTACTACAAACTACTACTATAAAGAAGAACAATTACAAAGTAGAAAAGAAGAAATAAGAGAATTGTAATGAGAAGTTGTATCTTTGTTCAAAGTACAACTCATGTACTTTGACAAAGATTACAAGTAATACAATGTATACAATTTACACTAAAAGCTTAAGTCACATAAGAATATAAGTAATCTAAAGTGTACAAGCTACATGATAATCAAGTGGGTGTACAAGTTCTATATAGTAACAAGTTATGTTCAATGTGAGCCATGCTTGATGTTACAATATAATATAGTCATCCAGATACTTAATCAAAGTGATCATCCATATCTCAACACGCCCCTTGGATGACACTTATTAAGATAATATGTCTCGTCAAAACTTTATACTAGAAAAATTATGTGGCAAAAATCTAGCAAAAGAAAAAGTGTATACCATTCTCATTAATCTTTATATGGGTGTAATATTATTGGGATTGCATCATTAAAAACTTGCTAGAAAAACACAGTGGAAAAAAATCATAGCTAGGGAAAAGAGTACAACACTGAACATTTTTAGATATATATATATATATATAAATATATGCCATGTTAAAACCTCTACTAGAAAAACCTTGTAGAAAAAATCTAGTAAATGAAAAAGAGTGCACTGCTCATAATTATTTTTTATACGAAGTACAATATTGTTAGATTGTCTCATTAAAAACTTTACTAGAAAAGCCTAGTGGGATAAAACCATAGCTAAAGGAGAAAGAGTACAATACAATAATCAATTATGAAAAGGAGTATAATGTTGTTAGGATTACCTCATTAAAGACCTTGCTAGGGAAACCCAGTGAAATAAAACCGTAGCCAAGGGAAAAGAGTGTAAAACATTAATTAATAACTCCTTTTATTCTCCTCCTCATGTTAACATGAGTGAAAACATTTTATTGTTTCGAAACAAATCTTTACAAATCCAAATCTTGATTGTGTAAGATTAACAAAAAAAAATACCTTCGTAGCTTTTTATCAATGAAAAGCTTTTTGATGTTTGAGACCTTCGCAAGAGTCACTTCGTGTTGATAACGTGTTGTAACTTAGTTGGAACTTGCTATAACTAGATAAGGAAAGTAGAAGACTACTAACTTCTACTACTACAAACTACTACTACAAAGAAGAACAACTACAAAGTACAAAAGAAGAAAAAAGAGAGTTGTAATGAGAAGTTATATACAATATGGTGCATCTATTACAAGAGAAAAAATTCCTTTATACAGGGTCTTTGTCATAATCAATTCATATACTTTGAACAAAGATTACAAGCAATACAATGTATAGTCACATAAGAATACAAGTAAACTAAAGTGTACAAGCTACATGATAATCAAGTTAGTAAACAAGTTCTATGTAGTGACAAGTTATATTCAATGTGAGCCATTTTTGATATTACAATACAATGTGGTCATCCACATACTTGATCAAAGTGATCATCAATATCACAACAGAATCAATATTTGTCACATATTTTTGTGTAACCACTTTGCTATTTTTTGGCTATTACTATTAGGCCCCGGGCCCCACTAGTGGGATTAGGGATGCAAATGGGAGACATAGATTTATCCTAATGGGTACTAGTATGGAGATTTAAAATGGGTATGTAGATGCCAAAGAGCTATATTTTGGTGTCATTTTACTACGATTTTCAAGTCTTTTGTACACATTTATTCTATTAAATCCTTATTTTTGTATTTTCAGGGTTAAAACAGGCTATTGGATGAAAAGAAAGAATTTCCCACTAAAATTCAGTAAAAAAGCCAAAAGAAGGTTCAACGCCTTCATAGCGCCTCCAGTTGGTCAGAAATTGTCATGAAATTGCTGAACTTAGTTTTATTGTATTGAAGAATGGACACTGGAATTGGACCAAGACAGACCTTGTGAAGACATAGGAGAAAATCGAGAGTCAAAGACTGAGGAAACACCCAACGCCTTAGAGTGTACATCCAACGCTGAGAAGACGTTGGGCTCGATTTGAAATAAAATTAAATAGGAAACAGAGCATGGCAACACCTCCACAATGATCTTATAACGATTTGAGAGTTTGAACGTATGGCGCTGCATTAAACTGAAAGATTAAGTTTCTATATTATGTTATTTTGCAAGATACGAGATTAGATTTCTTCCCATCACTTGTTTGCAATAAATAGGCATAATATGGGTATAGAAAGTCCCTTTTGACACACTTAAAAGTTCTTCTTAGAGTTTTAGACAAAGAGCAAAGAAGTTTGTGATTTTTCTTCTCACGGGTTGAATCCATTCACCTATGCTTGGATATTTGTAAGTAAATCTTGTGTTTGTTATTTTTCACTTATTTAATTGCTTTTTTTATTAATAAGATGTTTGATTCAAAGCCAATGTATGGCTAAGCTTTTTATCATCTTGATTAAGGCGATAGATTTCTTGGGTTACGAATTCGTGAGGTCTTGTGTTTGCTTTCTATGTATGTTAGGTTCTGATTTTCATATTTTTAATTATACTGTTGATTTGAGATTTTTGTTACGGGAATCGATCTTAAGTTTTATCGCTATTGATGTGTAAGTGCAAGTACGCTTTGATTTTGATTTTAAACTATAGTCAGTAGTTTTATTGCTTGATTGTTACTGTAACTGACCCAACAACCACAAAATGGGCTCCACCTGGCCTAAACCTACGTAAACCCTCGAGCCCATCTTTGGCGAGTCACGCAAGTCACGTCGGCCTTAACTTACCTAATTATTCATTAACGCTACTTACTAACTCATTGTGGTTACTTTTAGATTTACTTACATCTATTTACTATTAATCATTCAACCTCAAATAAGTCAGGTGTGCAGCGGAATTGTTCTCAACACCATTTTAAAATAACTTAAACAAATTATAACTCAAGGCATCCTGTATGTGGAAATCCCAACAAGCAAAACATATATACAACTGATCAACTGAAACCTAAAATAAACATACACATGCCTGATCAGGTGTCTTAATCCTTAACAACCCCCAAAATAATAGAAACATAAGAATACAAAGCCAAAATATACACACCTACTAAGTAAGAGAAAAAGAAATTGCTCTGACTGTGCCTCAAAGGATATTGCCAAGCATAGGCACATTGCCCCTACTCGTATGCAGATCTGTACTCGCTATCATAAAAAGGATGGTGAGTACAGAAAGTTACAATAAAGCAACGACAATAGGGATCTCAACATAAATTCTGAATCAATAATAAACAACAAGTCTATGAATCATACTGAGCTCTTAAATCTAAAGGAGGGCATGTCTGCTGAATTGCTCAAAGCTATAGATGCGTCATTCGTTGTCGACATCTCGAAAGGAGAGGGCATCACGTGATTATTCACACCGAGTCGAGCTAACGACTCTAACCAAAAGTGCTTTTGGGAGGCAGCCCAAGTTTTTATACTTTTTCTTTTCAGTTAATTATTCTTATGTTTGTTTTGTGAACTCATCTTATCCCATTTATGACTATTCGCAGGTGTTTTATCCTCTTTTGTTGAAGCATCGGAGTTGAGAGCTCGATATCACTGCTGAGGTTCTCTAGTATATATATAGTTAGTCTATTTAGGATTTGGTAAGTTCAGGCGGAAGCAAAAAAACATATCTAATTTCTTGAAAAACCAAAAAACAACATACAATTTTCCACTCTTCGGCTGAAACAGAATACAGAGCTATGTCAAATACTAGTTGTGAATTAAAGAGGTTGAAAGAGTTATTATTATCACTTGGCGTGACACATCCAACTCCAATTCCACTTTACTGTGATAGTAAGGCAGCATTGCATATTGCTACAACTCCGATTTTTCATGAACGCACCAAACATATTGAGATTGACTGTCATTTTGTTCGTGATGCAGTTGGTGATGGCCTCATTCGACCTACATATGTTTCAACTTCTATGTAATTTAGCTGATGCACTGACTAAAGCACTGGGACAACAATAATTTTTAGCTTTACAGGGCAAGTTGGGTATTTGTAATTTGTATGCTCCAACTTGAGGGGGGTATTGAGAGTAAGTTAATTTAGCATATTTTATTTATGCGTTAAAGTGATTTTTAGCAAGTACCATGTGTTTATTTCATAATTAGAAAGCGTATATTTTTATTAGGGAAGAACGTGCAAAAGAGGGTGTACTTGGGTTTCTGAATGGGGGATTGTAACTTTTTATATACGTGCATTCATACTTTTTACATACGTGCATTCATATATGAATAGCAGGGAAAACCCAAGTACACCCTGAAAGGAAAACCCAAAACCTCCAAACTCCCATGGATTTGAAGCAAATACTGGGCGATCTCAACAGGGAATCCTTCATCACCCTTCTCTCAAAGCTGATAGGAGAGTCCAAATTCGTCCAAAACAACCCACCGAGTTGACCCCTGAAGAGGACAGAGTGGGCAAGCATGTGTTGGATGTTCTCCAACCTTACAGCACCTCCAATGGTGGAGGAGGGCCTCGATCATCAACCATGTCTCATACGTGAAGGGGAGGGGAACATAATTGTGGAGTACCCTGGAAGTGATGATCAAGGAAGGATCTTGTCCTTTGTTGGGTGTCACATGGATGTTGTCACTTTGCAAATCCCGACGATTGGGCATGTGTTTGATGTGTTTTGGGCATTATTTGTATTTGTGTTTGTTTTCTTAATTTGAGTAATTCTATATGTTCTTTTAGCAAAACTGAGGAAGCCCTTTCGAGTATGTTTTGTTTTGTTTGCCCATTTTGATTTTTAGGTGAATTTTGATGGTTCAAATAAAAAAATTGCAGGTTTGATATTCATAGGATGTGAAGGGTGTTGATGTGGTAGTAGTTGTGATTATTTCTTGTTGAGAAATTTGAGAAAATAGTGCTTAAGTAAGAGGGTTAAAAACTATGTAGTGGTGGTGGTGTTGTATTAGCCTTCTAGGCTTCCCAACTGCTAGTCCTTGCTCATATACCCTTGTAATGTTGAGTGCTCGAAAATGCGGAATTCGTTTTAATTGATGTCCGGGGATGTCTGGGAATAAAGTTATGAAGCTAGCGGTGGTGCTTGGTTGTTTTTATTTTTTTTAACCATGAGTGTCCGAACAGCCTCGAGCCCTCCCGATTAAAGCCCGACGAATCCCATGGGTTTAGGAGAGTGACCCTACCACTAACCTAGAGGTGGAAGACTCGAAGGAGAAATAGTGTAGTTGCTGCAAATCGAATTCATCACCTCTACCTTAGAGTAATAAGGCCCTATTCGAAACCATTACACCACACCCTTTGGGGGCATGCTGGTTGTGTATTTGGAAGTACAATAGATAATATGTGGATTGATGAATAATTAATTTTGTGCAAAATTGGAATGTCTGGTGATGTGGGATCTCTACTACTTCAAAATTTAATGTGTCCACAAGCATACTTGTTGTGCACTGCATATCACTGGTAAGTTTGAAACGAATTGAAGTTGTGAAACATTTGTATGTGTATTCTCGAATCATCTGTTTTCATAAAAAACTTACGTGGTATCAGAATGGATTCATTTTCTTCAAATAGCCAATGCGTGACACTAAAGGGCCAGGTATCGTCTTGTGTTTAGTTGATTAGTCAGTCACAGCTTTGATCTTCCCTAATTTCTTGCTAAAAACTAGTCTTGTGTGGGCTTCTGATATATTTCAATGCTCATCATGAGCAATTCACAACTTTATTTGATTATTTAAGAAACTGTTCATTCTCTAACATAATTGGGGGCCCTGCTGCGGTCGTCCATCCTTAATCGATTTATTATCAATAATTGCTTGAAAAATATTTTGCTTGGTTTGCTTGTCCTAGAGCTAAAAGTTTTTTTTATTTATATACTAAACTAAAAGTTTTTCAGGATTTTGATCCGTTTTCTTTGAGCATTGATGGAGATAAGCTCCGTGGTCGTGGGACAACAGTTTTTCAGGATTTATATACTTGTTGAAACAAAGCCAAAGCTATGATCCACTGTTGTTGTTGTCTTCATTGCCAATGAAGAAAACTCTACGATTCCAGGAATTGGTGTGGACGCACTTGTGAAAGATGGATTGCTAAACAAGCTTAAGCAAGGCCCTTTGTAAGTAACTTACCCATTTATTGTGAAGATTCAATTACTGAGATGTCTCCAATACAGGAAGAAACAAAGGTAAAGATCATCACATAGAGATTTCTTATTTGATATGTTTTTTTGGTTCTCGATAGATATTGGATTGATATTGCTGACAAACAACCTTGTGTTGGTACAATTAAGGCTACAGGAAAGCTTTTCCACAGCGGTCTAGCACATAAGGTGAACTATTCAGCATCCTCCAGCCATTGAAATTCCTATATTCATTTGGGATTTGAATCCTGCGTTCCAGTGTTTTGTTCTTTGGAGAGCACATTTTCTAAGTAACACATACTGTTTACCTAATAATTGTGTGTTGATGGGGAATATTTTGTATTGTGGGATTTTGGCATATGGCAAGCGAGGGAACAAATGGTGAGGTGTTAAAGAAATTTGTGAATTGGAAAGAGGAGGTGGAGGAAACGATAGGAAGCAAGTGGTGAGGTTCTAGAGCATTAAGGAACTAAGGTTGGATTGATCCTAACTTCTAAGCATTTGGGATTAGAGCTTTGAAGTAATGAGACTGCTTGGGACTAAAATGGGAAACACGAATCTGAAAATGGGGATTTTCACCCATGAATATACAAAGTAACGGTAAGTGAGATGATGGATGCGGAGAAACCAATGAAGTCCACTTGATATGTATGTTGGCATACATCAAGCGGCCCTCATTGGCTCATACTCCATCTATTTCATCATAGGGGCTCAAACCCTACAACCTTTTCATCTACACTGGTAGAATCGCACCATCTCTCTATTAGAATCTTAGATTTAAACTGCTTTTGATATGTTGCATATCATGTGTGTAAGTGGCAAGCTGAAATATTGACGGAGATCACTTGTATATAAAACGAAGATTGGTATTTTCAAATAAATAGATGAAGGGAATATCTGGACCATTGCCCTTTTTTCAAAACTCGGATGGATAATCAAATATTCCCTACAGAAAGAAGATACTTTTTGTTGGAGGTGTGTAATTTTAGCTTTCCTGATTGGAGGTGCGTAATTTATGCTTGAGGTACATTGTTTCCTACGTTTCTTGTAGCAAAACCTTTTCTTTATCTGGTATTATGATAATCTTGTCAGTAACACACTAGTATGTGTTATGTAATGCATATCTGCTTATATGAATGCATGAGCTGTCAAATTGTAAAAGCAAATGTGTTCTCTCTAGTTTTCTGTCTTTGGTGTATCTAACATGAATCCAGTGACGTTCTGTAGGCTGTTGTGTTTCAACTGCTAGGCTGTTGTGTTTTAACTGCTCCATATTATGTCGAGACGATGTTTCACGGTTATAGCATACTATTTAATTATAGAAGATGTACAAATATCCTTGCTTTCTCAACTCTATGAATGGTTATCATAGCATTGAAATCAAATTTTCAGGCTATAAATATCCTTGTTGAGTTGTTTATTGCATTGAAGGATGAAGGCTTTGGCGTTCAAACTGCAGGCTATGGTATGCTATCCTCAATTTGTTCTTTCATGGTTTGAAATTTATATTTATTGTGGCTTACGATGTTTCGAATTTTACATACCTCGCAAAGAATGAGTACTGCCTTATCTCTGACATGTGCCAAGGATTCCAAGTCCTTGTTAGCATCATCTCGCAATTGGAAAATGATGGCTGAAAACCGGTCTTGCCATACCAACCAAGATCCAAATCGCTGGTATTTCTTTTATACTTGTCTACTTCCATCTGATGTAGCTGCTGTAAACTGATCAACTAAGCCCATATTTTTCTTTAGATTATTACTCTGTGGATGTCTTTGTTTTTATTTATTGTCACTTTGTATAACATAATAACATTTTATGAGTGTGGTACCTGTTAAAGGGAATTGGACATAAGCTACTTGCTCAAGTTTCCAACATATTCGAATTTTTAGCGAATACATCTTTGCACTGTCTTTTTTCCTGCCGTTGTGCAAAAACCACAACATTTCTGTGGTGCAGATGGTAGCTTCAGAGGAAAGAATCCAAGAGAAATTATTGATGGTTGTTCCGCGATTTTTCCCATTTGAACTTGGCAGACTATAATCTTGGCTATTATTATTGAAACTTAGTTCTGCTTGTTTGTTCTTAGAGTTTGAGAAATTGGGAGGTTTGGGCTTGCCGATTAAAGCTCAGCCATGGGCGCCTTGGTTGATTAATAGGAAAAGCTTGCTCACTGATATTAATGGTGACAAACTTTTACAGCACCATGACTTCTAACCAACAATACTATGGTACGTAATTTACATATTCAGACTTTATCTGCAAACATTTGATATAATCATATACAGTGTTTTCCTGCTACCCATTTAGGTCTCTCTATGTGGAACAACCAAGCTATACCATGTAAGAAGGGGGTTTGCCGCACTTTGTTATGATCGTTGATGTTTTATGGTGAACTTGAATAACTGCAGAGTATATGCCGTGCGTGATCATGGGAGATAGAAGGTTTTGCGTCTGCAACAATGGAAAACAGTTAACTCGGCAGAATTTTAAAAAGGGTGTGAGGTTCAACAAGACACCAAGATAGAGTGCCAAAAGCCCTTCAAGAAGAGGGGAATAGATTTTCTTCAATTGCCACCTCTCATACCAAGCTGCAGACCAAATGCGACACAAATGAGTTTTAATGCAAAGGAAATGATCACATATTTGTTGGTGAAGAACAGGATGAACCTGCAAAAGTTTTTTTTTTGTTAGAATATAAGACTTGCTCTCAAGCCGCGTAAGTTTGACGCTCAATCACTCAAGGAATTATTTGTCATAGTGTTCATCCATTGCTTCTCGTATACCTGAAATTCAAACCCCACAACCAAAAAAAGCCAAAAAAAAGAAAAAATCAATCCTAATTAGACAACTCCCTCTTCAATAAACTCACAAGAGCATATACAACATCAAAGTCCTAATCCAAATTAGTTAATATTGGCTACATAGATCAAACTCTTTCATTACACTCAATTCATTGCACTTAGTGATGCACTTTATAAATTCTTTATTTTTTTTTTTGTATTACTTTATAAATTCTTTGAAAACGTGTTCTAAATTTGCTTAGGTCTTCCCATACATCGTCGATTTCTTAAAGTTTTATTTAGAGGAGTTTACTTAATCTTCTAAATTTGCTTAGGTCTTTTGATGCAGCCATCTTTTGATTAGAAAAGAATTAGAGAAGAAGAGAGAAGGATTAGAGGTTGAAGAGACTAAACTCTAACAAATTATATTAAAATTATAGTGACTAAACTCTAACAAATTATATTAAAATTACCATACTAACCTTGTACTATTATAACCTTGTTTTATACTATATTAATCCTATTACATGTATGCATCATTACCGACCCCTTAACAACAACCTTGTCCTTAAGGTTAAAGGATGCTTGAGCCACGAAAGCAAGACCTACGAACATGATTCATGAACCTCCAAAAGAGTTGGAATTTGGCAATCGAAATCAATATCATTGGCATGGAGAAGTTTTCGATCCTATATATGATCACCAAAGAGCTGGAAAAAGTAGTTTGAAGGATCCAAAATGCAAAAAAGTAGCTTGAAGAGGCAACTGTACTAATTTCCATGTTGTCCAACTTTGGCCTTTGCATTTCCACACATGCAATCCCAAGCATAAGGTTGGCTACATTTACCTTTGTCGTAACAAAGAAAATAGGCGCTAGAGGGGCGATCATATTTTGTAGTAGTTACGATATTTATTTGATTACGATATTCACGTATTAATTTCATTATTTGTGTACGGTAAAGTTGTATAAATAAGAGTACACCCAATCAATACAATTCCAATAACATTTCGGGAGGGTATTGTGGGTTAGGTTTGGGCTATTTATAGTTGTAGACTTGTGGCTAACAACATAACAGAACCCAATTCCAATAACATTTCGGGAGGGTATTGTGGGTTAGGTTTGGGCTATTTGTAGTTGTAGACTTGTAGCTAACAACACAACAGAATCGCAAAGTCGCAAACCCCACTGTTATAAATCTCGAGATAAGAAGTTTGCGTCTGGAGGCAAGCACCTACGGTCGATGTGTTCTGACGTGAGGTCGGGGCGTCATTCTAGCTTAACCACAATCTATAAATAATAAATAATAGGTGACCTAAAGAGGAGCCTCTCTCTATTAAGTTAGTAGCAGCAGAGGTCGATCGAAAGAGGGAAGAATGGTTTCAGAAATAGAAGAAATGGTGGTTTGGACAGCCACACTCACACTCACACTCACAATTCTTTCCTCTTCGACATATCTCTATCAACAACACCGCCGAAAATGCTCCTCGGTTTTGAATAGAGAGAGAAGAGGGTTTCATTTCAATGGCGCTGCTGAGATGTTCGTTGATGGCGCTGCTGCTTTTCGTGGTGGTAATGGCGGGAGCAGATAAGGCGCCCAAGAACAACAGCTCCTTGTTGGTTAGTTTCCTCAACTCAATTCAATGACCTCCATTTCATTTCGTCCCCACAAAAATGGTACTATACAACAACAACATATGTAGTTGATATAATACCATAGAAAATCATTGTGACTATTCTTAGCAGTAGGTTTAGTTCATACATATGTAGTGCAACTCTGCAGGCAAGAACAATGACTTGGTGCACTGTGCACATAACCGTAACAAAGCTATTCTCTGTTTATTCAATTCAATATAACTCAAATACATAGATTTTATCTTTTTATACTATAAAGATATGATCCACCACCACCCTTGTATCTTCATCATTTAACACATCTAACCATAGCCCTTCATCTGTTCACACTATAACCCATCGTAACAACTTAGTTTTCACTAGCTAACAACTCTAATTAATTCTTACAAGGTACAATAAAACTAACCGCTTACAGTTTTCTTTGGAAGTGAGGTTTTGATTTGAGCTAATCGATTCCTTTTTGTTGTTGGGTGGTAGATAGGAGTTCGAGTATGTAAATGGGTGGGGGTGGATATGGTTTGAGTTCGGTTGGAGTATGGGGGCAACAAATATGATTGATTGAGGTATATTAAGAAGTTAATTAATATTCAAGAGGAGGAGCAATTAGTGTTTATACTAAATTGATGGAGCTAAGGGGGCTGATATAGGGGTGGGGTGGGGTAGGGAAAATAAGCTTGATTGGGGTATATTGGAAGTTTATTAATATTTAAGGAGGGCAATTAGTGTATTTACCAATGACTGCAGGCGTCGCCTAGGCATCAACTAGGCGTTTTGGAAAAAATCGCCAAGGCTGTGCCTTAGGCATGCAACGTCCTTGTAAGTAATTTTTAAAAATTTGAAGGAGCTATTTACAATTAAGTTTGACAATGAAATACCTACCCAACAACAAAATCTTGATAGAATTAACGTTACATAAGGACATAAAGACTTATCATTAGTGTTTTTGAACTATATATTAAGTAATAATCAAATTGACTAATAGACAATTAGTGTTATTCAAGGACCTATAAATAAATACTTATCTGGGGACTTCTAAATAAATATTGTTTCGTTCGCCGGCTAGGCGCCGTCTCGCCTTGATTAGGGAAATCGCCTAAATAGCCTCTAGAGCGCCTTAACGTACAAGAAATGAAAAGTAGTGCTCATTCCTCAAAACTATAAGATGATCATTTGTAGGAAAATCTCGTTCGAATTTAATATATTGATAAGTTAACAATAGGAAAAACAATTTCCCAAAAATATCACTCCAAGTCTAGTTTTAGATGCCACCTAGAAATTCTGTCTAGGATTGGTATGAATAATGTGTAGAAGTTTGGTTTTGAAAACCAATCTTAACAGTTCATCTATAAATCTTCTTTATGTGGAGGGTGTTTTTTTTATTAAATTCCTTTGCAAATGAGACGTAGTGCTCATTCCTCAAAACTATAAGACGATCATTTAATTTGTAGTAAAATCTCGTTCGCATTTAATATATTGATAAGTTAACAATAGAAAAAACAATTTCCCAAAAGAATATCACTCCAAGTCTAGTTTAGATGCCATCGAAATTCTTTCTAGGATTGTATGAATAATGTGTAGAAGTTTGGTTTTGAAAAAAATTATGACATTCTAATTATCGATTTTTTTGTTATTGATTTTTCTGAGCGATCGCTCCGGTCTTTGTTTGTTTCAGGATATGGATTTGGTGTGCTTCTGTTGACGTAAGTTTGTCATTTTATTTTTTAAATACTTTCTTTTCATGCCAATGGCTATAGTGTTTAGGCAACAAAAAGGAATTAGTTGATACTTGATACTTGTTTTTCTTTTCAATACTTTCTTTTGGTGTGCTTCCCCGCAATTGATTTGTAACAACAGTACCAGATCCGATAAAACAAATGGAGTTCTAAAGTCTATGAGGGGAAGTTAAGCTTAAAAAAAGAATGAAATAAATAATTCCCTTAAGATGAATATATATATATATACATAACACTTTGTCGTCTGGTCTGAAACTAAATGAAAGTGGAACTAGGCGGCCTGATTATCATGATAGCTTCCCAAGGTTAATCATGCACCATTTTAATCCTTGAAAGATAGTTGTTTTGGTTAGATCAAGCATGCCAATAATTAGTGAGGTAAAATCTCTAATTCAAATCCACTCGTTAACCTTTAACTATTTTTTCTCAAAGCCATCCATCTATACTTCAAAGAGAAAGAGGAAAGGAATAGCAAGTCCATTGTCCCTTAAATCAACCCAAGCATGCATCCACCCAATAACCTGGTGCACTGTGCACATAAACGTAACAAAGCTCAGTTCATACGTATGTAGTGCAACTCTGCAGGCAAGGACAATAACTTGGTGCACTGTGCACATAAACGTAACAAAGCTCAGTTCATACGTATGTAGTGCAACTCTGCAGGCAAGGACAATAACTTGGTGCACTATGCACATAAGCATAACAAAGCTATTCTCTGTTTATTCGATTCAACATAATTCAACTACATAGAGTTTATCTTTTTATACTATAAAGAAATGATCCATGACCCTTGTATCTTCATCATTTAACACATCTAACCATAGCCCTTAATCTGTTCACACTATAACCCATCCTGACAACTTAGTTTTCTTTAGCTAACAACTCTAATTAATTCTTACAAGTTATGATAGAGCTAACTTCTTACAGTTTTCATTGGAAGAGAGGTTTTGATTTGAGTTAATCGGTTACTTGTTGTTGGGTGGTAGATAGGAGTTCGAGTACATAAATGGGTGGGGGGTGGATAGGGTTTGAGTTAGGTTGGAGTGTGGGGGCAACAAATAAGTTTGATTTAGGTATATTGGGAAGTTAATTAATATTCAAGAGGGGGAGGGGGACAATTAGTGTTTTTACTAAATTGATGGGGCTAAGGGGGCTGATATAGGGGTGGGGTGGGGGTAAATAAGCTTGATTGGGTTATATTGGAAGTTTATTAATATTTAAGGAAAACGATTAGTGTATTTACCAGTGATTGCAAGGCGTCACCTAGGCCTCGACTAGACGTTTTGGAACTAAATCGCCTAGTCGTTGCCTTTTGCATGTGGTGTCCTTCTAAGTAATTTTTAAAAATTTGAAGGGGCTATTTACAATTAATTTTGATAATGAAATACCTACCCAACAACTAAATCTTAACACAATTAACGTTGCATAAGGACCTAAAGATTTATTAGTATTTTTGAAGTATATATTAAATAATAATCACATTGACTAATAGACAATTAGTGTTATTCAAGGACCTATAAATAAATTAATGTGGTAGCCAATGTAGGCCTAGTGTTAGAATTATAGTATGGCGTGTAATAGGGGTATTTTAGGAATATTTACTTTTGATGTGCTAGGTTTTTTTAGTGATTTAGTATAAAAGGTGTAAGCTCAACCCCACTTGTAGCTTTTATCATATGAATTGAAAAATTAAATCTTGAAGCCGTGGATTGGGTGTTTGCATTCTTCAATCTTGTTGGTTTGTTCTTTATTCCTCCTCCTTTGATCCTCTCTACATCATAAATAAATACTTATCCGGGGATCTCTAAATAAATTTTATTTTGTCCGCCTAGGCGTCGTCTAGGCACTTCCTCGCCTAGGCTAGAGAAATTGCCTCGAGATCGCCTTAACGCCTTTCAATCCTTGTGCTTAACAACAACAAATCGTTGCTTCATTTTTGATGTATTGGGTTTTTTATCTTCTTTTGTGATTTGTGCTTCTCGGCTGTGCATTTTGATCTTCTTGAATGCTCTTCATTCGATTGGTTTTGGACTTAAAACTTCTTGTCAGTGTGACGTGTTTAATAAAATGTCAATACAACTGTATAATTAAGTTGCCACATGTCAATCAGCTTAGATATATGTTTCAAACAAAGAATGTTGGTCCTCAGTTTTGGATTTTATTGTGTTTTGCAACTCTAAAACTTTAGTCTTGACTCTTGAATTCCTTGGCCTATTGGACTTTTTTTGGCATATTGGTAAAATTATAAAAAAGATAGGTAAACTCTCAAGAATCCATTAATGCCAATTCAACAATAAAAAAAATAACAAAAATTTGATAAAGTTGAAGGCTTAGGAAAGAATCATGATGATAATGGAATAGTAGCTAGTAGAATTAATTTTTACAAAAAAGATAGTATTCATCCAAGTATTGACAGTTGTGATAGTTTAGAGTTTGGCCGTTTAGGCCCTTTAGGGATAGGGATTTGTGGTTTAGAGTATCTTTTACTAGAATGGATATTGATGTAATAACATTTGAGATAGTGACTTGTGAATCAAAATTTTCAGTAGTAAAGGTTGTTTCTAAGTTGTTGTTGTCTTTCATTTGGTTTAATAATGTATTCATTAAAGTTTAAAAGAAATCATGAATTTCAAGACCAGCTTGGCTTGCGTAGAATACTTAAAAAAATCAAAAATCATTTTATTTTAATTTTTTTATCTAAAAAGATATCAGAATCCTGTTTGCAAAAAAAATAAAAAAAAAATCTAAAAAGAAATCAGAATCCTGATCTTATTGAAAATTGTCAACTCGACACTTTTATTTTGTTTGATTTCAATGAATTATTTGCTTTTGAAATAATCCTTTTATTATATGGTAAAGACACTGTAGAGATCGAACAATATTTCTGCCTTGCGTACTTATTTAATCAACGTCGAGTCCTATAATTGCATATTGGGATTTGCTTGCTCTTTTTTGTAAATATAGATTGTTTTCATTGTTAGTAATTGCATATTCTCAACCTACGTTATCTCCAGTTTCTAGTTATTGATTTATTTTTTTTTTGGTTATTAATTTCTATAGGAGAGTGCTCTTGCACCTGTTGATCCTGATTGGGGAGTAGGCGTACAGCCTGCAGATGTGAGTTATCAATTTATTTAGTTTTAATACTTTATTTTCACCACAATGAAAGACAATACCAACCAATGAAAGACAAAAAAGTTAATTCCTTCTATAGCTAATTCCTTTTCGTGACAAAAAAAGATAAAATTGAATTATTCACTTCTGATCTTCTAAAATTCAACACTCTCAATTAAATAAGATAATTGCTTCAAATGAGCCAAGCTTAAGCACGCTAATTTTTTACTATTAGTTTACAATACAATGATTATGGTTGGGCCTATACTAGACAAATATAAGGCCAAAGAGCTAATTAACCTGGGACAATGATGTAGCCCTGACATTTGGAGTCTTTAGTTAAAATCTTACATGAGAACTTCATATTTCCCTATTAACAAGATTGATATTGCACCCGTTCTTATTCTAGTATAGCTCGCATATCATGGGACCTCAAATTGATCAGTGTAGATTTAAAAATAAAAATAAATAAAATAAAGGTGATTGATGTAGACTTTGCTCAACAGATAAACTAAAAATTATATCACTATGTTAACAGAAAATAAGTCACATTGTTCAATGCATGCCTAGCCCTTCAAAACTTATGCTGTCAATGCATGCCTAGCCCTTCAAAACTTATTTATAATTTTTGCAGTTTAATTTTTAATTTTATTTGTACTTAACTTATAAATGCAGACGGATAACAATAAGCAATGCTTTAATGCATATTCTGGAGGCCTTGTTGTTACCAGTCAAACTAGAGCATTGGGAGGTGTCTTCGACCATGTATTAGTATATGATGGAGATCAATATGTAGTCGATATATAGATATATCAGGTAATTGTCCATATTTGTATCATTCTATAAAATACTTTTATTATGTTAAAAAAATAACAACCAAAAGTGCAACATTAAAACTTGTTTATAATTGCGTCTTTACCAAATTGAGATTGCCCTTCTAACTCAATTAATCGCAAAGACTTCGACGTCTCTTTTCTCAAAGTTTCCATTAATACTTTGTCCATAACCCTGCCATGATTGTATCCATAATGACTTTTCAATGTCCATAACCCTTGTTTGTCGACGTTTCTTCTAGCACCAGCAGCACCAAAAGCTAAGACCCATGACTGTAGCTACACCGATAATAAGAACGATAATAAGGTACGCTCTGCAATAAAACACATTTTACATTTAATTAGTTTTTGAAACAAAAAACTAGATAAAATGAAACAGGAGGCCTAATCATTCACATATTTAAAACAAGAAATAGGAAGCCTTGTTCAAGGAAGACAATTGCTTGGTTGTATTTTATCAAATTATTTGTCTCCAATAATGATATTATGATAAATTTATTTTATTGCAGCCCAGCTTACCACCTGCGAGGGAGAAGAAGCTTGAGCCTACTCTCTCTCACTGGGCGGTGACAGTCATCGTGGTGATTGTCATCGCCTGTTTTTTCTTTTTAGCACTACTGCTGGTTGGTGCCTGCCTGCTGAGGAGATGTTTGATTGCTAGAGCGACTCGGCCAGTGGTCTCGGTTGATTTTGAGCTCTGACTCTTATTTGTAGTGTATGTTGTCTTACTTAAAGTAGAATTTAACAGCTGAACTTTAGTTGAATTAAAGCATATATATATATATATAATTGGCACACACGATACACCCAATCGGTTCTCGTGGATTTTCATAACCCTGTTGAGCAAAAATGGGATATGCATGTGAAATAGATGTCTGAGTTATTACATATATAATGATCGATGCAGAAATGGATCGAGTCATCTGTTCTTTTATCCAAGAAATGATATTTCTATTTTGCATAATCCAATCATTGATCCCCAGAATTTCTACAATAAATTAGGTAGTTTGCATAATCCCTCTATTTTTGGTTGCTCTTTTTTTTTTCTTGATGAGTTAATTATGTATAGAACCAAAAAAGGGGATAGGGGTGGCCAGTCTGCCGCCTGGGGGTTGCTTGGTTGCATGGCAGCATAGGATGCAGGAACGTCAAGACCGTGGCTTGGTTTATTGGGGAACAAAGATCTATAATGGATTGTGTTTAGCCTAAAAAGTCAAATCAAATTTCATGAAATCGTAGAATAGAAATCATGGAGAACCAGTGGTGCTATAATCGTTTTCAAAATCTCATGCAAATTAAGGTGCAAAGGTTCGGGCAAGTTCAAATCATGAATTCAATATATGATATTCATATTGATGCTTTTGACTATTGTTTAGTGCAATACACTTCATTGTTGTATTAATTCCTTTGAACTGTATTTTTTAGACATGAGGGTAGTCTTTGTACAAAAAAAAAAGGGATTTTAAACATGTTTTCGTTCCAAATTATGGGGTGTCCCTGACTTTAATTAATTTTAGTTGCAATAAATTAACTTGGGATAAAGTTATCATATTTGTAGTTAACTTCATAATAATAATTAGTTGCCAAATGGTCGGCTTTTTCTCCATGTAATTTATATATTATAGGCCGGCACTCCTCCAAATTTTAGTCCATGTTTGTTTTTTATTTCTCTTCTTCAACATTAGCTTCTCTCCATGATCTATGACTGTAGAGATATTGGGTTTGACTTGATATTAGAAAGACCATATTAGGAACGGGAAAAGAGAACTCTAATGGCAAGTAATATGTGTTATTGTGTTAGTTTGTTTTATCAGTGTATTAGCATATTATGTTAAGACATGGTTGAAAAAGATCATTTCTGTTGTCGATGTTAAGTCAGATGTTTCAATTAATTAGTATATAAGCTTAATGAGTTTGAGAAAGGTAAATCATTAACATCTTTGATTAATACATTAGCTACTGCCATTGATTTACATATCATTTTATTTTACTTTTAGTTTCTAAAAAAGTTGTAAGCTTTTGTCATGTCTACCCAGTGGAGTCCATATCCAACTGTCGATCCTAAGCCTTAAAAAGAAGAGGGAAAATGTGGCTATCGCGTGCCTTACTTACTAGTATATATATACCTCCAGATTGTAAGAGAAGTAAGATTGAATGATGGATGAACTCTGAAATCAATGACTTGAAGCATATATGTATATACAAATATATTACGTTCCTGAACTTCATGGGCATTATGAATTCCTTGTCATGCCCTTCGGACTCACAAATGCACCTTTCAATTGTAGTCTCATGAATGATTTCTTCCGACCAAACATCTGCAAATTTATTTTAGTTTTCTTTTGATGACACACTAGCCTACTCACAGATTTGGGAGACTACCTTGCACATCAACACACTAACTAAAACTTGGGATTGAGAAGGAGATCGAAATGCTTGTGTAGTAATTTCCCTTAGGCCCTTAGTGCTTCCTGAGTACTTTTGATAAAGTTAGAACACCTATAAGTCAAGTTCGGGAATCGAGATGATACGTATCTATATTGCCAAGGATTAGGTTATGTAGGATCACTAAGTTAGACCCGCTTTTATTTCAAGATATTTTAAGTTGTTATTTCATTTAGGCCCAATGTTGTAAGGTTTGCCAAGTATTTAAAGCTTTGTAATCAAAGTGAACAAACAAGAAAGAAAAAGTACAATTTTATTTCATCTATCTTCTCCTTCCTTTGGTGTCTTCATTTTTCTTTTTAATGTCTTGGATTTCCCTTTAATATCTCTTTTATTTAGTAGATTTGATCTCATCTCAAATGAGTTCATATCACGAGAATATCTTCATGTCGAGACGGTGAACAAAACCATCCAAGAGAAGTAAGAATGAATGATGGATGAACTCAGAAAATAATATAGTAGAGACTTTTTAATTATTCATCAAACATAAATCCAATCTAGTTAATAAATAACATCAAAGTCTCAGTCTCAAAGCTATATGCCTGAATAGTACATTATTTCAAAAGGAAAACAAGGCGCTACATAACTAATTAAGAGCACGCCCCACCTGGTCCACCAAACAAAATCGCCGTTCCCAATTCTACAAGGCCATCAAAGGCATCTAAACGGTAGTTTGTATTGCAGTCTACATTAATATTTTGGCCTTTTGGAGCGTTTACAAGGTTATAATTTGAATCGACAAACTTCATGTATGCAGAAGTACAGGCCCTTGTGTAGTCACCGCGTGGAATTTGACCATTGCCCATCGGTGAAGCATTCTCGCTGGCAGGCCCTGATGTGAGCCCTCCCCACATCACATTATTAGCACCGTCGTCTAGTGCCGGAACCAACCCCTTCGGCCAATAACCTACTGGGTCATCTCCTACATACAACCACCAGTTGACTGTACCTTTATCCTGCAAATTAAACAAGATCGACTTATATCAAAACAATTTGCTAGTTTTTATAATGAAAGTACTGAGAGCCCTGAAGAGTTGTGGGTATATAAATGGTGTTGGAGCCCATCTTTGCACAAAACTAATTGGTTTGTACTATAATTCAATCTACACCATTTATATATACCACCCAACTCTTATTATATTTTTGAATTATATTTTTGATGTGGGATTATATATTCCAAGACACCCCCTCAAGTGCAACTAGGCTTGAATTAGTTGTCACTTGCCAAATACATGCCTACTTTTAGAATTCTGGACAACCCAACTAGGTCTTCAAATATGAGCCCAGGATCATTCGGCTCTAATACTATCCGAGTATATAAATGGTGTTGGAACCCATCTTTGCACAAAACCAATTGATTTGTGCTAAGATCCAGTCTACACCACTTATATACCACATCAATTCTTATTATATTTCCGATGTAGGATTATATATTCCAACATCTTCATATCAAACCACTTTACACAATTACTTGAAGTACACCAATCAAGTGGATATCTCACTTGTTTAATACGAGGCCCCTTATCTAAGAGGTTGGAGTTCAGTCTCCAAATGTGTTTTCTTTCTTATGATAAAAATTTAAAAATTTTACCTGATGTACATAAATATCAACTGTGTATTGATCTCCTCCGTACACGGATAAATCATCAAAGGGACTACCCAATGCTTGGGATGTACTGGTAGATACGAAACCTCCACATAATGTATTAAAGCATTGATTTTTGAGATCCGTCTGCATATATTATTGAAGAACAAAAAATAATTAAACTACAATTAACCATGCACAAGACGCAATTTTGTTGTTTTATAGATCTTGAATTATATATATATATATATTGGTAGGATTGAATTATATATTTCTAAATAACTTGAGATGCATCTAATCTAATCTTATCTTACACTATAAAGAGAGCATTACATGTGGTAGATGTTCCAACTAATGTTGATCTAACAAATCTAAATTACAAAAATGAGCGCTCATGTTCATGTATGCTTAAGTATGAATACAATTCAAAATGGAATATTCGAACAAATCTGTGGTAGACGAGGCCCATGGGTTTTGGAAACTAAAGTATTGAAAAATTAAAAAAAAGAAGTATTTGGGTTATAATGCAAGTTTGAGAGACAATAGGTTGATTCCTTGTTAAGAAAAGTATTTGATTATGAGAACTTACACCCCAGTGTATAAACAATCGAGTTCTGCCGTTATCTTGAAACATTGTTGGAGCTACCTATTTATAAAAGGAAAAGACATTACCATGTTATATTCCATATGCAAAATAATTAATTAATTTGATTTTAAAGGTCTCTATTAGGAATTGTGGAAATTAAGAGAGCTTACTATCCATCCAGCCCATAAAGAGTTGGTGTAACCATCAGGATCGTCTGAAATCCACACTTGACCTGTACTCCAGTGATTTGCTGCAATTTCTAGCTTTTGCAAACTAATTGATGACCTAACTCCTCTATACCCTCCATTTCCTAATTTAGCAACAGCTTGCTACAAAAGCACATAAAATATTGTAAATTGAATGTAAATATTCATCTCTAAAAAGAACAACAACCGACTTAAAAAAATAAAAAAATAAAAAAAATAAAAAACAACAACAAAAACAACAAAAATCATTGTGCAAACAATGCATGTATCAAAAGTTTATAAATCACTTACATATGTTCCAGGGAATTTAGATTGAGGACTAATTTCATTTGGTCTCGATGAAAGTGATTCAGCGAAATGTTTTGTCGCTCTTAGTTCTTCTTTTCCAACCCTTTTAATTGGAACTGTACCGTGAGGACAATTTATTTGTTGTAACGTTGCCTTTTTGTAAATGTTCGTTGATAGAGTTGTATCTAATAACACCTTTGGTAATGATGTAGGTCTCAACTGCATTCATATCATTGAAGTTAAATTGTATCAATTAACATTAAAAAAAAACAGAAAACAAAAAATAAAACCTAGATGATAAAAAAGTTGTTTCGATGGCATGTTAATTTAGCACAAGCCAAATCGTTAACTGTACCTAAATAGGTTAAATATATGTGATTATACTACTGAATTATGATGAATATAGTTCCAAAGAAGTTGAGATACTAATTCAAAGGCTTTATACATACTTAAATTAACCTGAACTATATGGTTCTTGAGCTTAGGGTGATCAAGTGCCGGTTGACATTGAATGTCAACACAAGCATACACATAATTAAGGGCTTGGCTCTTAATTAAACATACCTGAACTTTATGGTTCTTGAGCTTAGGGTGATGAAGCGCGGGTTGGTGTTGAATGTGAACACAAGCATATGTATCCCCTGTGTTCGTCTGTAGTAATATAACAAATAAGCACACATTACAATTGCATATATATAAATTAATAATATTATACATTAATTCAGTCAAGAACTTAAAAAAACACAAATGAGATACTCCCTAATATTTATCACTACAAGCCTAGATTATCTACAAAATAAAAAATAAAAAATAGAAAATAGAAAATTTTGAATCAACTCAAATGTCAAACACCTAGTCTTTCTCTAAAGAATATCAAAAACGCCAAATCAAACTAAAACCACATTCAAACACAACTAATTTTAGAATTTTCTTAGAACTAATTTAGATTAAAGCTTTAATATAACCTGAATAGTTATGTTGGCGGGTTTATTTATGATTTTGAGTTGCCTCTCCAACTCTAAATCTTCATCTTCGATGATGCTTCTTCCTCTTCCTTCAACGTTGTTGGATGTTTGTAAAAGACACAATATTATGCATAAAAACAAAGGCAAGAATTTCATCATCTCACTAACGCTAATATTAGAGAATTAACAATTTCTATATAGTAGCTAGTTTGTTCTTAATTTATATATATAGCTATTTGCACTCTTTTTTTTATTTAAAGTGCACTTTAATAATGCATTAACTGCTCATAACTTTCTGAAAAAAAAAAAAAAAAAAACTGCTCATAAGTCATGACTTGCATATCATTTAATTTCTTATTATGGAATGATTAGTTTTTTTTTTTTTTGTAGCAATTAGTTCATTTTTTTAGAAACTTATAAATTTTTTTTATTGAATTTCTACCCATCCAGCAGTCACCTTGTCATCTGTTTTCACCCGAAACCATAGTTGCATTGGAAATACTGAACAGTGGACCAATTCATAATCGAGCATTATTGGACATTTTTTTTAGTATTTATTTATGGGACTTAAAAATTTACAATGTTTTCGATTCCTATCGTTACAATCTATATATCTATCTATGTCAAAGCATCTCTAATTTTTTTTTTTTTTAATATCTAAGGTGAGATGATTGAGACATCATTTGCCAAAAATAATAAGGTTTTGAGAGGTCGTATTTGAACTTACACTAAAGTAAAAAAAATTCTATATATCTATCTATATTCTATGTCTATTTTTTTTTTTGATGAATATTATTAAGCCTACATCTTGAGTGTGTCACGTGATATTTTTTAGCCTTCTCAATAAGCCATGTGGCACGTTCCAAAATTCGAAATGCCTTTCAATTTCTTACAAACTAAAATGTCTACCGAATTGTTTTTTTTTAAAAAATGTCTACCGAATTATTACTACATTAAATTGCATTATTTGATTACAAAAAATCTCACTAGAAACTATAACAACCCATCAAAGCCTCTCACATGAAATGGTAAATACATCACTTGCCAAAAAAACAAGACCTCGTGAGATCGTGGTTCGATTCCCACTGAAGTTAAAAAAAAAAACAAAAAAAAAACTATAACAACCCATACCCAATTTCGTAACTCCTATTACATTGTATATATATATATATATATATATATATATATTTCGAAATATATTACATTGGATATACTTATGGGTTTTCTATTTTTCTATTTTCTTTTGGAATAGCGCAATCTAGCTAATACAAAAAACTTTTTTGATGTCAAAGCTGGCATCACTTGCCAAAAAAAGCAAGACCCAGGAGATCGTGGTTTGATTTCTCACTCGTAATTTTTTTTTTTTTTTTGGTTGGGCAACTTTTTTTATTTCCATTGTGCAGTCGTTCAAATATTTTATGAATTAAATTTGAATAAATATGTACCACCGATTTGTGGTAAGAGAATCTTATCAATTTAATGCTTGATTTACTTCCTATAATACTCCTATATATTCCTATCTAATTAATGCTAGGATTTATTTGGAAAGAAATCATCCGACCTCATCACACTTTTAATTGTAATAAAAATAAAAGTGAAATGTTAAGCCAAGGTCTTGAGTGTGCCACTTGATATTTTTTGTAGCCTTCTCAATGAGCCATGTGGCACGTTTCAAAATTTGAAATGCCCTTCAATTTATTTTTTTTTAAGAAAACAAACTAAAATGTCTACCAAATTGTTTTCAAAAAATAATGTCTACCAAATTATCACTACATTAAATTGCATTATTTGATTACAAAAAATCTCACTAAAAATTATAACAACCCTTAAAAGCTTCTCAGATGAGATGGCAAAGACATCACTTGCCATGATTAGCGAATATAACAACCCACACCCCATTTCGCAACATTGTATATACTTTTTTTTTGAAGTATATTACATTGTATATACTTATTAATTTGAGCCTACAATCTTTTGGTGTTTCTATACATTTTATTATTTTTTTTTTTGGAATCTATCAATTTAATGCTTGATTTACTTCCTATATACTACACCTATACATTCCTATCTAAATGCTAGGATTTATTTGGAAAGAAATCATCGGATTTCATCCCACTTTTAATTCTAATATAAATAAGGGCAATTAGTTAGTTTTGTGTCTAAATAATCTCAAACTAATAATTGTGTCTAAATAATTTTAAACTTTATGGTTTGTGTCAATTTTAACTCATCAATTTTTTTGAGTCAAATTGATGCTAACGTGGCTGATCATAGGAGGTGATTTAAGTTTTAGACGACCAACTCCTCATCTCCGACAAACACCACCCACCTATTCATCCCTTCAAGATTCATTTTTATGCTCTGTTTTGGTTAGGAATAGAGCACACAACATGATCCAAAAAAGGAAAAATCTTAGACAAATTTAAAAGTTGCAGAAAAGATTTTGAAGTTTGGGGTGAAAAAAAGATGGGTTTGGATTTAAAAAGAAAAACGGTGCAAGATTTTTAGGGGAGATTCAATGATGTGATTTTGGGTCTGGCATGTTTTTCTAATGTGCCTTTGAATCTTCGATGGAGCTGTGTTGGCATACCAAGAAATTTAAAGTGCATTGACTGAGTTTTGAATTAAAAAAAAAAAAAGGGACTTCTGATGTGAAATCAGAGAGTTGCTTGTAGAGAAGAGCAGACAACATGAAATGATAGGGAGATGAAATGTCAAGATCTTGAAGAGTTAGAGGTGGAACTATCTCTCGAAAGATAACTATGCAAGGAGTTGGGAACTAATCTTGTTTAGTTGCCCAACTTCCTTGCAAGTTATTTCCAAACTTAGGCCTTGTTTGGTTAGGGTGGAGTTATCTCCCGAGAGATAACTTATAGGGAGTTAGAAACTAATCTTATTTGGTTGTCCAACTTTTCTGCAAGCTATCTCTCAACTTACACCCTTGAGTGCGATATCTCCTCCACCCCCTAGGTGAGTTATCTCCCGAGAGTTGTGAACACAATTACCCTTCATTAATGACCCTTTTATTACACATCTCTTTCTCTCTCTCTCTCTCTCTCTCTCTCTCTCTCTCTCTCTTGTTTGAAGGTTATTTATTTCAATTCATATTTTTTATTGTTTAAAAATTTGAAACTTACCTACGACTTTAAAGTTGAACCGAAGCATACAAAATGGGTTGTATACCTAGTTTGAGTGTGTTCCGGCCTCGCTGTGGGACCCACGTACATCCTCGCTGGCGTCCACGTCTGCAATGACGTCATAATTAACGATAATTTATAAATTGAGACGTTACAAAAACAAACAAACAAACACATCATACAACGACCGAATCGCCAACACAAGAATCAAAATAAAATAAAAGCGCTACCTGCGAAGATGAACCCTAGACCCAATGCGACCGACATAGAAGAATTGAAAGGGTTTGTAGAGAACAGAAAACACGTTAAACTCTTACTTTCTCTCTCTAGAAATCCCAAGATCAACAACAAAACAACAAAAATTGTGTACCTTCGATTCTTTACGATGAAGAGAGCGAGCGATGGATTGAACGAGAAGGTAGGGAAGAGATTGAGTGAATGAATTGCGCGACAGAGAGAAGGATAAGAGGCAAAACTGTTGTTTGCGAGGAGTTAGTTGGGGTTATAAAGAGATTTGGTAGAGATCGGTGGACGAGTTCTTGTAGAAGATGAAGTCTGAGTTTGGGTCGAAGACAAATTCGCTCCAAAAAATTGCGAATTTCCACGCCAAAAAAAAAGAAAAAAAAAGAGTAAAATTAGTGGCGTGAGATTTTTTTCTATGCGGTTAATAATTGTATCAAACAGGGAATAAAACAGTTATATAAAAAAACAAACAATTTTCCACAATTTTTTTCATTTTCTTTGCTATCAAACACACCCTTAGAGTCCAAATAGATTTTTTGTTTATTTTTTTAGTTTCTTATTTTTCACGGAATTCATTTACAAAGAGGATTTGATAAAGTTGAGAGTGTAATTAGTAAAACCAATAAAAAAACACCACGCGTATGATATACAACGCATGTTTATATTTTTGCCCTATAAAGTACTTTTTACTCTTTTATATATGCTGCGTTTCATTATTAGTTGTCTAGTAGATATTAACAACATCACACTCCCAACTTCAGCAAATTTACTCCCGTCATGTATACCCAATTATTTGTAATATTTAATTAGACTACGTACTTATGGTCGTGACTCCAAACATGCATACTTTTCTTATAAGTATTATCATAGACTAACTAAAAATATTATTATCAGTTGCAGTTCAAATTCATTTCTCATATTAATTGTTTGACTAATGAAGCACTTATAACTAATTCATGCGTGAATATTATTAGGGCCAGCCGGCGCCTTTATTCACGAGTATGTGGATCTCACTAGTTCTTATATATGTTATTTCCCGCTTAGTCATATTGTGGAGTTTTACTTAAAAAAGGCCTCGATTGTACTTGAGAAGAGATCATCACTTATGTACTTATTTATGAAGTCACACTTCACTAATATGAGACTATATTAAACTCAGTCCATACATCTCTAACAATACAAAATGTGATATATTGTTATGAGAGCTTATTATAATTTTGTTTTTACTGGAGTGGGAGTCGAACTCACAACCTCCCCATGCCTCGCCTTTTGGAAAATGATGTTTCTACCATCTCACCAGAGATGTTTTGACGAGAGCTTATTATACTTAATTAGCACTTATAATGTGGCTACCTTCGTGCTTCATGCATAGCAATCGAAATCTCTCAGTAATTTACTCCCTCCGGTAAAAAATATAAGACTTATTTGCTCAAAATACATATATTAAGAAAACATTAATTGTGAGTTTAAATTACATTTTTACCCACATTTACCCATATTTAATTCTTTATTTCATCAAATGAAAGAAAGACAAGTGTTTAATTATAATTAAATGTTTGAGTTAAGAGAGGGGTAAAATAGGTATAAGAGGTACAAAGTTCTTTCGAATTATGAAAGCGTCTTATATTTTTATAACGACTCTAAATTCTAACTTGTGCCACGTGTCAATTTTGGTCGTACGTAGGTACATGTGTAGTGATACAAAGTCCAATTCTCGGTCGTCGACGCCGAGGTATGTTATTTGTGTTATGTATTTTGTATTATATTGTATTACCTGAATGTGTAATTCCAATGTCCCAAATGTGCGAGAACGTTTGAGTGTGAGCGTTGGCACGGGAAACGGTTCAGCTCTAAGGTTACGTGAAATATGATGTTTCGGGTGAACGTTGGTTGGGTAATTAGTAGTCCGAGGGACTTAATTAAATTAAAAACACTGACAAAATACAAAATAAATAATAAATAAAAGTTGTAAAATGCGTTTAATACGTTGGTACGTCCGAGGCGACGTGACGAACAAGTTTGGTGTTCAAAACGAACTCGAAAATGCGAGTATTGTGCAAAAAATCACAAGTTAAAGAGATTGAGTCACACATTGAAGTCACCATTTGGTATTAGAGTTGGTGGATGGAGTAAATGATAGTCACAAGATTGGCCTCAGGATCCGTGTGTGGTAAGAGATGAAGGGAGGGGTATATAAGCTACCCCATCACCTTTTCTCTCTCTTCTTATTTCATTTTCTTCATTCTCAACGAATCGTCAACGAGAACAACGGGGTTTCCGGGGGATTCATCGCGATTCGACGCCGAAGGAACAATCGAATTTGAAATCTAAGGTGAGATTTCGGTTCCCCACGTCATTATCTACGTTTTGGCGGTATTTTTGTGGGTTTTTGTCGTGATGAATTCGGACAACGAATTGGGAAATTCGATTTTTATGTGATGTTTTGATGGATTGGGAGTGTATTAGGTAATCAAAATATGAATTGTGAAGTGGTGTTGGTGTTTGGAGATTTTCCTGAATTTTTGAGGATTTTTATTGAATTTTGTGTGATTTTAGAAAATGACGGTTTGGTCGGGTTTTGACGCAAGCCGAGGGTGAATTGGTGTGAGTTTGGATGTTTAGTCGTAGTTGGAATAGGCTCGAAGCACGACGACACGAGTCGAGGTGTGAAAAACCCCATTTATAGGGGCGTTCTGGTTCTGACGCCGTGGAGACACCGTGAACACTCCAACTCACGGCGTCACCCACGTACGTCTTGGGTAGGACCTCATAGGGAACATGCCGTGAGGACGTTGTCACAACCAATGAGGTCACGACGTCACTCACATACGTGTTGGACAGAGGGACCTAATCTCCACGCCGTGGAGACACCGTCTAGGCTATTGTATGCCACGACGTCCCGGTAGCGTGTTACTGTTCACATGAGTGAATTTTTATAAAATTTTCGAAAACTTTTGGGGATCTCCCGAGTATCCAAATGGGTCTGAATATGACCTAAGACCTGGGTAATCGACCCAAATGGGTGAACGAATAAAATTATAGAAAATTGATTAAAATGAGTGTTATTAATGGGAATTTCGATGTAAATGTATTTTAAAAAATTTTGAACGTTGACTGGACACGGGAGATTTTAGGAAACATGTCGGGGGGTCGTTGAGTGCATACTAGTTGGATTACAGGTAAGTAAACCAGTGAGAACTTTTACAATTATTTATTGAGCTTTAATTTATTGTTATTGCTCTGCTTATTATCATAACCAGCAATGGAACGACGATCATCAGGTGAAGAAGCCCAGTCGGCATTAGAAAACCCTGTAACAAAAAACTGAGAACCAGACCGAAATGATATACCCAATGTATCAGTACCTTTAATGTATCGTAACACTCTTTTCACAGCCTGCTAGTGAGTAAGAGTTGGATTTTGCTGAAACTGACTCAGTTTATTAACAATAAAAGAAATGTCTGGTCTTGTATGGACCAAGTACTGTAAGCCCCCTAAAATACTTCTATACAGAGTGGTGTCATGAAAAGGAGGACTACCATCTGCATAGAGAGGCTTAGTAAGTGAAAAAGGAGTATCAATAGGTTTAGCATTGGACATACCAGATTTTTTAAGTAACTGTTGAATATAGGCAGTTTGAGTGAGGTATAAACCACTATTGTCTCGACGAGCTTCCATTCCCAGGAAGTAATTTAATTCACCAATATCAGATAAAGCAAAACTATCATGTAATCGAGAAATAAATGATTGAATAAGAGAATTATTAGAACCAGTAACAATTATATCATCAACATACACTAAAAGATATAAAACCTGAGAACCATCTTTAAAAACAAACAAAGAGTTGTCAGCCTTAGAATTAGAAAAGCCCCACGAGACAAGAGTGGATTTTAATTTATCAAACCAAGCTCTCGGTGCCTGTCTTAATCCATATAATGCCTTATGAAGTCGACAGACATAATCTAGATGGACAGGATCAACAAAACCTTGAGGTTGGTTTGTAAATACCTCCACACTTAAAGGACCATTTAAAAAAGCATTATTTATATCAAGTTGTCGAAGAGACCAACCAAACTGAACTGCTAACGATAGAATCACACAAATAGTAGACGCCTTAACAACAGGACTATAGACCTCATCAAAGTCAACACCAGGAACTTGTTTAAACCCCTTAGCCACTAAACGAGCTTTATACCTATTTATAGAACCATCAAAATTTCGTTTAATTGAAAATATCCACTTATTAGTAACAAGATTTTGATTTGGGTTATGGGGAATAAGAGACCAAGTACCATTATTAATTAATGCAGAATATTCCTTATCCATAGCCTCCTTCCATTTCAGATCTTTGAGAGCTATTTCATATGTAGCAGGAATATCATCTACATTTACACATGAAACAACAAATAATACTTTCTTTTTACTAATCCCATCTTTAGCTCGTGTTAGCATTGGATGGGTATTAGTTGGTGCAGTAATAACAGGTGTCTGAACAGCTACACTAGGATAATCAACAGTAGAAGGAGTAGGTATAGGTAAAGTAGGAGAACTAGGCTGAAAACCAGTAGAGTTTACAGGAGACTGAGGGACTGATGGAGAAGATACAGGGATTTGTGGTGGACTTAAATCAGATGAAACAGGATACACATTAGGATAAGGTAATGGAACACATGGTGAAGTGGAGACAGATGAAGAAGCATGTGAAGAATGTGACTAAAACAATTCAGAATAAGGAAATTCAGATTCATTAAACACAACATTTCGAGTAATAAATATTCGACCAGCAGAATTCATGCATTTATACCCTTTATGAATTGAACTATACCCAAGAAACAAACACTTTTCTGATCTAAACTGATACTTATGTTTATTATACGGCCGTAGATACGGAAAACAAGCACAGCCAAACACACGCAAGATAGCATAATCTGGAGGATATTTGAACAGTTTTTCATAAGGTGACTTATTATTTAACACCACAGTAGGTAATCTATTGATAAGAAAAGCTGCAGTTTCACAAGCATCCCACCAAAATTTCAAAGGTAACTTACTTACAGCCAACAAGATAAGACTCATTTCCACAATGTGTCGATGTTTACGTTCAGCCCTACCATGTTGTTCATGTGTATGAGGACAGGGGTGTTGAAAGACAATGCCATGTGAATCAAGATATGGTTTAAAAGACCTGTATTTACCAACCCAATCAGACTGAACCCTTTTTATAGTAGTTTGAAATTGGTTTTCAACCATAGTTTTGAAATGAATGAAGGCTTTAAGAGCATCAGATTTAAGACGTAATGGATATAACCAAGTAAACCTCGTACAATCATCCACAAAATGAATATAATAATTGAAACCACTCGGAGAAGTAAAAGGAGCAGGGCCCCATAAATCTGTATGTATTAGATCAAGAACATTGTTTGCAATATGAGATGAAGAAGAAAAAGGTAGAGCATGGATTTTTCCTAAAGGACAGTGGGAACAGAAATCAAGTGCAGACGAAGTATGCAGACGAAGATTATTGTGCATAACCTGAGTTAAAACCTTATGTGCAGGATGGCCAAGTCTGGAGTGCCAGAGACATACTAGGTCTTTAGAAGAGATGAGAAGGGCAGTATGAGGAATTTGAGAAGAATTCTGTAATCCAAAAAAATTTGTAAAGACCATTGTGAAGACAGCCGTGAAGAATCACCTCATTGGTTCGAGAGTCCTTCACAAAACAATCATTAGCATGAAACTCTATTAGGACATTATTATTACGGGTTAACTGTGAGACACTCAACAAATTTTTCCTAATATCAGGCACACACAAAGTATTTGGAAACGATAAACGGGAATTCATGGTAGGTAATAAAGCTTGTCCAGAATTAGTAATTTGTAAATACTCACCATTACCCACCATTAATGAAGTTTTACCTCTATATGGTGTGCTGTTCATCAGTTGAGTTGGATCATGCGTGATGTGGGAAGAAGCTCCGCTGTCCATATACCATGAGTTGTCCTGAACAGGTTCAGTTGTACCGAAGAAGGAATTGTGGGACTGTGGATTGGCTGTGTTGAATTTGACTTGCAGAGGAGAAGATACAACATTAGATTGAGATCCCATGTATTTCATATCCCCTCTGAAGTAACATACAGCGGCGGAGTGACCAAATTTGCCACATATCTGACATGTAGGTTTAGAGTTGTTATTTGCTCTAAAGCCTCCACGGCCTCTACCTCTACCACCTCTACTACGAGTTCCAGTCCCAACGTATCCCTGTGATTGGCCCTGAGAGCCTGCAGTATGAACTCCAGCTGAGTTCCTAGTAGTACCTTTGTTTCCTGATTTATTATTGCCAAATTTCATCTCCACTGAATTGGCCGTAGGGGAGACATCCGACAGTGACAACGAATTGATACCCTGACTCATCTGAAACTGGTCTAGAGTACTTTCAAAATCAAGTAGACTAGACTGAAATTCTTGCCAATCAAGCATATGTATTTGTCGCTGTAGAACAACAGTGATCGGCAAATATTCGGCATCCAAGCCAATCAGACAATGATATTAGATCCTCAATACTCACAGGAGATCCAGCCATAGCTAGATCATTTGCACACCCTTTCATCATTCTTAGATACTCACTAACTCGTTTCGATCCTTTCTTTGTGGATTGCAGTTGTTTCCTCAATACATGTACGCGTGACCGATTGCTTTTTTCGAAGTGTGCTTCAATTGCGTTCCACAACTCATGAGCAGTGTGACGTATCTCCGGATCAACAATGCTATTAGCTACGTCAGGTGTCATTGCAGTCATGAGCCATTCATACAACATGCGATCTCTACCAAACCAGTATTTGTATGCTGGATTCTGTGAGCCGTCATCAAGAACCTTCTTAGGGCATGGCGAGGTGCCAAACAGAAAGCCATCTAGCTCAAACCCTTCAATCACCGGTATTACCGTAGACCTCCATAATAGAAAGTTCGTTTCATCCAGTTTGAGTGTTACAAACTGGCTTAGTGAATTCCCAAACGGACCACTTGAATATCCTATGCTAGATCCTCGCATCTCGTCTGATGAAGTCGGATGCCTCGGAAGAATTTCGTTACCTCGAGTATCCAAATCTATCGTTTACTGCTCGTTAGAGTTGTAGATCTACGGCTTTCAGGACCTGATCCTTCGTTGTTGCTAGTAGATCTAGCATTTCTTCAGATCTATTGCAATGTTTCGTGAACTCCTCAGATCTACACCGTGACACGCCAGATCTGTAGTTTCCTCACCCCGAATCATTCATCAACCGAGTAGATCTCTGCGTTCTGAAGATGAACCTTTCGATTCGAAGTTTTCTTCTTCAACACGAAACTGTGCGGATATGTGAATCTGTATCGTTGTGCTCCAGATCTGTGTACCACTGTTGTATACACAGATGAAGAGCTTCGTTGGCGTTAGCCTCACAGCTCTGATACCATGTTTACAGTAAACCCTAACTCCAGATCTGAAAAGAATCACAAATGAGAGATCTCGAATGAGAAGAGACGAGATCAGCCGCTCTCTCTCCACCGAGACCGACTCAGTATATATATATATATACTTAGCTACAGTCAGATTACATATATACCCTTACTGAATTACAACCAACAACAGTAAAATGACAGATATAACCTTACACTAATGATTCATCCTAACAAATACAAATACTATAGATTCACTCTTTAAAAAAAAAGAACCAACGTAATCTACTATTCTACATTAATTATTCATATTCACCTTCTTTTCATTTGTAACATGCTTTTGTTTATGTTCTGGGGGGATTAAGGATTGATCAGTCTTTCTCTTAATTAGTACAAAAATTTTGGCAAAAACTTTATTAAGCATGGTTTTACACAATTAGTTAAATCTAAAATTCAGCTTTCAATACTAGAGAACTTGTTGTGTTACTTTGCATTGTAGCTGCAAGTGCTGAACCTGAGGAACGTTTTATGTTTGCTTTTACAATTTTTCAAATTTTTGAATTTATTGTTTTGCATGATTTTATCAAGTTGGCTCCTCTAGTTGCAAACAAATCTTCTATAAACATTCTAGAAATTTATTTTCAGGTATGAGCTTACATTATTGACTGTTTGAGCCATAAAAATAAAATATCCAATTCCTCAAAAAGTGCATGATAATAAAAAAATGATTTTTCTTTTGCTTGTTTAACTCAATTCAACTGAGAAAAATATGCTCCTTTGATTTTTTTAATTATGTGGTTGCAGTCTTGGTATATTAGAGGATGCAATTGTGGAGTAGAACCTACTACTGCCCCAGCACGGACACGCACAACCAACACGCACTTGTAGATGTCTATGCAATACCCACCAAGATGCATGTGCAAACATCTCCATGCAAATGCAAAAAATAATGGGTATCAACACGTGCGTGACAATTGTGCACGTTCATGCTGGGGCACAAAAATATTTTGCTTGTGCAATTTCTTCGTAACTAAAGTGTTGAATTCTAAGGGGTAATTTAATACACCAAGAATTTCACGTCTTGCAAATGCAGTTGAATTGGAAGCTCTAAGTTGTTTGCCATGTGGTGACATAATCATGCAAAGTGTATGACTAATAGAAAAAATTGATATAACAAACAAAATCTTAAAATTAATTGCTAACAACTCACGTCCTCGGGATGAATGCCACCTCCAATATCAGGAAGACCTCCTCCTGAAACGCTCATCTACCCAAATTCATTACAAAGGAAAAAAAATCAATGATCAAAGCAGTACAACAAAAACATTATCCAAAATAAAACACAAATCCCAATTAGACTTTAATACCAAACTTTCTTAAAACATCGTGCCTCTAATTAAATTCCAACTTAAGTATGAGCAAAATCCCAACAATGGATACATGACAACATTCATTTGAAAATCTTGGAATATTAATCATACTACAATTTCTTTTTTCAAATGCAAAAGGTAAGAAGAAACATACTTCTTATAATAGATCACAGTTCAAGTGTTAGAAATAGACTGAATCCACTACTCCTTTTCCTTTTCTAAATACGAAGAATTTCCCATAGAACTCCTTATCTTAGTTCAACTGCCAAAGGATCAATTAAATACTCCTTCCAAATGCTAAAAAAGAAAAAGCATTACAGAAAGTACTTGTTATGAAGGATTTTTTTATAGCAAACAACTTTTGTATTTGAAATAAGATTTTACATTTAAAAAAGCAAGGACGTCAAGCAAGCAAAAGAAATTTTTACATCCAACAGTTTCCCATAATGCTTAACTACTAATTATCAATGTGCCCCCAAGGGGTGTGATGTAGTGATAAAGAAAAGAGTACTTTAACTCTGACTGAGGCAGATGTCACAGGTTCGATTCTTGGCAACAACATTATATTTCCTTGATTTCTCTTGGGTTATGGGGTTGAGGTGCCCGACTAACTCCTATGAGATTAGTCTATCCAAAGTAAGGAGAGGCAGAAAAATGTTCGAACACCTATGGTCATCAAGAAAAACTACTAATTATCAATGTTTAAATATGCGTGAGGTGTAACTGAAGTGTTTTACCCGAGAGAAGCAAAGCGTAAGCCTCAGTAATTTTTTTAAGAAAAATGCAAAATATTGTCAAGAATTCTATGAACATAAATACATTTACAAATGCAACTATTAGAAACAAATAATAATGCTCAAAAAGATAAAAGAAGTAAAGTAAGCAAATTTGACATATGTCACGTATCTTATTAATGGGAGCGACTAAACGGATCCCACATATTGCTTCACATACCCCAGTTTTGTGAAATTACGCAACTACCCCTTCATATAAACGGGTTTTTACTCACCATACTCTACTAATTACTAAACGTACCCCAATTTTGTGAAATTACCCAACTACCTCTTCATATAAAAAGGTTTTTACTCACCACACCCCACTCACCACATACTCCAGTTATATCTCTCAAATCGCACTTACCAAAAATCAGCTAAATCTGAAGAAATCCGAGCAAAACCACATGGATTCAATGACCTGGGTGCATTCATTATCTCTTTTAATATCGATTTCGAGGTTTTTTCGGATTTTTTTTTCTTTTTTGAGTCGTTTTGTGTTTGAATTAGTTTTTGAGTTTAGGGCTTCAATTTGAGGCTTGAATCCTGCATTTTGGGTCAAAGTTTCGATGAAATTGAAAATATTAAGTGATTCTGAGAAAAACCCACTATTTTTTTGGCCATTTACATGTATTTTTTAAGAGTTTTGAAGTTTTTTTTTTTATCATTCTGGTTGCCTGCGGGTTTCGGACTAACACTGTCGAAACCTAAAGTTGCTGGCCCGGTTCGTCTGACACCACTTCAGAAGTGTCGACTCTGTTCATCCGACACCCGCGTGCAAGGGTATCACGGTGAGGATGAGGGTGAAGGTGATGAGGTATACGAAGTAAAAAAGTGGGGTACAGTAAGCAAGTGTATTTTTGGAATTTAAAAATATGGTGTACACAAAGTAAAAGGTGGGGTACACGAAGTAAAAATTCAAAAGTGGGGTATGTGGAGCAATCTGCGGGGTCCGTTTAGCCGCTCCCTTATTAATCACTCAAACACAGTGATCTAAAACCCCTACTTCAAGTATCAATTACAAACAAATAGTGTGTTACATACATGTATAGGACTTTTTGTTATTGGTTAGTAGGTGGACAACATATATTAGTTTTAGTCTATAAAGTAGGTTTTGTTTGTAAGTGCACTATAAATATGTAAGAGAACAATATAAAGCATAAAAATGAATTCAAGTATTTCTTCCTTGTTCTCATTCTTCCTTCTCTCAAACTCTTATCTCCCCCTAATCTAGTTCTTCTCCCAACTCACTCTTTCTAATCTCTCTAATCTTTCTTAAATTTCCAATTCTTCTCTCTTCAACTCTAATTTCCCTCTAATTGCAACATGAATGCATCATTGGTGCTTTCATCAAATTCTCAGGCTATGGAAGAATATCAAGATCTTGTAGCTCTTTTAGAAGCACATCTAGCTATTGTGGAAGAAATGGTTGTCAAGCTTCAAGTTCAATCTACTATCCATTGCCTCTAAGCTTGATGCATTGAATGATGCGCTTCAATTACAAATTCAACAAATGGATCAACTCTGCAACCTATTTTCACCGCTTACCAAAAATCAACCACCAACTTCTGTTCTTCCTCTACCACTGCATGCAACTCCATTATAGTTGTTCATTACATCGCCCACAACAATTCTGCCAACACCCTTATGAATGTAAATATTCATCTCTAAAAAAACAACTGACTTAAAAAAATAAAAAAAATAAAAAAACAACAACAAAAACAACAAAAATCATTGTGCAAACAATGCATGTATCAAAAGTTTATAAATCACTTACTATGTTCCAGAGAATTTAGATTGAGGACTAATTTCATTTGGTCTCGATGAAAGTGATTCAGCAAAACGTTATGTCGCTCTTAGTTCTTCTTTTCCAACCCTTTTAATTGGAACTGTACCGTGAGGATAATTTATTTGTTGTAACGTTGCCTTTTTGTAAATGTTCGTTGATAGAGTTGTATCTAATAACACCTTTGGTAACAATGTAGGTCTCAACTGCATTCATATCATTGAAGTTAAATTGTATCAATTAACATTAAAAAACAAAAAGCAAAAAATAAAACCTAGATGATAAAAAAGTTGTTTCGATGGCATGTTAATTTAGCACAAGCGAAATCATTAACTATACCTAAATAGGTTAAATATATGTAATTATACTTGTGAATTATGATGAATATAGTTCCAAAGAAGTTGAGATACTAATTCAAAGGCCTTATACATACTTAAATGTTCCTGAACTATATGGTTCTTGAGCTTGGGTGATCAAGTGCCGATTGACATTGAATGTCAACACAAGCATACACATCCCCTGTTTCCATCTATATAATAATACAACAAATAAAACACACATTTAAGTTGCAGATAACATAATACATTCAATCAAGTACTTGAAACCACAAGTGATGAGACGAGTAAGTTTGAGGATAATAAAGTAACAATAAAATTTCTTACAAAAAAAGAAGGATTATACTAAAACTTTGATAATAACCTAAATAGTTATATTTGCCGGTTTGTTTATGATCTTAAGTTGCCTCTCCAACTTCAATTCTTCATCTTCGATGATGCTTCGTCCTCTTCTCCCTTCAACGCTAATGAATATTTGCGAAATACATAATGCTAATAACAAGAGTTTCATCATCTTGCAGCTAAAATATTATTTCAGAATTTGACAGTTACCAATTAGTTGGCCCTTAATTTATATAGGGCGGCACACTCTATTGATGTATTAATTACAAAATTATTTTCTTGCCAAAAGAAAACAAAAATCACGGAGATATGAAATAAAAAAAAAAATTACGGAGATATCGTATTATCCTTTAATTTCTCCTTTTATAGATTTATTCATATTCTAATATATTCTTTCCTTTTTTGTTATTATTATCTCTATCTATCTTTTTTTTTGAAGTATTCTCTATCCATAGAATTTGAGCATTGTTAGACTTTGATAAGGAAAAAGATTAAGCGAACATAAATTTGCATTTGCTACATAATGGTTAGGATCTTTTCAACATACATCAAGATGTGTGTATACACCCACCACAATGTATGTTGAAATGATCTCTACAACTGTGCCGAAAACGTATGTATCAAAGTTATCTTACTCAATCACTATAAGGAAATTTAATCTCACTATGCAATCCGTAAAAGGCAAGAAATCTCAATCAAAGGAGAAAGTTACAAATTAACTAGGAATGTGCGATCATTAATCATTGAGATATGATGTTGTGGCGCCGAGATGTCTATGGATATGGATGGGGAGAATCTCGAGCTAGTAATCATGGCAAACCATCTAACATTGTTTCATGACCATGGTTGGTTCGAACCATCCCTCATAAGTCTAAACTAGCTAGTACTACTACTCCATTTGAAGAGTGAGTGATATACATGGAGATGCCCACATGTCAAAAATCTCAAAAAATATTGGTTGGGAATAGAGAGTACTGGACACATTGAATCTGTTGTAACTTAGTTGGAACTTGCTAGAACTAGAGAAAGAAAGTAGAAGACTACTAACTTCTACTACTACAAACTACTACTATAAATAAGAACAATTACAAAGTAGAAAAGAAGAGATGAGAGAGTTGTAATGAGAAGTTGCATCTTTATTCAAAGTACAACTCATGTACTTTGACAATGATTACAAGTAATGCAATGTATACAAGTTACACTAAAAGCTTAAGTCACATAAGAATATAAGTAAACCAAAGTGTACAAGCGACATGATAATCAAGTGGGTGTACAAGTTCTATGTAGTGACAAGTTATGTTCAATGTGAGCCATGCTTGATGTTACAATACAATATAGTCATCCACATACTTAATCAAAGTGATCATCCATATCTCAACACTCCCCTTGCATGACACTTGTTGAGATAATCAGATTCCGGGCGAGTGTACAATCTCTGGGGATGTCAGGTATCTCTTTCTCATTCCCAAAATCTCTAAATTTTTTTTTTTTTTTCTAAAAGGAAAATGTGAAAGCTGACTTTGTACCTCTCTTTTTGCAGGTTAACTCCATTTTATGAGTAAGTGACCGAGTTAAATTATGCATTTCAGTAAAGAAAATATCTCATCCTATTGAATACCTAAAAGGGCTTTGTATCTCAGTTTATCCTTCCATTTTTGTCTGGGGATGTTATCCTATTGACTAGTACCACAGAACTAACTTGAGCTTTACTGATTCCTATATTCATTCAGCATAAATGATGTGACAAAGAAGTTGCATGAGTACATAGATGACATCAATGCAAACATAGAGAAGTTAGACTCTCGTGGACCGGTTTCTAAATACATTCTCCCGGATGAGAATCTTAGAGGAAAGTATGTTCTTCTCTATGTTTCTGCTCTTCATTTATGGTAGAGATAACCACAATATAAAAACTGATAGTAAAGAAAAAACTCCTGTAGATCTTCCATGATCAATTCTCATTTTATATATGAATTATATGGAAATGCAATCACCGCTTCTTATTAATATATATGAGTGCATGTTTGTTTGCAGACTGACTCTCAGTTTTGGCGAGGCACCAATGTCTGGAGTTGCTTGTAATCTTGATTCGCGTGGCTTCCATGTTTTATGCAATGCAACGAAATAGGTGGTTGGACATGTGAAACCCTACTCAATAACTGGAAGTTTGCCATTGATTCGAGAACTGCAGGTAGAGCTCTCTTTTTACAAGCAGATACCTTTTGCAGGAAATTATCCACTATAATAGCTATCATTTTCGTAAGATAATTGAATAAAACTGATTGTTGAGTTGTTTATTACATTGAAGGATGAAGGCTTTGGCATTCAAACTGCAGGCTATGGTATGCTATCCTCAATTTGTTCTTTCATGGTTTGAAATTTATATTTATTGGAAAAATTACAACATTTCAGAATTAATAATAATTAAATGAGGTAAAGATCCAGACCTGCTGAAAGAAATCCAAATCTTTGACAAGGAAATCGTCAAATTTCTTCGTTGCTAAGACACAAGAAAGAGAAATTGAATGTTCCCTATTTAAAAAAAGCAATCTTTATTTGCTTCCAGCCTTCCACTCACTGATGTGAGGACACATTGTCAAACATATTGGTCTTTTAACCTCTTCCCATTCCTAAACATAGATTTTTCAAGCTTCCAGCATTTCTTCAGTTAGTTTAACCTTGTTTAACTAGTTGTTCACCCTGGAGTCTGCTGCTTTAATTTGATTTGGCACTGATAAAACTTTGTGATTTTAGATTTACCTAGTTGTAGGAAAAACACCTGATAGGTACAGTTCTCTCATATCTGGAATCTTTAGTATAGAGAATCTTCTTGTAATAATTCATGATCCCCACTCCTTTGACCTCTCCATGTTTTGCTTCATGACGGTATTAAAGAATTTTCTTGGATAGTATTTTCTGTTAACTTTTTTCCACTTTTATTCTGTTTCCTATGCTTCTTTTCTAGCTGCATCACCTATCCTTTCTCTTGATGTTGTGCAAAAGCAACTAGTCTCATTTTTCTCTTCATTATCTCTTTTTCTCTTGTTCTGTTATTGCCCAACACTTCTAAGATTTGAAGTATAAATGTAAATTTTGTAAGGGAACCTCGATGCATGGAATGAATTTCAAGCGATGTTGTTAAGGCGTTGCTTAGGCTCGACCATGCACTTGCCTTGGCTCTCCCATGTCAAGATTACTGAGGCCGTGCCAAAAGCAGGCCATGCGGCTTTACTGTAATTGTTTAGATTTTGAATATTTCCCAATATTTTTTTTTATTGAAAAGAGAAGTGTATAGAGATATAAAAGAAATCCTTACCTTTTTCTTATGTTCATACATGTTCTATATATTAATAAATCAGATCTCAAAATTTTTGTTTAAGACTCGTTAGTTTGGTTGGTTGAAGGAAAACAAAAAGTTAGTGAAAGGAATGACTTCCTCCTAGATATTAATTAGTGTTATTTCACATGTAATTATTGTGGATTACGGTGTTTTGAATTTTTCATTTTCTTCACCATGATGATGGCTGTAAACCGGTCTTGCCATACCAACCAAGAACATAATCGCTGGTATTTCTTTTATACTTGTCCACTTCCATCTGATGTAGCTGCTATAAACTGATCAACTAAGCCCGTATTTTTCTTTAGATTATTACTCTGTGGATGTCTTTGTTTTTATTTATTGTCACTTTGTATAACATAATAACATTTTATGAGTGTGGTACCTGTTAAAGGGAATTGGACATAAGCTACTTGCTCAAGTTTCCAACATATTCGAATTTTTAGCGAATACATCTTTGCACTGTCTTTTTTCCTGCCGTTGTGCAAAAAACACAACATTTCTGTGGTGCAGATGGTAGCTTCAGAGGAAAGAATCCAAGAGAAATTATTGATGGTTGTTCCGCGATTTTTCCCATTTGAACTTGGCAGACTATAATCTTGGCTATTATTATTGAAACTTAGTTCTGCTTGTTTGTTCTTAGAGTTTGAGAAATTGGGAGGTTTGGGCTTGCCGATTAAAGCTCAGCCATGGGCGCCTTGGTTGATTAATAGGAAAAGCTTGCTCACTGATATTAATGGTGACAAACTTTTACAGCACCATGACTTCTAATCAACAATACTATGGTACGTAATTTACATATTCAGACTTTATCTGCAAACATTTGATATAATCATATACAGTGTTTTCCTGCTACCCATTTAGGTCTCTCTATGTGGAACAACCAAGCTATACCATGTAAGAAGGGGGTTTGCCGCACTTTGTTATGATCGTTGATGTTTTATGGTGAACTTGAATAACTGCAGAGTATATGCCGTGCGTGATCATGGGAGATAGAAGGTTTTGCGTCTGCAACAATGGAAAACAGTTAACTCGGCAGAATTTTAAAAAGGGTGTGAGGTTCAACAAGACACCAAGATAGAGTGCCAAAAGCCCTTCAAGAAGAGGGGAATAGATTTTCTTCAATTGCCACCTCTCATACCAAGCTGCAGACCAAATGCGATACAAATGAGTTTTAATGCAAAGGAAATGATCACATATTTGTTAGTGAAGAACAGGATGAACCTGCAAAAGGTTTTTTAAGATCCTCGTGACCTGACCGAGATCTTAGAACTGGCACAACAACGCAAGTAGGATCTGCAGGCGAAATAAGCGTTAATGTGAATCAGAATAAATGAAGGGCTGAAGGAACACTCTTGAAAACCGAAAGTTTTGTGAAAGAACTCACCTTTTGGAGAAGCAGCCACAAAGTAGAGAGATCCTATATGAGCAGCTGTTATTACAGGAAAAAATTACATCCGTACGGTAGTTTTTTTTTAAAATTCGTAAATTATATTGATTTACTTTTTTATTCGTTAATTGATGTATATCGTATTTTGAAAATGCGAAATGGTGCAGATGTGGACGCTCAACTACAAATGGCGCCTCTACAAGAGGCGCCATTTGTAGAGGAGCCTGCCACCTCAACACCTCAACACAAATGGCGCCTCTACAAGAGGCGCCATTTGTACACTCGTCACTCAAGATAAATGGCGCCTCTGTAGAGGCGCCATTTTATCCACGTCACCACACCACCACGCACACCACATCACCGTATCACCACACATACAAATGGCGCCTCTACAAGAGGCGCCATTTTATCCACATCACCGCCACCACACATACTCACCGCCACCTCACGTCTCCCACACATACTTACCGCCACCTCACCGCCACCTCACGCTCTCCCACGTTAAGCCCACACCACATCACCACGCACACCACATCACCACACATACCTCACCGCCACCTCACATCTCCCACACATACTCACCGCCACCCACCGCCACCTCACGCTCTCCCACGTTAATCCCACACGCATCCACGTTCCACCATACACACACCACGCGCTTCACGTACTATGCATGCACTACACACACATGAAACACACACATGAAAGCATGGCATGGTCATGCATGCATGTCGGCTGCATGACCAATCGACATGCATGCGTGGTCATGCATGCGTGACCACTGACCACGCATGCATGCATGCGTGGTCACGCATGCATGCGTGGTCATGGTCATGCATGCATGACGCATGCATGCATGCGTGCGTGGTCACGCATGCATGCATGCATGCCGTGACCACGCATCCATGCATGCATGCCGTGAACAAAGCATGAATGGGTGGGATGCGAGAGTGGCGTACACGAGAGTTCACGGTGGGCAGAGAATCTCTCGCAACCACCGCCCCTACAACCTACAACCCCTATCGAGGACCTAGCCTAATCAATGCAGCGTTGAATGTTTGTTGGGAGGGTATTTAAAATAGGGAGAGAAAGATCAGTGAGGTTTTCGTGGTGATAAGAGAGGGATAGAGCAGAGGAGCAGTGAGAAAATAGAGAGGAAGAAAGTGTAGAGAGAGTGTGAGGGAGATCGAAAGAAAGAGTGTGTGGGAGATCGAGAGAGGCAACCGCGATCCGCGAAGGTGACGGCTACGGCGACGGCGACGACGAAGGAGGCAGTGTAAGTGGAAGTGGAAGTGTTTGGGTTGAGTTTGTGAGCAGAGAGAGAGGGAACAGCCGAGAGGGAGAGAGTGAGAGAGAGAGAGAGAGGTGCTAGAGGTGTCACGAGAGAGAGGTAAGGAGTGAGAGTGTGAGAGATGGCGTGAGAGAGAGAGAGGAGGGTGAGAGTGCCGTGAGAGAGAGAGGGGGAGAGTTTGTGAGAGAGAGTGAGAGGTTGAGATGTGGTTTGTGAGAGAGAGAGGACGAGATAGTGAGAGAGAGAGGACGAGATAGTTAGAGAGAGAGAGAGAGAGAGGACGAGATAGTGAGAGAGAGAGAGAGAGAGTGAGAGAGAGTGAGAGAGTGAGGTGGTGTGAAAGAGAGAGAGGTCGAGATAGTGACAGAGGGGGAGAGTGAAAGTGTGAGAGAGAGAGAGAGAGAGAGAGAGAGAGAGAGAGAGAGAGAGAGAGCGAGAGTGAGAAAGAGGGGGAGAGAGTGGGGAAGAGTGTGAATAAACAGAGAAAGAGTAGTGTGTGGGTTTGGGTTTGGGATTGGGTTGAGTACGTTAGGTTTACAGAGAGAGGGCGTGAGAGAGTGTTTGTTTTGATGTATTTAGCAAACGATTCTATGTGGGGGAGAACCGATATTTTTAATTATTCTTTTTATAAATATTTTGTTGTTGTTTCATTTCAATAAATTAACTAATTTTTTTTTTCACAGGGAATATTAATCTTTTTTTGTAGGTAAAAGAATATTAAATTGAAGAACAAACCGGATCAAAAATAGTAAGAACAAAAATTTATTTATTTATTTATTTATTTATTTAATATATTTATAGTGTAATAGATTTTTTTAAGAAAATGTGTTTATTGCATGGTGTGTGTAATTTAAATATTTTGTTTTTAAATAGTTAGTAAAGAATGTGAACATCATAGTTAACAAAATATTACAAATATTAAACCCTATAGAAAAATTAATTTTTTTTTGTAGTGGTGGTCGTATTTTATTGTGTGTAGTGATAAATGCATGATAATTATTTGGCACATTTTACAAGTGAGTGGCAAATCGACCCAAAGATAAATATTATCTCGTGTTATTTATTATCGGTGTTTGATTATTGCGACAAGATATCAATTATAAGTTAGTATTAATGTAGTGTCCGGTGTATACACTATTAGTCGCCTCACCATCTCCAACAACGACAAGAAGGAAAAATCTTTTACTTACAAATTTAATTTGTAAGTAAAAGTGTTAAAATTGTAAGTAAAAGTTTTTACTTACAAAATGTCGTTGGTAAAAACATCGTAAGAATAGAGTCGTCGGTAAAAGTTTACACTTACAAACGTAATCGTAAGAATAGAGTCGTCGGTAAAAGTGTATAATATGTATTAATAAAATTTCTATTCGTTTTTGTTGAACTCCAAAGATCAAATAATAAAATCACATACCCGAAGCGGAAGTAAAAGATAACCTTTACTTGTTCACCGTCACATGTGCACAATCACCAAGAGGGAAAAATGCCCAATAATCACAAATAAGTACTCTTGCAGAGATTAGAGAGAAAGGGATAAGAAAGTTTCAGCGTTGAAAATTCTTGTTAGGAGATTTTCACAATCTCCTTATTTATCTCTAATATAGATAACTACTAAGTAGTTATTTAATCAGTTACAAAAACTACCCAAACCACTTTATGTGCGTAAATATATTCCAACATCTCCCACTCGCACATAATGGGTTTAATTTCTCATAAGTTCCATCTATAGAGAACAATGTTTCTTATCTCTGCAAAAAAACATATTCATACAAGTAAATAGGCCATGCGACCAAAGCATACAATTAATATCTGAGAGCTCATAGCTATATAACTGTTAGGTATATTCAACAGATCAACTTGTAAGTAGAGTATGTATGCAATACCCTAGATACATCAGTCACATTTGAATATCTTAAGATCTCTTTTATATGGTTATTTCAAATTCTCATGCACCCATAATCATATTTAACAAATAAATATAATTGGTCGACCAATGGATACAAATTAAGCAAATGAGACACTTCGATGATCTTCCTTTTCAACTTATATCTTTCCATTTTAAATCAACTGTTATCTGAATATGGCCCGTTAGATCGAATGATTCATAATCATTGGTGACATTTCAAGATAACTAACATTGAGATAAAAACTTCAAGATTAGTCAAAAAGTACTGAGGGTACTTAAATGAGATTCCTTAATCTCTAAGGCTCACACAACTTAGAAGTAGAGATCAAAAACTTATGTTACCTTTATTGGTCGCAAAATGCACATGTGGTATGAAACACATGCTACAATATTATTCTCCTTTTACAATGGAGCGTATGTCAAACTAATATTGTACAGGTGATAGTTCAGATATACTCAATATCTAACTTGAGTCCACAACTCTACTTTAAATTTTCAATTTATAATCACAGACTCCCACCTGGCATATAAAGACAGTTAAGGTAAACTTGTTGGAGGTTTTACCTTTCGATCACAATTTAATTTAGTGATCTCATCTTGATTCACTATCAAGGCAATTTTTCATTTTAAGCTCGAGCTCTCTAAATTTATATCACAAAAGCTTAAATCCAATCTCATTTCTATGCACTACTAAGTCATAGAAGCGATTGCCTGTGTGAGAAGGCCAATCTACTGTCCGACATACCTTTACTTTTATGTACATAACATAGATGTGTGTGTATGCATGATAAGACAAAGCACAAAACTTTGATATGCATTAATATATAGTAAATAGTATATTACAAATATAAAGGAAGAATAACAACAAATTGTTTTTCATCAAGTACAATACATACATGCTAAACTCTACGCAATCCTAGAGATTTCATATGACCATTGAATGCATCTCTAGGTATAGATTTTGTAAAAGGATCAAGCAATCATCTTTTGCGTAGATATGTACTGCACTTTCACTTCTTTTTGTGCAATCATGTCTCTGACAAAGTTATACTTGGTATCAATGTGTTTGGTCTTCGAGTGGTACTTGGGATCTTTTGTGAATGCAATTGCAGCCTGACTATCACAATTCACCAAAACTGGACTTGATGCATCTTTGTCAAATCCCAAGTGACTCAAGAATCTCCTAAGCCAAACCGCTTCTTGTACTCAGTCGCTCGAACATGCTACAAATTCAGCTTCCATTGTTGACAAGGCTATGCATGATTGTTTCTTACTACTCCATGAAATCACTCCATTGTTCAAGCAAGAAAACATAACCAGAGGTAGATTTTCTTTCATCTAAATCTCCTCCCCAATCAAGATCTCAGTATAACCAACTAGATGCAAATTATTGCCTTGATAACACAATGAATAATCAATAAAGTGCCTTTGAGATACCTAAGTATCCTTTTGACAGCTCTCTCCAATGGGTCTGTCTCGGGTTTGCCTCGATATCTACTTACCATGCCAACAAAGAAAGCAAATATCGGCCTTGTACACATCATTGCATACATGAGGCTTCCAACAAAGACTAGTGTAAGGAACTTTTGCCATTTGTTCTCTTTCATGTGGAGTTTTAGGACACATTCTTTGATTTAGACCTTGGTCTTTTGTAATAGGAGTATCAATGGGTTTGCAATCTTGCATATGGAATCTCTCAAGAATTTTCTTGATGTATGGCTCTTGTGAAAGAGCTAGCATCTTCTTTGATCGATCCCTTTTAATTTTTACACCAAGTATATATGTTGCTTCACCCATGTCCTTCATCTCGAAATTGGAGGACAACCATCGCTTAATGGTTATTAAGTACTCCTCATTATTTCCAGCCAATAGTATGTCATCCACATAAAGTGAAAGAATCACAAATTTACTATTAGATCTCTTGACATACACACAGTGGTCTTCATCAATCATCACAAAATCATAAGAAATAATTGCTTGATGAAATCTTATGTACCATCGCTGGAAGATTGTTTAAGACCATAAATAGATCTTAATAGTCCGCACACTTTGTGCTCTTGACCTTCAACTATGAAACCTATAGGTTGTTCCATATAAATTTCCTCTTCCAGCTTCTCCATTTAGAAATGCAGTTTTTACATCCATTTGATGTAACTCCAAATCTAAACTTGCAACTATGGCTAGAATTAACCTTATAGAGGCAAATCTCACAACTGGGGAAAAAGTTTCTTCATAATCAATTCCCTCTTGTTGTGTATACCCCTTGGCTACAAGTCGTGCCTTGTACCTTTCAATAGAACCATTAGTCTTTCGTTTAATTTTGAGAACCCATTTGTTCCCAATAGCTTTACGTCCTTCAGGGAGGTCAACCAATTCCCAAACATTGTTTGATCTCATGGACTCCATTTCCTCTTCCATTGCAATTTTCCATTTCTCTTTAGCAGACAAGTAAGAGCTTCTTGAACAGCTTTTTAGGCTCATCCTCATCTTGAGGTGCAATCATATAAACCTCATTTTCAATAGGAAAATGACGTTTGGGAATTTTGCCACGATTGCTACGCCTTGCTTGTGATTCAGCTTGAAACAGATTCAACATCTTTTGTCTTCTCCCACTTGGATGAGATACTATTGGCATTTGTTCTGGACACATGAACCAAACGATTCATCAAAGTAGAATCTTCTTGATTTTGTATCTCATAGAGAGATAAAGATTGATTTATCTCACCCTTTGTTGGAAAATCATTTTCCATAAAAGTAGAATCCCGAGACTCAAATTCAGTTATGCTCCCACTCGAATGTTCACCAATGAACACATAACCTTTTGAATGTTCAGAGTATCTTATAAATATACTCTTTTTTCCTCTTGGACCTAATTTCCCATGTTGATGATGTAAATCATGAACATAGGCACCACAACCCCAAGGTCTTAAATTAGATAAGTCTGGTTTTCTATTGGTCCATAACTCATAAGGAGTGGATGAAACTGATTTGGAGGGTACTCGATTGAGAATATAAGTGGCAGTTAACAAAGCATCACCCCAAAAGGTGATTGGTAAATTGGCTTGGGCCATCATAGACCTAACCATTTCAAGAAGAGTTCTATTTCTTCTTTCGGCTACTCCATTTTGTTGTGGAGTGTATGGAATAGTTAACTGCCTATCTATTCCTTTTTCATCACATAATTGTTTGAACCGATCGACAAATATTCACGTCCTCGATCCGTTCTCAACATTTTTATTTTTTTATCTAATTGATTCTCAACAAGATTAATGTATTTCTTGAAGCACTCTAAAGCTTCAGATTTATGAGAAATCAAATAAACACAACCGAAACGTGTGTAGTCATCAATAAAAGTGATGAAATAAACACCTCCATGCCGGGATCTCACATTCATCGGACCACAAATATCCGAATGAATCAATTGCAATGGAAATTCAGCTCTTATTCCTTTGCCAAATGGTTTTCTTGCCATTTTTCCCGCTAGACAATTTTCACACATTGGTAAATTAACATTTTCAAGGTGCCCCAATAGGCCCTCTTTTGCTAATCTATCCATTCTTTGTTGACCTATATGGCCAAGTCTAGCATGCCAAATATTCACATCAACATTTGAATCAATAGAAGATGTAACAAGGGAAAAACAAGCACGATAAATATTACTATTCGAAACATAGTCAATATCCAATACAATAAAACCATCTGACACATAGCCACAACCATAATAAGTTTGTTCTAGAAACAAATTCACACTAGTACCATAGAAGTTCATAATAAATCCACACTGTAGAAGAACAATAACATAAACTAAATTTCGTCGAATCTCTCGGAGCATATAACACATCATATAGGATAAGAGGTCGTCCACCACGCATGCTCAACTTGCAGGTGCCAATCCCTTTTACTTCAACACGTGAGTTGTTTCCTACATATATCCATTTTGTTCCACGAGGAACTCGACGAAATTCCACGAACACATCACGATCATTAGCTACATGGTCTCGTTGCTCCCGAGTCTATAGTCCACAAAGGATAAGATTCATCAAATAAATGTAACTAGAAACAAAATTTGCACTTCTAAAAATATTATTTATAGAAAATGCATCAAGGGTTTGTACCTTCTTTGGCTCATTGCACTCACGAGCAAAGTGACCCTTTTTTCCACAGCTTGTAGCACTTGAGTTTAGCCTTGTTCTTCTTCTCGATGAGCTATAGGAGCTTTACCCTTTCCATGATGATCATTTTTTTTATAATGATGATGATCACCTTTAGCTCTCTTTGATCCTTGCCTTTTGTAGCCACCATAAGGCTTACGTTTATAGCCATTATGACCCCTTTTATTACTTGAGCTAGCCATATACACATCGCATCGGCCTTGAAGCCTCAATGCGGTCTTCCTCAAGTTCCAAATGACGCCCAAAGATCATTAAGGGTCTTGATGTTCTCATTATGGGTCAAATTAACCTTCATATGCTCCTGGGCTTGTGAGGTAAGGATCGTATAACACTCGAACTCGTTGTTCATCGTCGAATGTGCCCGCCTCCCTTAACTCACTCGATCATGTTTGATAGCTCCCTTAAGTGTTGCCTCATGTTATGATTAGGGCGTTTCTTGTATGTGTCAAACTTAATAGTGAGCTGACGAAGCTTGGTGACTGAGGTTCCACCAAACTTCTTCTTCAAGGCCTCCCACATTACTTTGGCAACATCATAACTCTTGAACTCTCGCATTATATCGTTTTCCATGCTACTAAGCAATGTAATGCGAGCCGTTGAGTTTTTCTTTTTCCAGCCTCAAATGCCTCACGGTCCCTTCTATGTTGGACTCGTGTTGCCATCTTCAGCTCGGCCAGATATTGTTCGAACTTCAAGAGCCTCTTGCTCTTCCAGACATACTGAATTTTCAAACTCCAGATTTCGTAATTGTCCCCGCTCAATTTTTCACCCTTATTGAGCTCAAAGAACGATGTTCTTGCTAGCACTTGCCATTTTCACAAAGAAATATGTATCCGAATAAAGACATATATGCAAATATCAATTAATGCCTAGCATACCACACTCGCTTATTTTGTCACAATTCAAATAGATAATTTATAATTATTCACATAGTATAGAGTCAAAAGTGCACAAATTAAGTGTCACAATCATCATCTATATTTATGTGTGTAATTATTATTAGTCTATCGAATTGTGCAAAATTTCATCATATAATTTTCCCACAAACATATAAATGATATATGTATGCAATCATGTAAACATGTCATAAGCATGTAAGAAAGAAATCATGTAAACATGTCATATCGAATTGTACAAAATATATATATTTTATTATGCACATGCATGCAACTAATACTCAACAATGTTGTCATCAAGTGATTGCATGCATTCTTAAAATCAATTAATTACATGCATGTATATAATAAGTTATTAATAAATGTTTGCATGCCTAACAAACAAGACCGTATTCAAAAAAATAATATATTGTTTAAAACAAGACGTATAAAATAAAATAGAATTGCAGTGAAGTGGTTAATTTCGGAATAATGAAGCTTGTAACTATTAATTTCTATCGCCTCATTAAATTTCTTTTTGAAGGAATACAACTTATTAGATGATTGTGTTTCTTTGGAGGCTAGGAAACCATTGGTCACACCAAGCCTACATTAGCCGACACTTAACAGCTTATCCATTTGGTCTCACTTCTAGACTAGGGCTTACACCTGCAATTCACCTTTTTTATTTTTTTTTATTTTTAACCAATCTTTAGATCAATGATAGGTATAAATCTTAATATAAGTATATCCCCAAATAGCCACATAATTTGATCCACAAAAAAATCAAGTTTTGATATTATACTAAACAACAACAATCAAAGTAAATCGTAACCACTAAGATTAAATCATGCAAGGAACAACAACAACAACAATTAAGTTTGGATCAAATCATGGCATCATACCCACTAAGATTAAACCGCTATGATAACAGACAAGGAACAAGTAAATCATGCTCTGATACCAATGTTGAACTCCAAAGATCAAATAATAAAATCACATACCCGAAGCGGAAGTAAAAGATAACCTTTACTTGTTCACTGTCACAGGCACAATCACCAAGAGGGAAAAATGCCCAATAATCACAAATTTAAGTACTCTTTGCAGAGATTAGAGAGAAAGGGATAAGAAAGTTTCAAGCGTTGAAAATTCTTGTTAGGAGATTTTCACAATCTCCTTATTTATCTCTAATATAGATAACTACTAAGTAGTTATTTAATCAGTTACAAAAACTACCCAAACCACTTTATGTGCGTAAATATATTCCAACAGTTTTCAATAATATTCATTAATATAACTACATTTTTTATTTGAATATTATTTTGTTTAATTTTTGTGCCTTTCATTATTATTTCACGTTAATTTAATGAGTTTCGTTTTGGTATAAAAAATTTAATGAGTTAGAGAACTTAAATAAAATACGCTTAAACTTAAATAAAATACGCTTATTTATTCTTGATTATTGTTTTGATCAGCTTTTTCATCAATTTGACAAACTTTGTCTTATTCGGGAGCCCAAAGCTAGCTAGAGTAGATTTAGTCTGGGTAACCAAACAATGTTCCAAAGCTCATTCAACCAACAACTAGAAAGAGAAGAAAAATAAAGTTAGACAGCTTTAAAATTCATTTATAATTTTCTTCATTAAAAAAATTAAAGAAATTAAAAAAATAGAATACAACCTTCAAAAAAGCCATTGGATGTTTGAAGCTTGTAGTGAACATCAGTAACAAAATATGTAATCTCGCATTCACAAGTGTCCTCACTCTGCTCTCTAGTGCTGACAGTAGACTATAGACGCTGCCCCGTCCGGATATAGTTATTTCCAATTATTCGGTCAACCATCGTACAATGAAAAAATCATGTCACTACTCATCTTTGAATACGTCAGTCCATTCTTCTCCTTCTTCTCTGGCCACGACCATGAAAGGAAGTAGCTCACTTGCTAACTGTGACCGCAATTGATCATATTCGAACTCACTATCTACCACTTGAAGCTTCGATAACTACTGATCAAGAATAATAACATTATAGACGATATATTTAGTAAAAACTATCGTGCCTCAAATCCTCATTTTGATCATTTCTTCGCTTGATATATATGTAATTTTTTTACATTATCAATGCGGTAAATTATGTAGGTCATGGAAGGTAGGAACATCCCGTTTCACTTTTATGCATTTGGAGAAATTGTTAAGGTTTCGCAAGGCATTGAGTACAAAGCAGACCCCATCAATGACCATGATTATTAAGTTTGGAACGAGTAAACATGAGTTGATGGATCACGTGTATAACGCGTTTGATATTTCGTCCATCGAGACTCTCATTACGATGACGTATCGTCACGTAATAACTCATCCATCAAAGTTCACAATATTTTATCCCCGTGTCGTTGCACGACGAGACCCACTTCGAGTTGATGTGGTCAAAGTGGCGAATCTACCATTATCGCGAAGGTAGAGATTTATTTAACCTTCGAGCCAATCGAGCCTTATCAAAATTCTACTGTACATTCACAAGTGGTAGAAGAAAATGTGGGCATGACATGCCCTGCATCAATGATGGAAAGATTACGTATGCAATCGCCTATAGGTGATGTTGTGCAAGATAGATTTGTTACTTCGATTGATGATAACATTAGCGCCCCAAAGTTGATGACCGTAACGAGGACCACGACAACGACATTGACAAGGACGTATGTCCCCTCGAGGATGCTGCGCCATCTGTTAATTGGGAAAATATAAATGTTGTTACAGACGACCCAACCTACGAACCTCCAGGGGCGGAAAACTTGCAAGATGATGAGCAATTTGCAATTGACGAGGAGGAGTGGATGGAAGAAGCAAGCGATGAAGAAGATTACCAACCATTGCCGGTGTATAATGAAATTGATTGGGAAGTGGCTAATTCTACTGCAACCCAACATTCTCATCATTCGACTGGATGGGACATGCCTAATTTTGAGTTGGAAAGAGGAATGTGCTTTGACAATAAGAAAGACTTGCAAAGATGCCATAAAATTGTGGCATGTTAACAACTTTTGTCAATACCTTGTTATGGAGTCAACTACAACCTTATGGGCATTGAAGTGCAGAAGTGCGCCGGAAGCTGGGTGCATGTGGCGTCTCCGTGCTTGTTTGCGAAAGAAGAAACAATTGTGGGAGATCACTCAGTTAGACGAGCCACACAGTTGTATAAATCCAAGATAGAACGCAAATCATGCCCAACTCGACGCCAACATGCTTGCACGTGAGATACAAAGCGTTGTCGAAATAGATCATGCAATTGCTATCAAGGCCTTGAAAGAAATGATTAAGCTAAAATACTCACATGAAGTTCCCTACAAGCGAATGTGGGATGCTAAAAGGAAAGCAATTGCAAATGCATTCGGAGATTGGGACGCGTCATATGCTACGTTACCAAGATGGTTGGCGGCCTGTACATAATAAGAGCCCAGGGACGAAGATTGAGTGGTCACATAGACAATGGGCCGCAGATGAGATCAGACAGAGCATCCTCAATTTCGTCGTGTGTTCTTCGCATTCGAAGCATCAATCGAAGGGTTCAAACATTGTAGGCCTCTTCTACGATTGACGCGACATTCTTGTATGGTAAATACAAGTGGTAAGCTAATGATTGCCCTATCTCGTTGATGGTAATGGACATCTACTTCCAGCTTGCATTTGCAAGCATTTGAAAACGAATCAACCGACTCGTGGGGTGGTTTTTGAGAATGTTGCGCAAACACGTGACCGATAGAGATGGTATTTGTATTATTTCGACCGTCACTCTGGCATTCTCGAGGCCGTTAACACACCAAGCAAATGGTTTTTGTCCACCAAGAGGATACCATCGTTATTGCCTGCGACACTTGACCAGTAATTTTAACACGCATTTCAAAAATGATTCGTTGAAGAATATCCTATCTCGAGCTGCTGGTCAACATCAAGTGAGGAAATTTGATGCATGCATGGAGCGTTTTGCTTATTTGTCTTCAGAACTCCTCGTTGTCTTCAATATGTGAATGCCATTCCCAAGGAACTCGGACTCAATCGCACGATGGAGGCTCGCGGTGACGGATGGATGAATTCTAACGGGGTTGGTATGTATTCGATAGTAGTTATGTTTGTTATCCTATATGTGTTTTCACTGTGCTGATATTAATGACACGGCATTATCTTATCATTGTAGAATGTTTTAACGGTGTATTGAAAGGGGCGCGATTCTTGCCGATAACAAAGAATGGTTCAAATGATTTACTACAAAGTTGGTGACATACACCAACCGACGCAAGGAGGAAATCGATGAAGCAATATCGCACGGCTCAATTACACGAGATATGCCATGGATAAAATTGCATATTATCAACAATCTCGCAAGGAGACATTACGTGAAATTGATAAATCGCGACACCGGTGAGTTTGAGGTGCTCACCGGACGTCATGGCGATCGTATGCATAAAGGCAACAATACACAAATTGTTATCCCGAGGAACCGGTATTGCAAATGCAATAAATGGCAATCGTTTGGTTTCCCTTGCTCACACGTGTTAGCCGCATGTGCTCATATTCGAATTGATTATACACAATTTATTGAGCAATACTACAGATGGACGTGTACGCACGATGCTACTCTTCTCAATTCAAAGCCATCCCCGATGAGAAGTATTGGCCGACTTTTGCGACGAAGATTTTACCAGATCCTAGGTGTAGACGTGGCCGAGGAGACCAAAGGGAACACGAAGGCAAAATGAGATGGATCTTCCTAATGTTTCGAGGACCTTGCGATGTGGCATATGTCATCAAGAAGGACATAAACGAAGAACATGTCCGAATAGAGATCGTGCTCGAGTCCCTACTAGAGGAACCGTTGCAAAGCGTTTGTCGTGCGAGAGGGACATAACAAAAAAATTGTCCATCCATATCTCAACCCCAACCACCCAATCCAAACCAATGAGAGGATTTGTATTTAGTTTGTAAACGGTGTCGCTTGATAATTTCATAACATTTATATTAATATAGTATAACCTTATGTTACGTAAAGTAATAGATACGTATTTGTTAATGTTATAACTCATAGTAATGATTTGTTGTGAGTTTTAAAACTACTCGACCAATTTGTTTAATCACACACAGTTAAAAGCGAGTACACATGGAACCAGGACCATCTCGATCCTTCTCTTCTACGCCTCCAATCTACACACAAGTCATCGCAAGTCTGGAGGGGTCGTATATGCATTTAACATGTATGTGCATAATATTTATGCAAAAACGTTTAATACACATATATATCGACATATTTTTCAATTGTAAGGTACATGATACAATGCGCGTGCGAAGAAGATCGGGTGTTGTTGATCGACGGATTAATTACCATTCTCGAATGATCCCTTACCTACGATCTAGTGGATTTTATGGTGTCTCACGCGTAGGATTTTTTAGACTTGATCGGGCTTTGATCACCGCTTTCATGAGAGATGGCGTCCAGAGACACATACGTTCCACATGCGCCATGCGAGTGTACAATAACACTCCAAGACGTTGAGATTCAGCTCGGGTTACCAATTAATGGTATGCCCGTGATCGGAAGCACAGATGTCGACTATCTCGCGGTGTGTGAAAGACTACTTGGTGCGAGACCCGAACCACTTCACGTAAAAGGGAATAGAGTTCGTGTTTCATGGCTCGAAGACAATGTGCCACCTATAGAGGATGACAAAGAATGAGGAAATGGTTCGACGTTATGTTCGTTCATACATTCTACAACTTATTGGTGGTTGTGTGTTCGCTGACAAGTCGAATCAATATGTTCATTTGATGTTTCTTCCGTTGCTCGAGGACCTTCAAACAGCTGGACAATATAGTTGGGGAAGTGCATGTTTGGCATATTTATACAGGGAGTTGTGTCGTGGATCTCGCTCTGGTGCGCACGAGGTCGCCGGGTGCGACAATTCTTATACAACTATGGGCCTGGGATAGATTTCCATTTATAGCACCAAGGCGCAAGCCTGTTCCTAGAGGTCGACCTCGAACGTGTGATGAAGTAGACATGCCCAATGACGTTCCTTTGGGATATCGGTAATAAAAATGTTTCTCATGTTATTTTTAACAATTCATTGGGTCTTTTTAATTTACGACAAATTTATTGTTTTGTATACAGATGGATAGTTGCATTTTCTGTAACTAGGACTGCCACACACGTTGTATCATCATTTCGTGATGCACTTGACACGCAGAGGGAGAATGCCGTGGAGTGGCAACCATACGCTGATGTCATGGAGTCACTTCCACAATTATGTACTCAAGGTCACGGAGTCGGCGTTCGACGTGTCCTTTAATTTGTTTCCATATAGTTGAGTGGCATAGACCGAAAGGGTCATGAGACAAGTTTGGGCTGTCACAGTCGTGCCACCGCACCGTGATTTTGACACACGTCCGCACCGCGTCCAATTGAGAGGACACCCTCAAGAAAATTGGGCAGTGTATCACAGAAGATATATAGAGTTGTGGGAAAATCGTAGTAATACGATAGCCACGATACAACAAGAAGGGGAACATGATCACGAAGAGTACACATGAGGTGGTACAGATCTATCACCAAAGCGATACATTGGACATGACGGGGCTCTACGCGAATTTCGGTAATGTTGAAACTATAATGTTGTTATCGTTATGAGTCATATTTAAAATTGTTAACCAAACACCGCATTTTTTTGTATATTAGTCTACATTTGCGCGTCAATTGGAGCGAGTGTTCACCGATGACTGGTCGAACAAGGCATGGTCGCTCTACATGAAGGCATCGAATCTTAGATGAGGATGAACGGCAAAGGAGTACTTTGTGCAATGATGAAAATGTAGTTGAGCCGGACATAGATGACGAAGCATCTCAAGAAGAAGAGGAAGAACAACAAGAAGAGGATCAAAGCCTAGCAGATAGAGGGAGGAGAAGAAAACAACGACGACTCGACTGGGTGAGAGCAAGAGACGTTCTTCTCCACCACCTCCAACTCGTCCAACACCAAGAACGTCGAGACTATGGTGAGAGCAGCAGACGTTCTCCTTCGCCAACTCTAACCCGCCCTTCTTCTTATGGGTACTCTCCTTTGCCGCCCCAACGCAATCGGATGCTCATATGTTTTTGCCTAGGACACCGAGCATGAGTGTTCATCCATATCATTTTGATCCATATGCTCCCGGGGCATCATCTTCGTACATGGACCATAGAATGCCTACACATTCAATGCATGGTTCATTGCCTCAATACATGCCAAGTCCATTTACTCCGCCATATTATAACTACAATATTTCATATAGTGGAGATGGCTCATTCAGCCCTTATTAGGCATGCCACCTTATGTTCCTTTCACCCAACCACATACAGAAGTCAAGATATTGGAATGGTTCAACCCCTATCTTTGATAGCACCGGTAGTAGAGGTCAATCGAGCCAACACGAGGAAGAAGTTCAGCCGACTCATCAAGCTCAACAAACTCAAACTGCCGGACGTACAAGCACGGAGAAATCCACGTCGAAATAGAGTACGACCGGTTTGCCACACTGAGGAGGAGCAAAGCGTCGACGTCGATAGAACCGCATCATACCTTTGTATGAGTGGGTTGATATGAGTGTTTAGGGTCCCTTAGATGTCATGGAGATGGGGTTGTACATTTGGATGAAAGGCAAGAACTATAAATACAAACTCCTAGCCTTTTTGCTTCACATTTGTATGTTGTTTTCAATGAAAAAATGAAAAAAAAATTCAGAGCTATTGGGGACTTTTATTTGCTGGAAATTGTAGTCCTTAGGAGGTTATTCATCATCAAGAACGCGATCTAGTTATATACAATCAAGCATCAACCTTAAGGTATGCTCATATCCACTTATTTGCATAAAAGTGAGTACACCTGATGATACTTTGAATTGCATTTCATTTCCTTTTATTACTTATTGATTTGCAGCCTTTCCGACTATATGGTGCCTTTGTACTCTAATATAATGATATTTGTTGATAATCTTTACTCTTTGAACTTGTTCATCGTGATATTGTTTTGTTGATGCTTTCATTGTATCCATTCGTGTGCTCTATGTCTTCATTTGATGTTTTTAATGGTGAATGAGCTTTAAATAGCATGCTATTAGGATTATAGACTTTATGAAAGAGACTATGGACTTTGTACTCGACTTGATTAGTCTATTAGCTTGTCCATATGCCTTTACCATTCTATACTGAGTCATTTTTGAATAAATAAAGTAGTGGTTGGTGAAAATAGTGACAACGAACCATGACACACTCACTTAAGTAGGTTTAAGAAATCAAACCTAATTAGTAAATTTAGTAACACATTTGTTTGTTCATTTCGTAATAATTGATTACGACATTTACATTTGTTTCTAACTTACTCTTTAACCTTAAAAAAGTCATGTCGCGTAAATAATGCATCGTCATCCTGGGACGGATCTAGTGGACGATCCAAAGCCAGACGATCTCGGTGGTCGCAGAGATCGTTCATCTCGCGACGTGGATCGTTCGCTAGTACGATCTCCCGCTAATGATGCTGAGTTTCAAGCCAAGAGCAAACTGTTCGACAACAAACTTGCTCGGTTAGCTTGTTTACCTTCGACAAGTTTTTGTCCAATCACAACAACTTGAGCAAGATCCTCGTCCGCCTTATGCGCAAAGACTCCCCACCAGGGCCCTCTCTTTCAAGAACCGGGGCCATCTTTATTTGGTCATGATGATCCAACCACTCAACAAAGCTTACTCCTCATTTTTGACGTCGCAACTCCCTCCACCTATCGCTGGTCACGTTACTTCTAGAGAATCTACCCACGCATCTCCTCCCATCGCCAGTATTACCAAGATGTCCCGATTGCAACCTTCGAATCTAGTATGCATGCCTCCCCATCGAGGAGTCATGATCATGTCGAGCCCGCATCACATTCGTCCAATACTTCAAGCCACCCTTCGAGTGACCCATCTATTAGTGGTGCCTCGCGTAGATCACAAGACGATGAGCCGCCTAGGGCCTCGAGACGTAGAAGTAATGATGACCGAGGCGCGGGCGGGTTTTTTTGACCGTTGAAACTACGAAAGAATTGTAAGTCAATGAAATATTATTACGTATATATACTTACGTTTAATGAACTTACTATAATATTGGTCTAACTTTTTTTGTAAAAATGTAGTGGTACTTTCTTGCATCCGTCGTCCGAAGTGTCAAAGCAAATGACGCGGATATATAAATTCGATTTACATAAGGATGGCTACATTGTTGGGATACGGTTCCCAACCATATCAAGGAGCAATATTTTAACGATGGGCGGTAAGAGATTTTTAAATAAGAAAATTAAGTTTCTTTTACTTAGCATATGTTGAAGACCTGACTTTCTATTACTACGTGACTCATTTCGATTGGAGACGATCGATGATGCTATGGTCGACATTTGTACGACAGTGCAGATTGCCACTGTTATGCCGACTTTGTTAGTAAGATGGTGAGGAAGCCGACAAAACCATCACATGTATCTCTGGAGGTTTTTGAGCATTACAAGAAGATGCGGTCTACTCCAGAATATAAAGCGAAGTCAGAACAAGCGAGCCGAAATCGAAGATCAGAGGTGGGGGGACCTGGTTCGGGTTCGTCTGTGCACAGAGGTGGAGCCATATCCATCTATGAGCATTCGTTGAGACTGGTATGTTTTGGGGCATACATACATAGATACATACATACATATGTATACATTAGATTCATATAAGTTTCAAACTTAAATTTAAGTTAAACATATTTTATAGGAGAAGGAACTCGGTAGAAAGCCGACTGCTTTGGATTTATGTTTATATCTCCATACAAGGAATCATGATAACGTTACTTTCTTGGATCCGAGAGCAGAGGCGATTGTCGTAAGAAACTACTTGACCATAACTCTTTTTTGTTAATTATAGGTATCAATGACTTATATGACTTGTCAATGTTTAAATTCTTAATACAGGCGGCTATACACGAAAGGACCACAGAGCTTTACACAAATTAAACCAAACACTCCAATTGATGAAACAGTAATTATATTTGGAGATTGTGTGCAAATAAATGATAAAGGCCGAGATTTGGTCTGGCCGACACCGTCGTGGTCTAAGATGCGTCGACATGATGAAGCTGGATCTTCTCGTCCTATATTGCAAGATGATGAGTCATTGGACCAATACAATAAGGAATTCGAGGAGTTGCAAGCAATCATACTAAAGATGCTTAATGACACGTCTGTTAAGCACGATCAATTGCTTGAAATGCAAGGACGCATAGCGCATGAAACAAATGGTTTCATGGAGAGATCACCGCACAAAAAAGGCAAGATGATGTTGATGATGATGATGTTGATGATGATGATGCCGCTCACAATGACTCAACTACCGAGGATGATGAATGATGATTTCTTTTTCACAACATCCAAAAAGGTTAGATTTTTTTGGTTCATTTTTTACTTGATACTTATAAGTTTTTTTTTATTAGGAACCATTATAAATCTTATTAATTTATTAGGAACCATTATAGAGACATAAATCATGTAAACAATTTAAGTCTACCCCTTTGTCCCAGTATATTTTATTTCGTCGATTTCACCGTCTCTGCAACCAAACTGTCAACTCTGTAATCTCTGTCTCTCTGTCTCTATGTCTTGATTTCATCGTTTTTCAGTTCTCTTTGTGTGTTCATTTTTGTTTGATTTATAGGAGACCGACGCGAACGGACGGACAGAGACTATGATTTAGGGCTTAATCGGCTTGCAGAGACCAGCCTTTTGCTGTTGAGATTTTAGGTGATTTTTTTTTGTGGTTTGGCTGGTTGTGCTGTCAAGTGCAAAATGCAAATGTGTTTCGTTCTCTCAAACTACCTCTATTGATTCTCAATTGAAGTTGATTGCATTTGTTTGTGGTTTCTGTTGTTTGGTTGGGATGATTGATGGTTTTAGGTTTTTCCCCATAACTCAGCTTCTTCAATGAGATGATGATGGATCAGCTTGATTATTTGTATGTCGTGATCGGAATGGTTGTGCTTATTTGTGGTCTTGGCATAAAGATGATGATGGATCAGCTTGATTAGAGGGCCTGGTTTTATGCCTCCTCCTCAAGCTAGGCCCCCAATGGCGCTCGAACTTGACCGACCCTTCACCTAATTCGAGCAAGAAAGTGCGAAACAGATTGATTACTACTTTAGGTATGGCTGCATTTTTTTTTGTTGTTGATGGATTTGTGTACATTCTAAACCAAGTTTTTCTCTTTAAATTCTACCTCTAAGTTTGAGTTGGCATCTTTGTTATTTTGAATTTGATTTCGTGGATATTGCGGTATTGATAAGTAAAATAAATCGTTCCTCCATTGGCCCTTTATCTCGCTTGCTACTCCTCTTCCTTGTAAGTCATTCCTATCGCTTTTCAAGACTATTGAACTTTTATAAATTGAATTCCATGAACATATGAATGTATGCTTTCCTTTTTGTTTTGTTTTATATGTGTGTGTGTTTTCCTACTCGTCTATGTTATCATGTTATGATTAATATAAATTCCTTCTTAGTTCTTCCTTTTGTTGGATGGAGCTACATCATGTGCTTAACAGATGACAACCTTCATTCTCGCTTGAACTTTTTCATGTCAATCAAAATGTTTGGGTTAATTGAATCAAGCTCTCTTTATATGAATTGTATTATCGTGTTGCTTTTCTCAAAAGGTGATTTCTTTCTAGACCTTCATTTGTTGATTAACAAGATTTGTAAAGGTTACGTAGACATGACTCAACCATTCAAACTAATAGTTATATAGAATATAGTTGTAGCATAGCAATGATAAACTAAGAAGACATTACACAATGCTTTGAACCACCGTTGTTCGAACAACAGGAATGGTCTTTTAGTGCCTCTTCCAACGGACAAATAAGGGTCATTTTAGAGCTTATAAATTCTCTCTTTCATTTGCATCAATCTAACTTAAAGTAGATCCTTGTGAATTTTGTGGCATATTAGAAGTTGTTGCTATCCCCTCTTAGTTGCTTTGAGCTTCGTGAAACATCTCGTTGTTATCCTCGTGCCTCATCTCCTCGAGGATCGCTTGTATTCTTGATTGCATAGCACATCTCTTGTTTGTTGTTGGGTCTTGTTGATTGTATACCAAAATAAGACAAGGGTTATTTGTGGTTTGGACACATCCAAGATATGATACTCTTATTGGTGAGACGCACAATATTTGGTGCTAATGTTGGTGCTATCTTTCCTGGATGAGAGTGTTGAAAACTTTTTGTAATTTGTTCGCAACAAACAACCGGAAAAAAAAATTTGTCAAAATCATTTTTGGAGAAATCAAGAAATAGATGAATTTCTGTGTCCACTTACAGTTGATCTTACCGCTAACTTGCTAAGTTACCATCTAGTTGGATTCTTATACATGGCTTCTCTCATGTAATGCAGCCATTGGAGCAGCTTTTGCCCTCGATATCTGTTTCCATTCCAACCATGAATGTAAGTTTTGATTGTTATATTTTTCTTGTTGCGATTTCATTGATTAAATGTTCTTAATTTTTGCCATCCTAGGCTTTTAGAAGATTAGCAACTTCAATGGATAAATTCTCAAAAGTTGCATCTAAGAGGTACCAGGGACGTTGTCTTCTCTAAAACTTTCAGTGGTCTGGAGATTAATGATTTGACTCAACAATTGAGTAAAATAAGGTAAACTTGCTCTTCTCGATGGATGATTCCTATTTGTCGTGAAGCACATTTTAATTATGTTCGTAGCTTCCTTTTTTTTTTTTTTCTTCAACATTAAAGGCAAAAGATATCGGGCTCTCTTAATGGAATGAATGGCCGAAGAACATGTCTAAAGGAAAGAGACGAAATCCTAATATGAATTGATCCTCTCATTTTGATCACATGATGTAAGAGTAAAGCAGATGTGTAATTTGTTGACATTGATTGTGAATGTTTTCTTTCTAAGATCCATCATGAACTATCTCATAGTAAGGCATGTTCGTTGTGAACCACCAAGATAAATTAGGTGATATGACAATTGAATTAGGAGCGCAATCCACATCTCTGTTAGCATGGGTGCAACTAACAAGTCAATTAGGCTTTATGAATTGATTAAACAATTATCTTTCTCAAAAATAAGACTTATAGACTTATAGTACTAATCTCGCATGGCATGAGCTAGTTTTTGAAACTTCCCGTATTTCATTGCCGTAGTTGCGAGATGTACCTGTCGGGTTGCTGACACTAGTATCAATCTTTTCAATTATGTTTGTTTTTAATATGAGATAAGGAGAAGCTTTTGATGAAGTAAAATTTCAAGTTGATAACTTGATATCATATGTTTGAGTCTTCTCATAAAGCAAGTTGAGAAGCGTAGAATTAGATTCTTATGAGCAAGTGATCGCATGTTTCATTTCTGAGTTATACCCAATCACATCATAGCTTAAGCACGCTTTGGTATGGCAATCTTATCCATGAAAATCAGAGACTAGTAGTAGGCTTTGATGAATTAAACCCCTTATTTTTATTTTTTTTTTTTTTTCTCAAGTGTCAATTTGGGGTTATAAAATTCTAATTGTCTTGGGTACATTGTAATTAGTAAAAAGGATCTCACAACTTGGCATACTTGAGAGTTACACCGCATCCTTTGCGTTTCTCGGCATGTGCATGTTGCATAGAAGAGTAACTCGGATGAAGATAGCAAGGCTCCGTTCCCGGATTCAGTGGATCATTTATCATGGCACCCCGCCCGATGGACAAGAAGTGGTCGTGTGAAGGTTGGGTCCGCAACTTCAACTCAGGGAACTCGTGAATTTGAGAACGAGGTAATCGCTAATGCCTTTATGGTCTAGTTCGTTTAAAGGTTGAACTCTTATTTAGATAGAAAAAATTAATTCTCGCAAACCCGTGGCATTACTAACATAATATGAGTATCATGGTTTTTTTATTTTTTATATTTTGTTTATTTCCTTTACAGCCTAAACTTGCTCTCGCCTATTCGACATGAAAACTTGGTTCCCCTTTCTGATACTATTGTGAGAATGATCAGCAAATTCTTGTCTATCCTTTCGTGTCCAACGGTTCTCTACAAGATTGTCTATACTAGTAGTCGCTTCATAGTTCAAGATCAATATTATGGTCGATAGTGTTCATTACTTCATTATATAGTTTTCTCTTACCATATTCTTTCCTTTTGGGAGCAGGAGAAGCATCAAAAAAGAAAGTTCTAGATTGGCCAACTAGAATCTCAATTGCACTAGGTGCTGCAAGAGGCAAGTAAATGAATTTTTTGGTGTTTGTTTCTTATTCATTCCAACATAATTATATTTCCAATTCCAGGAAGCAAAACAACTATATGCACAATGAAGGAATATGTGCTCATCTCATATTAGCCTTTGTGATGTACAACTTTGATATTAATTTTTCGATCTTGTTCGTGTTTATTCTACCCGCACACTTTTGCCGGCGTGGAGTCATTCATAGGGATGTAAAATCAAGCAACATTCTTTCGGACCATAGTATGTACGCTAAGGTTGCGGAAAACTCGCAGAAAACGGAAAACTCGGAAACTGAAAATCGAGTTTTGTTGATTGCTTTCATGAAATGTGTAGCTATCAATTTGTCGTTTTATGCGAATTTCTTAATGGAATAATAAGATTGCGAGTGGAATGTAGATTTGTATATTTTCAATTGAAAATAGAAATAAAAATTAATTTTGAGCATTTTCACTATTATTTTTTTTTCAAATTACATTTGATAGGGGTTTGAAACCCCTATGTAATCCTTTGACGATAATATAGAGGTTTCAAACCCTTATGAAATCACTACAATTGATAGGGGCTTGAAACCTCTATGTAAGCCTTTGAAGATATTATAGAGGTTTCAAACCCCTATGAAATAGCCAAGATTTAATAGAGGTTTGAAACCCCGCTTAGCTCCAATAACACTCAACAAATCAAATTATCACCCAAATTATGTGATTTTTATATTTTTCGACGTAAAACCGTGTGCCAACTTTTGAATTTCTCATTTTCCATATAAAATCCTCAATTTCTATTTATTTCGTCGAAATACTATTTTTTTCATATTTTTCTCTATTTTTCTGTGTTTTGTTTTTCCAATTTTTCCTTTTTTTTCCTTTTTTTCTATTTTTTTTTTTTTGACGGGCAACCCGTCGCAATAAATGATGACGGGGCACCTGTCGTTAATAAATGATGACGGTGCCCCGTCGGGTGCCCCGTCAAAAAAAAAAAAAAAAAAAAAAAAAAAAAAAAAAAAAGAAAAAGAAAGGAAAAAATAGGAAAAAATAGGAAAAAGTGGAAAAAAGTCCACGTGTAACGAATGGCGCCTTTGGTAAAGGCGCCATTCGTTACACGTCAACCACCCAACTATCATTTTCGCATTTCGTAAACGCGAAATCCATTACTTTTGTAATTTTAAAAAAATTTAACTTATTTAAAGAATTTTAAAGAAAAACAACATTACTTTTTGAAATGCTTGGGCAAATGATAAAGATAGAGAGAAGATAAGAGACAAAGAGGATTGTATCCTTCCTTTCTCTTCACATAAACTGATTATATCTTATATAGTGACTAAACTCTAACAAATTATATTAAAATTACCATACTAACCTTGTACTATTATAACCCTGTTTTATACTATATTAACCCTATTACATGTATGCATCATTACCGACCCCTTAACAACAACCTTGTCCTTAATGTTAAAGGATGCGGAGCCACGAAAGCAAGAACATGATTCATGAACCTCCAAAAGAGTTGGAATTTGGCAATCGAAATCAATATCATTTGCATGGAGAAGTTTTCGATCCTATATATGATCACCAAAGAGCAGGAAAAAGTAGTTTGAAGGATCCAAAATGCAAAAAAGTAGCTTGAAGAGGCAATTGTACTAATTTCCATGTTGTCCAACTTTGGCCTTTACATTTCCACACCTGCAATCCCAAGCATAAGGTTGGCTACATTTACCTTTGTCGTAACAAAGAAAATAGGCGCTGGAGGAAGGGCAGTTGCAGGATTTGGTGGGGATGGTACGAAATGGGGCTGAAACGATATTTCATGCGGTGGTGGCCTAGGATTAGAGAGGCGATCATTTTGTTGGTAGAGTTCAATAGCGTCTCTTGCAACCGGAAAAGAGAAATGGCTTGTTCTTGAAGTGCAGCGGTTACTCTGTTAAGCCTTGAGATCAGAGATAGTTGATGAGTCATTTGAAGTTAAGCTCGACAACAATGTCCTCTAAAGCAGTAAGATCTAGATCTTCGTCTCCATCGAGGGAGGGTCGACTCTCAACGAAAGCAACAATTGATATAGTCGTCTTTTGATTAGAAGAGAATTAGAGAAGAAGAGAGAAGGATTAGAGATTGAATAGAGCTTAGAGAGGTAGAAAAGAGATTAGATAGATAGAATTACGAAAGATAATTAGAGGAGATTAGAGAGAAGATAAGAGACAAAGATATTGTATTTTTTCATTTTTTTTCACATAAACTATTACATCTTATATAGTGACTAAACTCTAACAAATTATATTAAAATTAACGTGCTAACCTTATACTATTATAACCCTATTTTATACTATATTAACCCTATTACATGTATGCATCACAATTTGTATGTGATTAGCCACTAAGTTCATGAGTACTTACATAATTGGTAATGCCAATGCGCTCGTTTGCCCTATTATGCATGCATCTCTATTAGAGATAAATAGAGATGCACGTCCTGCTATCTGTTTGTTTGACCTTTTTATTTGCTCGTGCGACCCTGCCTGTTACCTGTTTACTGTACGTTGTCGAGCGCAGTCTGCGATGCCTATCATGTATGTTTGTTGTAACATTGTTGCAAATCTGTCTGTTCTGCATACTTGTCAGTCGATTTTTGTAACAACCCCGAATTTTTAACTGACTTGTGTTACACGTGTCAGGATTGTGACCTGGCTATGTGGATACTGGAGGGTATTTCAAACTTCAGTAGTCGACGCCGAGGTAATTTTATGATTCTTTGACTTTGTGTATTAGTATTATAGTATGCTACGGGTCTCGAGCCGTTTGGGCTATGTTTTAATTGAGTGAGATGTCGCCTAGTTATACGGGGTTTTCGGGAACCGTTTTAGTGGATTTCATTAATAAACAAAGCCAAATGAATAACATGACCTAAGTTGAGGAAATAAAACTCTAACAATAAAATATAACATAAGCATGAGAGAATTTATTCGAATCCCAAGAGTGGGACTGCCTCGAGAAGCGTGTCGGACGCAGAGCACGGTGCAACGAGTAGGTGAGAATTTGTGTAACCTTATTGGTAATTTAATAAAAATTAATGGGTTAATATATGATAAGATTGTTAAAGTGACACAAGTGAGTGAGGAGAACCATTGGATGGTCATAGAGATGGGGATATGCGTTAGATTAGGGGGATGAGCCAAATGACACATAAGGGCAGCTGTCCAAGGGTTGGGCAATGGTAAACTCAAGGGCGAAAGGGTCATTTCGGCCTAACTTATTGCTATAAAAACAAACCAAACCCTAAAACCCTAACACACTATTCACTTTCTTCTCCAACTTGCCGCCACTATTCACCCTCCGCACTCACTCCCCACTGCCGTGCACCGCCACCGCACCTCCGACCAGGCCAGTGGTGGCCGGAGACCGGGACGGCGCCTCCTCCTCTCCTCTCTCGTTTCCTCACTCACGCACTCTCGGTTTGCTCCTCTCACGTTCACTCTCTCGGCCTCACTCTCGACTGCTCCTCTCTGCTGTACCGCCACCCACCATGGAAATGACATCTCCACCACCCACCGGAGACGCCTAGGTGAGCTTCTTCCATCTCTTCCTCCTTTCCCTCTCGACAGTTTACTCTCTTTCTCGCGCTTCTCTTCTCACTGTTTTATGATTTCATGTGGCTGTTTGTATGTGTGGATGAGTGACGTTTTGATGAAGTCAACAGTTGTATTATGGACGTTGATGGGAAACTGTGAAGTGGGTGATGGTGTGGGGTGTGTATGGTCGTGTATGTGCACACCCCAGTTGGGGTGTGGGTGTGTACACTATAGTTGATGTATGGGAATGTTTTCATGAGTTGTATATGTATGGGCTTCGATTTACATAAGTGTATGTAGGTGTGAATGTTGTGTGAGGGGTGTACACTGCAGTAGATTTAGTTCATACATATGTAGTGCAACTCTGCAGGCAAGAACAATGACTTGGTGCACTGTGCACATAACCGTAACAAAGCTATTCTCTGTTTATTCAATTCAATATAACTCAAATACATAGATTTTATCTTTTTATACTATAAAGATATGATCCACCACCACCCTTGTATCTTCATCATTTAACACATCTAACCATAGCCCTTCATCTGTTCACACTATAACCCATCGTAACAACTTAGTTTTCACTAGCTAACAACTCTAATTAATTCTTACAAGGTACAATAAAACTAACTGCTTACAGTTTTCTTTGGAAGTGAGGTTTTGATTTGAGCTAATCGATTCCTTTTTGTTGTTGGGTGGTAGATAGGAGTTCGAGTATGTAAATGGGTGGGGGTGGATATGGTTTGAGTTCGGTTGGAGTATGGGGGCAACAAATATGATTGATTGAGGTATATTAAGAAGTTAATTAATATTCAAGAGGAGGAGCAATTAGTGTTTATACTAAATTGATGGAGCTAAGGGGGCTGATATAGGGGTGGGGTAGGGAAATTAGTGTATTTACCAGTGACTGCAGCCTAGGCATCAACTAGGCATTTTGGAAAAAAATCGCCTAGGCTATGCCTTAGGCATGCAACGTCCTTATAAATAGTTTTTTAAAAATTTGAAGGAGCTATTTACAATTAAGTTTGACAATGAAATACGTACCCAACAACAAAATCTTGATAGAATTAGCGTTACATAAGGACATAAAGACTTATCATTAGTATTTTTGAACTATATATTAAGTAATAATCAAATTGACTAATAGACAATTAGTGTTATTCAAGGACCTATAAATAAATACTTATAAATATTGTTTTGTTCGTCGGCTAGGCGCCGTCTCGCCTAGATTAGGGAAATCGCCTAAATAGCCTCTAGAGCGCCTTAACGTACAAGAAATGAGAATTAGTGCTCATTCCTCAAAACTATAAGATGATCATTTGTAGGAAAATCATGTTCGAATTTAATATATTGATAAGTTAACAATAGAAAAAAAACAATTTCCCAAAAATATCACTCCAAGTCTAGTTTTTGATGCCACCTAGAAATTCTGTCTAGGATTGGTATGAATAATGTGTAGAAGTTGGGTTTTGAAAACCAATCTTAACAGTTCATCTATAAATCTTCTTTATGAGGAGGGTGTTTTTCTATTAAATTCCTTTGCAAATGAGAAGTAGTGCTCATTCCTCAAAACTATAAGACGATCATTTGTTGTAAAATCTCGTTCGCATTTAATATATTGATAAGTTAACAATAGAAAAAACAATTTCCCAAAAGAATATCACTCCAAGTCTAGTTTAGATGCCATCAAGAAATTCTTTCTAGGATTGGTATGAATAATGTGTAGAAGTTTGGTTTTGAAAAAAATTATGACATTCTAATTATTGATTTTTTTGTTATTGATTTTTACAGGCGATCGCTCCGGTGCTGTTTGTTTCAGGATATGGATTTGGTGTACTTCCTGGTGACGTAAGTTTTTGTCATTTTATTTTTTTAAATACTTTCTTTTCATGCCAATGGCTATAGTGTTTAGGCAACAAAAAGGAATTAGTTGATACTTGATACTTGTTTTTCTTTTCAATACTTTCTTTTGGTGTGCTTCCCCTGCAATTGATTTGTATCAACAGTACCAGATCTGATAAAACAAATGGAGTTCCAAAGTCTAAGAGGGGAAGTTAAGCTTAAAAAAAAAGAATGAAATAAATAATTCCCTTAAGATGAATATATATATATAACACTTTGTCGTCTGGTCTGAAACTAAATGAAACTATTGGTTTAAAGTGGAACTAGGCGGCCTGATTATCATGATAGCTTCCCAAGGTTAATCATTCACCATTTTAATCCTTAAAAGATAGTTGTTTTGGTTAGATCAAGCATGCCAATAATTAGTGAGGTAAAATCTCTAATTCAAATGCACTCGTTAACCTTTAACTATTTTTTCTCAAAGCCATCCATCTATAGTTCAAAGAGAAAGAGGCAAGGAATAGCAAGTCCAATGTCCCTTAAATCAACCCAAGCATGCATCCACCCAATAACCTGTGCACTGTGCACATAAGCGTAACAAAGCTCAGTTCATACATATGTAGTGCAACTCTGCAGGCAAGGACAATAACTTGGTGCACTATGCACATAAGCATAACAAAGCTATTCTCTGTTTATTCGATTCAACATAATTCAACTACATAGAGTTTATCTTTTTATACTATAAAGAAATGATCCATGACCCTTGTATCTTCATCATTTAACACATCTAACCATAGCCCTTAATCTGTTCACACTATAACCCATCCTGACAACTTAGTTTTCTTTAGCTAACAACTCTAATTAATTCTTACAAGTTACGATAGAGCTAACTTCTTACGCTCATTGGAAGAGAGGTTTTGATTTGAGTTAATCTGTTACTTGTTGTTGGGTGGTAGATAGGAGTTCGAGTACGTAAATGGGTGGGGGTGGGTTTGAGTTAGGTTGGAGTGTGGGGGCAACAAATAAGCTTGATTTAGGTATATTGGGAAGTTAATTAATATTCAAGAGGGGGAGGGGGACAATTAGTGTTTTTACTAAATTGATGGGGCTAAGGGGGCTGATATAGGGGTGGGGTGGGGGTAAATAAGCTTGATTGGGGTATATTGGAAGTTTATTAATATTTAAGGAAAACAATTAGTGTATTTACCAGTGATTGCAAGGCATCACCTAGGCCTCAACTAGACGTTTTGGAACTAAATCGCCTAGTCGTTGCCTTTTGCATGCGGTGTCCTTCTAAGTAATTTTTAAAAATTTGAAGGGGCTATTTACAATTAATTTTGATAATGAAATACCTACCCAACAACTAAATCTTGACACACGTAACGTTGCATATGGACCTAAAGAAATATTAGTATTTTTGAAGTATATATTAAATAATAATCACATTGACTAATATACAATTAGTGTTATTCAAGGACCTATAAATAAATTAATGTGGTAGCCAATGTAGGCCTAGTGTTAGAATTATATTATGGCGTGTAATAGGGGTATTTTAGGAATATTTTTTTTTTGATGTGCTAGGTTTTTTTGGTGATTTAGTATAAAAGGTGTAAGCTCAACCTCACTTGTAGCTTTTATCATATGAATTGAAAAATTAAATCTTGAAGCCGTGGATTGGGTGTTTGCATTCTTCAATCTTGTTGGTTTGTTCTATATTCCTCCTCCTTTGATCCTCTCTACATCATAAATAAATACTTATCCGGGGATCTCTAAATACATTTTATTTTGTCCGCCTAGGCATCGTCTAGGCACTACCTCGCCTAAACTAGAGAAATTGCCTCGAGATCGCCTTAACGCCTTGCAATCCTTGTGCTTAACAACAACAAATCGTTGCTTCATTTTTAATGTATTGGGTTTTTTTTTTTTTGTGATTTTGTGCTTCTCGGTTATGGATTTTGATCTTCTTGAATGCTCTTCATTCGATTGGTTTTGGACTTAAAACTTATTGTTAGTGTGAAGTGTTTAATAAAATGCCAATACAACTGTATAATTAAGTTGCCACATGCCAATCAGCTTAGATATATGTTTCAAACAAAGAATTTTGATCCTCAGTTTTGGATTTTCTTGTGCTTTCCAACTCTAAAACTTTAGTCTTGACTCTTGAATTCCTTGGCCATTGGACTTTTTTTTTGGCATATTGGTAAAATTATAAAAAAGATAGGTAAACTCTCAAGAATCCATTAATGCCAATTCAACAATAAAAAAAATAACAAAAATTTGATAAAGTTGAAGGCTTAGGAAAGAATCATGATGATAATGGAATAGTAGCCAGTAGAATTAATTTTTACAAAAAAGATAGTATTCATCCAAGTATTGACAGTTGTGATAGTTTAGAATTTGGCCGTTTAGGCCCTTTAGGGATAGGGATTTGGGGTTTAGAATATCTTTTACTAGAATGGATATTGATGTAATAACATTTGAGATAGTGACTTGTGAATCAAAATTTTCAGTAGTAAAGGTTGTTTCTAAGTTGTTATTGTCTTTCATTTGGTTTAATAATGTATTCATTAAAGTTTAAAAGAAATCATGAATTTCAAGACCAGCTTGGCTTGCGTAGAATACTTAAAGAAATCAGAAAAAGAAATCAGAATCTTGATCTTATTGAAAATTGTCAAATCGACACTTTTATTTTGTTTGATTTCAATTAATTATCTGCTTTTGAAATAATCCCTTTGTTATATAGTAAAAACACTGTAAAGATCGAACAATATTGCTCCAAACCATTATAGTACTGGGCAGGTGTGGATTGCAGATGATCTTGATGGTTATACCAACTCTCTATGGGCTGGATGGATGGTATGTCGCTTCTAAATTTCTGAGTGATCAAGCAGTGATCTTCAAAATTAAATTTATATATACCCAATAATTCTTTGTTTTGTTTTTACAAACCATATAATAAAATATATTTTAAGATCAACCAATTGAGTGGTCCAATGATTTGGTATGAGGTTTGAAAGTAAGAGATCATGGATTCAAATCTTATTGGTGGGTGCAAAAGTTGTTTCTTTCCTATAAAAAAAATAAATTTTTTTAAGAAAGTTTCTTGAATTATATATTTTATTGTAATCTTTTGAATATAGAGCCTACATATTATGGGCTCCCCATGTGAGATGCTTAAGTAGTTAGCTAAAGCACTGCACGGGTCGATACACACTCAGTGCTTGCTAGTTTCCATCATTTACATGTAGGACTATTGGGGTATCTAATTGCATTAGTTCTAGCTTTCCTTTTGTTTATAATGTAGTATGTAACTAATGTCCTCTCCTTTTATGAAATTTAAGGTGGCTCCAACATTGTACCAAGACAAGGGCGAAACTCGATTGTTTGCCCACTGGGGTGTAAGTTCTTGTTAATTACCTGCACATCTATTTTTCTATTATGAACACACCTTGAATACTCTGAAGTTCAAGCACTATTTCTCATGCACACGATATTTTGATAGTCATGGGCTTAGGTACCCGCCCGACCTGCTCAACCACGTTAACAAATTATCGAGCTAAGGTAGTCATTTTTAAAAAAGCCCGACTCGGTAATATGCCCAGTTAGGCCTACTTTTGTGTGGATTGGGCTTGGGCCACCTTAAAAAGCCCAAGCCCAATCCAGGCTCAGTCCAAATAAAAGTTAGTGACTAAAATATTTAAAAATAATTAGTGTTATAGGTGGGATTTGATTTTGGGACACAATGCACAAATTCTATGGATAGAATTACTTATCTTTTTCCTTATCAAAGTCTAACAATGCTCAAATTCTATGGATATAGATTACTTAAAAAAATAGGATAGATAGAGATAATAATAATAAAAAAAGGAAAGAATATATTAGAATATGAATAAATCCATAAAAGGAGAAATTAAAGGATAATACGATATCTCCATGATTTTTTTTTTTTTTTTGATTTCATATCTCCGTGATTTTTGTTTTCTTTTGGCAAGAAAATAATTTTTGTAATTAATACATCAATAGAGTGTGCCGCCCTATATAAATTAAGGGCCAACTAATTGATAATTGTCAAATTCTAAAATAATATTTTAGTTGCAAGATGATGAAACTCTTGTTATTAGTATTATGTATTTCACAAATATTCATTAGCGTTGGAGGGAGAAGAGGAAGAAGCATCATCGAAGATGAAGAATTGAAGTTGGAGAGGCAACTTAAGATCATAAATAAACCGGCAAATATAACTATTCAGGTTGTTATCAAAGTTTTAGTCTAATCCTTCTTTTTTTGTAAGAAATTTTGTTGTTACCTTATTATCCTAAAACTTACTCGTCTCATCACTTGTGTTTTCAAGTACTTGATTGAATGTATTATGTTATCTGCAACTTAAATGTGTGTTTTATTTGTTGTACTATTATATAGATGGAAACAGGGGATGTGTATGCTTGTGTTGACATTCAATGTCAATCGGCACTTGATCACCCTAAGCTCAAGAACCATATAGTTCAGGAACATTTAAGTATGTATAAAGCCTTTGAATTAGTATCTCAACTTCTTTGGAACTATATTCATCATAATTCACAAGTATAATTACATATATTTAACCTATTTAGGTACAGTTAATGAATTATTTGCTTTTGAAATAATGTATTCATTAAAGTTTAAAAGAAATCATGAATTTCAAGACCAGCTTGGCTTGCGTAGAATACTTAAAGAAATCAAAAATCTTTTTTTTTTAATTTTTTTTAACTAAAAATAAATTAGAATCCTGTTTGCAAAAAAAAAAAAAAAAAAAAAAATCTAAAAAGAAATCAGAATCCTTATCTTATTGAAAATTGTCAAATCGACACTTTTATTTTGTTTGATTTTAATGAATTATTTGCTTTTGAAATAATCCTTTTATTATTTTATCGTAAAGACACTGTTGAGATCGAATAATATTTCTGCCTTGCGTACTTATTTAATCAACGTCGAGTCCTATAGTTGCATATTGGGATTTGCTTGCTCTTTTTTGTAAATATAGATTGATTTTATTGTTAGTAATTGGATATTCTCAACCTATGTTATCTCCAGTTTCTAGTTATTGATTTTTTTTGTTATTAGTTTCTATAGGAGAGTGCTCTTGCACCTGTTGATCCTGATTGGGGAGTAGGCGTACAGCCTGCAGAAGTGAGTTGTCAATTAGAGAGTTCAAGGAAATCTTCAAGGATGGAAAGCAGAGAATTTTTCAATGGCGGAAAGAAATATGCTACTCAAACATGTTAACCAAGCACTCTACCTTTATCGGACCAGTTGTTTTATGGTCCCAAGTAAAGTTACGAGGAAAGTTGAATCTCTTATGAATCAATTTCTAAATATCAGCACCAAGCTGGTTCCAGTAAGCTGGAATCAAGTGTGCAAACCAAAAGATGAGGGTGGTTTAGGTCTTAAAAGAGTGAGGATTCCAGTGAGCTGGAATCAAGTGTGCAACAACTATCCTGAACTTTGCATGGTGGGTGATCAGTGAAAAGCAATGTTTGTGGGTCAAAAGGATTCATGGAACTTGAAAATGAATCTTTTTGAACTTGTTACCCTGGGCCATCTGTGTCATGGGATTGGAAAAGAGTTTTGAAATATAGATCACTCGAGGAAGCAAATGTGAATTATCTAATTGGAAATGGATTGACAATTAATATTTGGCTAAATCTATGGTCTCCCTAGGGTGTTTTGATAAAACATATGAAGAAAATGTTCGAAGAACAACAGGATTTGGGAGGTTTGACAAGTTGCAAGATCTATTACAATCTACACGTCAGCATCCAGTGATTTAGGAGCTCCAAAATGCTATCATGGAATCAAATAAAATCAACAGGAATTCAAATGACAGGGTAATATGGAAGTTGGAATCATCAGGAGAATTCACATTCAAATCGGCATGGCACGTAGTGTGAAAAAAGAACCAATCTTTTGTACGGGCAGAGGTAGTTTAGTTCCCTGAATCTATTCCTAGACATTGTACAACAATTTGGAAATTGGCATTGGGGAGACTAGTGACAGCTGATTGAATGAACAAATGCAAGATTGATGTTAGGCCTCAATGTGGATTTTGCTGGGTGGCAGGTTGCAATGGAGACTTCTTCTCACCTCTTTTTTGAGTGTACATTCTCTTCAAAAATCTGGAATGCAGTGTTTTGCAATTTATCAATGACAAGGAAAACAAGTAGCTCATGGCGGAAAGAAGGTTTATGGATCCTAAAGACATGCAAGTCTAACTCCCTAGCTGATATTCTAATTAAATTAGCTTTTTCTGCCACCATTCATCACATAAAGTGGGAGAGAAACATGAGGAGAATTAAACAGGAAGTTAGATCGTGTGAGCAAAAATTGTGACAGCCATTCTTTCTGATGTGAAAATGAGGGTGGAAGGAAGTGAGAAAGGACAGAAAAATCGACAAACTTCGCCGAATTTTAGGCGAAATTTGTCGAAATATGTATAAAAAAACGAGAGATTGAGTGGATAGGAAATTAGAACTTTTGAAGAATACATTAGAATCTTAAAGGCTTTAACTCGAGAGATGGAGTGGATAGGAAATTAGAACTTTCGAAGGAAAGTGAGAGACCTTCACTATGCACTTAAAGAAACATCTTTATTGCAAGACAGTTGCAAAAAAAATTTGGGTGGAAACAAAGAATTGAACTACTAACAGCATAGAGACCCCCAATTGGAGATCAAATTTGTCTCAACACGGATGGGTCCTTTTCAACTAGTAGAGCGGCTATGGGGCAAAGTGCTTAGAAGTTTCGCTAGATTACCCTTGAAAGCAAATAGAGTTGCTGATTGGTTGGCCTCTTCATGTAACCAGGGAAACAGAATTGTTTTTAGCCCCTCTAACATCCCCAAGGATTTAGCTCTTCTCATTGATGAGGACCGTATGAGTCATTTTGTTGTTAGAAACAAATTCTTGTAACCACATGTGTACGGATTTTGTTATAAGTTAATACAAATACCACAAATTCACTCTTAAAAAAAAAAAAAGAACCAACGTAATCTACAGTTCTACATTAATTATTCATATTCACCTTCTTTTCATTTGTAACATGCTTTTGTTTATGTTTTGGGGGTATTAAGTATTGATCAGTCTTTCTCTTAATTAGTACAGAGATTTTGGCAAAAACTTTATTAAGCATGGTTTACGCAATTAGTTAAATCTAAAATTCAGCTTTCAATAATAGAGAACTTATTGTGTTACTTTGCATTGTGGCCGCAAGTGCTGAACGTGAGGAACATTTTATGTTTGCTTTTACAATTTTTCAAAATTTTGAATTTATTGTTTTGCATGATTGTATCAAGTTGGCTCCTCTAGTTGCAAACAAATCTTCTATAAACATTCTAGAGATTTATTTTCAGGTATGAGCTTACATTATTGACTGTTTGAGCCATAAAAATAAAATATCCAATTCCTCACAAAGTGCATGATAATGAAAAAATGAATTTTCTTTCGCTTGCTTAACTCAATTCAACTGAGAAAAATATGCTACTTTGATTTTTTTAATTATGTGGTTGCAGTCTTGGTATATTAGAGGATGCAATTGTGGAATGGAACCTACTACCGCCCCAGCACGGACACGCACAACCGACGCGCACTTGTTAATATCTATGCAATACCCACCAAGATGCATGTGCACACATCTCCATGCAAATGTAAAAAATAATGGGCATCAACACGTGCGTGACAATTGTGCACGTTCATGCTGGGGCACAACAACATTTTCCTTGTGCAACTTTGACATGTCACGTACCTTATTAATGGGAGTGACTAAACGGACTCCACAGATTGCTTCACATACCCCAGTTTTGTGAAATTACCCAACTACTCATTCATATAAATGGTTTTTACTCACCATATCCTACTAATTACTAAACGTACCCCAATTTTGTAAAATTACCCAACTACCCCTTCATATAAAAAGTTTCTTACTCACCCCACCCCACTCACCACGTACCCCAGTCATATCTCTCAAATTGCACTCATCAAAAATTGGCCAAATCCGAAGAAATCCGAGCAAACCACATGGATTCGATGACGTGGGTGCATTCATTATCTCTTTTAGTATCGATTTCAAGGTTTTTTTTGGATTTTTTTCTTTTTCGAGTCGTTTTGTGTGTGAATTTGTTTTTGAGTTTAGGGCTTCAATTTGAGGCTTGAATCCTGCGTTTTGGGTTAAAGTTTCGATGAAATTGAAAATATTATGTGATTCTGAGAAAAACCCACTCTTTTTTTGGCCATTTACATGTATTTTTTAAGAGTTTTGAAGTTTTTTTTTTATCATTCTCGTTGCCTGTAGGTTTCAGACTAACACTACCGACACCTCTAAAGAGGTGTCAGACGAACCGGGCCAAAACCTCTTTAGAGGTTTTGGCTAAAGAGGTTTTGGCTGGATCCCTCTGTCACCCACTAAAACTAAGTTATATTTGCATTATCGGTTGGAGTCAACCAAAATCTCTTTAGAGTTGCTGGCCCGGTTCGTCTGACACCACTTCAGAGGTTTCGGCTCTGTTCATCTAACACCCGCGTGGAAGGGTATTAGGGTGAGGGTGAGGGTGAGGGTGAAGGTGATGGGGTACACGACGTAAAAAAGTGGGGTACAGTAAGCAAGGGTATTTTTGGAATTTAAAAAAAATGGGTTACACAAAGTAAAAGTGGGGTACACGAAGTAAAAATTCAAAAGTGGGGTATGTGGAGCAATCATGGGTCCGTTTAGCCGCTCCCTTATTAATCACTCAAACACAACCATCCAAAACCCCTACTTCAAGTATTAATTACAAACAAATAGTGTGTTACATACATGTATAAGACTTTTTGTTATTGGTTAGTAGGTGGACAACATATATTAGTTTTAGTCTATAAAGTAGGTTTTATTTGTAGGTGCACTATAAATATGTAAGAGAACAATATGAAGCATAAAAATGAATTCAAGTATCTCTTCCTTGTTCTCATTCTTCCTTCTCTCAAACTCTTCTCTCCCCTCTAATCTAGTTCTTCTCCCCAATTCACTCTTTCTAATCTCTCTAATCTTTCTTAAATTTCCAATTCTTCTCTCTTCAACTCTAATTTCCCTCTAATTACAACATGAATGCATCATTGGTGTTTTTGTCAAATTCCCAGGCTATGGAAGAATATCAAGACCTTGTAGCTCTTTTAGAAGCACATCTAGCTATTGTGGAAGAAATGGTTGTCAAGCTTCAAGTTCAAATGGATCCTCTACTATCCATTGCCTCTAAGCTTGATGCATTGAATGATGCGCTTCAATTTCAAATTCAACAAATGGATCAACTGTGCAACCTATTTTCACCGCTTACCGAAAGTCAACCACCAACTACTATTCTTCCTCCACCACTGCATGCAACTCCATTATAGTTGTTCCTTGCACCGCCCACTACAATTCTGCCAACACCCCTTATGAATGTAAATATTCATCTCTAAAAAGAACAACAACTGACTTAAAAAAAATAAAATAAAAATAAAAAACAACAACAAAAACAACAAAAATCATTGTGCAAGCAATGCATGTATCAAAAGTTTATAAATCACTTACATATGTTCCAGGGAATTTAGATTGAGGACTAATTTTATTTGGTCTCGAAGAAAGTGATTCAGCGAAACGTTTTGTGCCTCTTAGTTCTTCTTTTCCAACCCTTTTAATTGGAACTGTATCGTGAGGACAATTTATTTGTTGTAACGTTGCCTTTTAGTAAATGTTCGTTGATAGAGTTGTATCTAATAACACCTTTGGTAATGATGTAGGTCTCAACTGCATTCATATCACTGAAGTTAAATTGTATCAATTAACATTAAAAAAACAAAAAAATAATAAAACCTAGATGATAAAAAAGTTGTTTCGATGGCACGTTAATTTAGCACAAGCCAAATCATTAACTGTACCTAAATAGGTTAAATATATGTAATTATACTTGTGAATTATGATGAATATAGTTCCAAAGATGTTGAGATACTAATTCAAAGGCTATATACATACTTAAATGTTCCTGAACTACATGGATCTTGAGCTTAGGGTGATCAAGTGCCGTTTGACATTGAATGTCAACACAAGCATACACATCCCCTGTTTCCATCTATATAACAATACAACAAATAAAACACACATTTAAGTTGCAGATGACATAATACATTCAATCAAGTACTTGAAAACAAGTGATGAGGCGAGTAAGTTTGAGGATAATAAGGTAACAACAAAATTTCTTACAAAAAAAGAAGGATTAGACTAAAACTTTGATAACAACCTGAATAGTTATATTTGCCGGTTTATTTATGATCTTAAGTTGCATCTCCAACTTCAATTCTTCATCTTCGATGATGCTTCTTCCTCTTCTCCCTTCAACGCTAATGAATATTTGTGAAATACATAATGCTAATAACAAGAGTTTCATCATCTTGCACCTAAAATATTATTTTAGAATTTAACAATTACCAATTAGTTGGCCCTTAATTTATATAGGGCGGCACACTCTATTGATGTATTAATTACAAAATTATTTTCTTGCTAAAAAAAAACAAAAATCACTGAGATATGAAATCAAAAAAAAAAAATCACAGAGATATCGTATTATCCTTTAATTTCTCCTTTTATGGATTTATTCATATTCTAATATATTCTTTCCTTTTTTGTTATTATTATCTCTATCTATCCTTTTTTTTTGAAGTAATCTATATTCATAGAATTTGAGCATTGTTATACTTTGATAAGGAAAAAGATTAAGCGAACATAAATTTGCATTTGCTACATAATGGTTCGGATCTTTTCAACATACATCGAGATGTGTGTTTACACCCACCGCAATGTATGTTGAAATAATCTCTACGACTTTGCCGAAAACTTATATATCAAAATTACCTTTCTCAATCACTATAAGGAAATTTAATCTCACTATGCAGTTCGTAAATGGCAAGAAATCTCAATCAAAGGAAAAAGTTACGAATTAACTAGGAATGTGCGATCATTAATCATTGAGATATGATGTTGTGGTGCCGAGATGTCTATGGATATGGATGGGGAGAATCTCGAGCTAGTAATCATGGCAAACCATCTAACATTGTTTCATGGCCATGGTTGGTTCGAACCATCCCTCATAAGTCCAAACTAGCTAGTACTACTACTCCATTTGAAGAGTGAGTGATATACATGGAGATGCCCACATGTCAAAAATCTCAAAAAATATTGGTTGGGAATAGAGAGTACTGGACACATTGAATCTGTTGTAACTTAGTTGGAACTTGCTAGAACTAGAGAAAGAAAGTAGAAGACTACTAACTTCTACTACTACAAACTACTACTATAAATAAGAACAATTACAAAGTAGAAAAGAAGAGATGAGAGAGTTGTAATGAGAAGTTGCATCTTTATTCAAAGTACAACTCATGTACTTTGACAATGATTACAAGTAATGCAATGTATACAAGTTACACTAAAAGCTTAAGTCACATAAGAATATAAGTAAACCAAAGTGTACAAGCGACATGATAATCAAGTGGGTGTACAAGTTCTATGTAGTGACAAGTTATGTTCAATGTGAGCCATGCTTGATGTTACAATACAATATAGTCATCCACATACTTAATCAAAGTGATCATCCATATCTCAACACTCCCCTTGCATGACACTTGTTGAGATAATCAGATTCCGGGCGAGTGTACAATCTCTCGGGGATGTCGTATCTCTTTCTCATTCCCAAAATCTCTAAATTTTTTTTTTTTTTTCTAAAAGGAAAATGTGAAAGCTGACTTTGTACCTCTCTTTTTGCAGGTTAACTCCATTTTATGAGTAAGTGACCGAGTTAAATTATGCATTTCAGTAAAGAAAATATCTCATCCTATTGAATACCTAAAAGGGCTTTGTATCTCAGTTTATCCTTCCATTTTTGTCTGGGGATGTTATCCTATTGACTAGTACCACAGAACTAACTTGAGCTTTACTGATTCCTATATTCATTCAGCATAAATGATGTGACAAAGAAGTTGCATGAGTACATAGATGACATCAATGCAAACATAGAGAAGTTAGACTCTCGTGGACCGGTTTCTAAATACATTCTCCCGGATGAGAATCTTAGAGGAAAGTATGTTCTTCTCTATGTTTCTGCTCTTCATTTATGGTAGAGATAACCACAATATAAAAACTGATAGTAAAGAAAAACTCCTGTAGATCTTCCATGATCAATTCTCATTTTATATATGAATTATATGGAAATGCAATCACCGCTTCTTATTAATATATATGAGTGCATGTTTGTTTGCAGACTGACTCTCAGTTTTGGCGAGGCACCAATGTCTGGAGTTGCTTGTAATCTTGATTCGCGTGGCTTCCATGTTTTATGCAATGCAACGAAATAGGTGGTTGGACATGTGAAACCCTACTCAATAACTGGAAGTTTGCCATTGATTCGAGAACTGCAGGTAGAGCTCAGCAGAAAGAGAAATTGAATGTTCCCTATTTAAAAAAGCAATCTTTATTTGCTTCCAGCCTTCCACTCACTGATGTGAGGACACATTGTCAAACATATTGGTCCTTTAACCTCTTCCCATTCCTAAACATAGATTTTTCAAGCTTCCAGCATTTCTTCAGGTTAGTTTAACCTTGTTTAACTAGTTGTTCACCCTGGAGTCTGCTGCTTTAATTTGATTTGGCACTGATAAAACTTCGTGATAATCTAGTTGTAGGAAAAACACCTGATAGGTACAGTTCTCTCATATCTGGAATAATTCATGATCCCCACTCCTTTGACCTCTCCATGTTTTGCTTCATGACGTATTAAAGAATTTTCTTGGATAGTATTTTCTGTTAACTTTTTTCCACTTTTATTCTGTTTCCTATGCTTCTTTTCTGGCTGCATCACCTGTCCTTTCTCTTGATGTTGTGCAAAAGCAACTAGTCTCATTTTTCTCTTCATTACCTCGATGTATGGAATGTATTTCAAGCGATGTTGTTAAGGCGTTGCTTAGGCTCGACCATGCACTTGCCTTGGCTCTCCCATGTCAAGATTACTGAGGCCATGACAAAAGCAGGCCATGCGTCTTTACTGTAATTGTTTAGATTTTGAATATTTCCCAATATTTTTTTTTTATTGAAAAGAGAAGTGTATAGAGATATAAAAGAAATCCTTAGCTTTTTCTTATGTTCATACATGTTCTATATATTAATAAATCAGATCTCAAAATTTTTGTTTAAGACTCGTTAGTTTGGTTGGTTGAAGGAAAACAAAAAGTTAGTGAAAGGAATGACTTCCTCCTAGATATTAATTAGTGTTATTTCACATGTAATTATTGTGGCTTACGATGTTTTGAATTTTTCATTTTCTTCACCATGCTGGTTTGATGGCCACATACCACGCAAAGAATGAGTACTGCCTTTTCTCTGACATGTGCCAAGGATTCCAAGTCCTTGTTAGCATCATCTCGCAATTGGAAAATGATGGCTGTAAACCGGTCTTGCCATGCCAACCAAGAACCAAATCGCTGGTATTTCTTTTATACTTGTCCACTTCCATCTGATGTAGCTGCTATAAACTGATCAACTAAGCCCATATTTTTCTTTAGACTTTTTAATAACTCATCAAACATATATCCAATCTAGTTAATAAATAACATCAAAGTCTCAGTCTCAAAGCTATATATACTACCTGCCTGAATAGTACATTATTTCAAAAAGAAAACAAGGCGCTACATAACTAATTAAGAGCACGCCCCACCTGGTCCACCAAACAAAATCGTTGTGCCTAATTCTAGAAAGCCGTCAAAGGCATCTAAACGGTAGTTGGTATTGCAGTCTACATTAATATTTTGGCCTTTTGGAGCGTTTACAAGGTTATAATTTGAATCGACAAACTTCATATATGCAGAAGTACAGGCCCTTGTGTAGTCACCACGTGGAATTTGACCATTGCCCATCGGTGAAGCATTCTCGCTGGCAGGCCCTGATGTGAGCCCTCCCCACATCACATTACTAGCACCGTCGTCTAGTGCCGGAACCAACCCCTTCGGCCAATAATCTACTGGGTCATCTCCTACATACAACCACCAGTTGCCTGTACCTTTATCCTGCAAATTGAATAAGATCGACTTATATCGAAACAATTTGCTAGTTTTTATAATGAAAGTACTGAGATCCTCAAAGAGTTGTGGTTATATAAATGGTGTTGGAACCCCTCTTTGTACAAAACTAATTGGTTTGTACTATAATCTAATCTACACCACTTATATATACTACCCAACTCTTATTATATTTTTGATGTGGGATTATATATTCCAACACACCCCCTCAACTGTACACGGATAAATCATCAAAAGGACTACCCAATGTACATAAATATCAACTGTGTATTGATCTCCTCTGTACACGGATAAATCATCAAAGGGACTACCCAATGCTTGGGATGTACTGTAGATACAAAACCTCCACATAATATAGCATTGATTTTTGAGATCCGTCTGCATATATTATTGAAGAACAAAAAATAATTAAACTACAATTAACCATGCACAAGACGCAATTGTGTTGTTTGATGGATCTTGAATTATATATATTGGTAGGATTGAATTATATATTTCAAAATAACTTGAGATGCATCTAATCTAATCTTATCTTACACTATAAAAAGAGCCTTACATGTGGTAGATGTTCCAACTAATGTTGATCTAACAAATCTAAATTACAAAAATGTAAGCTCATGTTCATGTATGCTTCAGTATGAATACAATTCAAAATGGAATATTTGAACAAATCTGTAGTAGACGAGGCCCATGGGCTTTGGAAACTAAAGTATTGAAAAATAAAAAAAAAAGAAGTATTTGGGTTATAATGCAAGTTTGAGAGACAATAGGTTGATTCCTTATTAAGAAAAGTATTTGATTATGAGAACTTACACCCCAGTGTATAAACAATCGAGTTCTGCCGTTATCTTAAAACATTGTTGGAGCTACCTATTTATAAAAGGAAAAGACATTACCATGTTATACTCCATATGCAAAATAATTAATTAATTTGATTAGAGATCTCAATTAGGAATTGTGGAAATTAAGAGAGCTTACTATCCATCCAGCCCATAAAGAGTTGGTGAAACCATCAGGATCGTCTGAAATCCACACCTGACTTATAGTCTAGTGATTTGCTGCAATTTCTAGTGTTGCAAACTAATTGATGACCTAACTCCTCTATACGCTCCATTTCCTAATTTAGCAACAACTTGCTACAAAAGCACATAAAATATTGTAAATTGAATGTACATATTCATCTCTAAAAATAACATCAACTTACTTAAAAAAAATAAATAAAAAACAACAACAAAAACAACAAAAATCATTGTGCAAACAATGCATGTATCAAAAGTTTATAAATCACTTACATATGTTCAAGAGAATTTAGATTGAGGACTAATTTCATTTGGTCTCGATGAAAGTGATTCAGCGAAACGTTTTGTCGCTCTTAGTTCTTCTTTTCCAACCCTTTTAATTGGAACTGTACCGTGAGGACAATTTATTTGTTGTAATGTCGCCTTTTTGTAAATGTTCGTTGATAGAGTTGTATCTAATAACACCTTTGGTAATGATGTAGGTCTCAACTGCATTCATATAACTGAAGTTAAATTGTATCAATTAAAATTAAAAAACAAAAAACAAAAAAATAAAACCGAGATGATAAAAAAGTTGTTTCGATGGCATGTTAATTTAGCACAAGCCAAATCATTAACTGTACCTAAATCGGTTAAATATATGTAATTATACTTGTGAATTATGATGAATATAGTTCCAAAGAAGTTGAGATACTAATTCAAAGGCTTTATACATACTTAAATGTACCTGAACTAAATGGTTCTTGAGCTTAGGGTGATCAAGTGTCGGTTGACATTGAATGTCAACACAAGCATACACATCCCCTGTTTCCATCTATATAACAATACAACAAATAAAACACACATTTAAGTTGCAGATAACATAACACATTCAATCAAGTACTTGAAAACACAAGTGATGAGACGAGTAAGTTTGAAGATAATAAGGTAACAACAAAATTTCTTACAAAAAAAGAAGGATTACACTAAAACTTTGATAACAACCTGAATAGTTATATTTGCCGGTTTATTTATGATCTTAAGTTGCCTCTCCAACTTCAATTCTTCATCTTCAATGATCCTTCTTCTTCTTCTCCCTTCAACGCTAATGAATATTTGTGAAATACATAATGCTAATAACAAGAGTTTCATCATCTTGCAGCTAAAATATTATTTTAGAATTTGACAATTACCAATTAGTTGGCCCGTAATTTATATAGGGCAGCACACTCTATTGATGTATTAATTACAAAATTATTTTCTTGCCAAAACAAAGCAAAAATCACAGAGATATGAAATCAAAAAAGAAAAAAAAAATCACGAAGATATATATAATCACATTAAAAGTCTCATTGAACATATGTAAGCCACTGAATTAAAAAAGGAAGGGTTAGGTGTTTTTTCTGGTTAAAAGAGAGAAAATGTAAAAAAGTTTTTTTACCTTGTCAAATTGAGTTTATGTTCTGCCCTGCAAATTTTAGAGTTAATAATATATCATTCGTCCTTTTGAAAGAATTTCCATTTATAATTTATTTTACAATAAAAACAGTATAAGAATTGACTTCCCTCCACTACAAAAAAACAGCAGATCAGAAACGGAAATTTTCGTCTCTGATTTGCATAAATTCCGTCTCTAATTAAAATCTGCAACGGAATAGAGACGAAATTTATTCCGTCTCTAAAATCGTCGTCGCTGATTCAATCAGAAACACAAATGTGATTCCGTTTCTGATTTAGAGACGGATCAGAGACGGAATAAATTCCGTTTCTGATCAGAGACTGAATTTATTCCGTCTCTAATTCCGTTTCTGATTATTTCCGTCTCTGATCCGTTGCTAATCAGAGACGGATCATAGACGGAATTTGATCCATTTCTGATTCATGTATCTGTTCCTCGAAAATTAGATACGGAAATAGCAACGGAATCTCGAATTCGTTGCTAATTAAAATCTCTCGAATTCAAATCCATCTCAATTCCGTCTCTGAATTCAATATATATATATATATATATATATATATATATATATATATATATATATATATATATATAGGTCTCAGTCCAAGCACATTTAACCTGCCAATATATAATACAAATCATAGCTAAATAATATATTGATATTGCACAGTTTATATAAACTTAACATATCCTTAAAATTATCTTTTCTCAATGTACTGTACACGAAACAACAAAAACAATCTAAAAAGTTTATATATCGTATCTTTCTACAAAAGTAAAAGCAAAAATTGTTCTAAATGAAAAAAAAAATGAAGAAGTGTTCCGAGATTATATATAGTTGATTGTGCTTCAAATAATACTTGACTTCGTACAAAACACCTGAAAAAAGATCAAAAAGAAAAAAAATCACTAAATTATACAAACAATAATAGGAATATAAACAATATTATGGGAGAACTACGTATCATCGCAAGCACAAGTGTATGAGCCAAACACAACATAAATAAAGTAATAAAGAAAAATAAATTCATCATTATCCGAAGGAACATGGTGTTAATTAGCAAATTATCTCTCGCTCCAAACAATGACACAAAATTTAGTTCTAGATTAACACAAACAAAAGTCAATTGTCCTCGATGCTCCAAAAAATTAAGAAGACACTATACAAAATGAAATTAAAGTAAAATGAAACAAAGGATAGAACACAAATTAAAAGTAAAGAAAACTAAAATAAAAGACTCAATAAGATAAACAATGTGTAATGGAAGTATTAAATAAATGATACAAGACAAGTACCAATTTTCATAAGTACTTCAATATTAATAACTATTTCTTTTTAGAGACAAGTGATGTTCATGATCTTCAACACATTATTACAATGAATGCATTCGAAAAAAAATTCTAACTCTTAATTTCCTACAAAATACTTAGCAAAGTTTCTCCTACAACTAGGGGTTCCCAAAAATTACAAAACATGGAAGAACCCTATAGTAATTACTAGGGTTCTTTCATTGATGAGTTCAATAGAAACTTTAGTATATATTCTTCTTAGCAAACAAAATATAATTAAATCAATGTTAAGAAACTTAGTCACCCAAAAGATATGTAGGATCTAAAAGCAAGTTATTTGTATCAAGAAATGAAGTAGTACCTTTCTCATAGCCCTTTTTTCAATGACACAAAAGATATGATGTCGAATCTCTTACATTCCATTTGCACCTAAAATTACAAATAACAAAAAGAAAAAGTAAACCAATTAATACTATTATAATGTTGTGCATCACAAGAAAAATCTTCATATATTCATCATCATTATTGATATTGACTATCGAAAGTAACACGAAGTTTGGAATACGAGTAGAAATTTTCAAGCAATTGAAGTTTTTTTCTTTTGAAGTGGTAAGTGTCAAATTCTCCTTAACCTTCTCTCGATTTACTTCAATGAAAGAGCATGTAATTTACGAAGATTAACATGACAGGCTAATCTTTTCAATCTTTATCCCCTAGTAGTCATACTAACTATTACTACTAGTATGGAGTTTTTCGAAATTTAGAGAAGGAATGAAAATCCATGTGCATGACATGCTAATCTATTCAAAGAAAAAGAATAAAGATAAAGAAAACAAAGACAGAAACAGAGAACTTTTTGTTTTTGTTAATGCATTAGTAACCTAAAAATGTCACTGGAGTAGACTGTCTCATCACAATAATGGTCATGCATTGAACGATTTAATCAACAAACAAGTGCCAGTCTTATCATGTTTTTTTTTTTTGGAGAAAAAACTCACCATTGCACCAGATGAGGCAAGATACCATATAGAGCAAATATGACAATGCAATAGGCAGCGTTTGAACCAGTGTCTTAAATGGAACAAGATATGTTGAATCGTCAGATTCGTTCAAAGAATAAGCAGCTGAAAAAGATATGATCTTCCAACGTCTCAATATATATAGAAATGTGCAAGAACATATTATCTGCAACAAATGCATAAGAAAAGTGCTTAAGTTAATAATATTAACCTTACTTTCCAACTTAATTCCTAAGAAGGGACATACAAAATGAGAAGGAAAGATAAAATTAAAAAAAAAATGAAAATGAAAACCCAAAAATATAGTGCACAAATGTAGCAGTAGCAACAACTTGGTCATGCAGAGGAATTGCATTTAAAATCCTTCCACTACCAATATATATATTTTTTTAGAAGAGTTCCACTACCAATATTTGGATATATTAATTGAGAGCACACGCCTATATGTATATTTTACCAATGTAAATCATCGCCAGTGCTAATGTACATAAAAAACTCACCATTGCACCAGATAAGGCCAAAGCTATTAAGTCCTAAGGATTTCCCTGTAAAGATACCAAAATAAAGAACTTAGGATCTTGTTGATGATAAGTAATGTAAAGGTAGTACAAGTGGCACTTGCAATTTAAGTAGAAACATGAGAAACAAACATAATTATAGGTAGAGCTAGTCTTCGTCGAGAATTGTTCTACTTCAACCCACGTGAGTCGACAAAGAATTAAAGAGAACAATATCATATTATCATTGCAAGATTATATGGATGCTATAGTGAGCAAACGATGCAGCAATAAATGTATTAACCATATAGTTCGGGTTAATGAGACAATGATACTGGAATGGAATGAGTTGCTAGCACAGCCGATTTTACTATTGGTTTATCCAAAAGGTTGCTTTGTGTATGATGATATATATAAAGATATGTAAAGCAGAAAATGTTGGCATAAATGAGTAAAGAAAATCCATGCAGTTCATGCAAAAGAGGCAATGGTTTTATTAAGTAAATGGAAAAAACTTCTACCTGATGCACATTCAATCCAAAAAAAATCGTGCAGAAAGAAAGAAGGAAAGTCATGATAAAATTAATGGCCTGACCTTGTATAAGTACTTCTTTTGAAGTTTAATAGCTGTGCTTATGCATTTTCTTACATTGATCTTCAATATCTTATCATTGAACATCTACAACATTTGAAGAAAAGTGAGAAACCAATCTTTCCAATTAAACCAAAAAAATTGCTACCAATAGAAAGTGTTGTATAATGCGCGCTGCACTAATTGTCGGAAAAAAAATACATTGCACTTAGAACTGTCAATAAGAACAACTATACAACATGAAGAAAAAGAAAGATATGTAAATGTGATAAAATTATATAAGGTTTTCGACCCTTCCATATGTTTGCTAATTTTTTAATCAAACTGTATGGTAAATGAGTCCTCCATATTCCAATTGGTAAGGACATAACCTGAACCACCCCATTTAAGACTGGTTCACCAAAGTAATGTCTTGAATGTTAAAGTTTTTTGGCACCTCAGCTAGTTGGCAATTGCTAGTCTTGATTACAACAATACAGGAAGCTAGTAGTAATCAGTTTCTTTATTTTTATTTCAATTAGCAGCAGCCATTGTGATTTGCTACTTATAAACATTTCAGTTTGTCATCCAAGTCAATGCGACTTTGCTGAGAAAACTAAATCAATAAAATATAAAGACATGTGCATCAACTATGAATTAATCACAAACTGTCCGAAGCAAGGTAGAAATCATAAGGGTCAAACATACACCATATGCAAAAAAAATATTCAACCTTCATTAAACCTATCATATAAGCCCAAAAAATAATAATACAATCAGGAAAAATGAAATAACCCTATAAAAGAGATAAGATAACAGATCATTGCAAGCCTTGCAAAGACTTCATATATTCAGATAGACCCAAACTAGATGTGGAAGAAAAAGAAAACTAATGCAGGATAATGCCTTACCTTTATTAAATCATCAATTGAATTGGTTTCTTTGATGATCTTTTGACGATTGAGAATAAGAATTGCTCCTACACAGAAAGTTGATAGTTCATCATCTGCATTCCATGACGAAACAACACTAGAAATATGCATTCAATCATTCCTTGACCAAAAGCTTGTCGCCAAACCACAAAAGGGATAACTTGAAGCCTGTTTATTTACAACATTATCAGAATTTTTTCCGCTATATATGCCCATTCGAGTCGCTTGGTCACCTGAGATATCCATCGTACGGGCAAGCTCGAGTAGTGCTAACGACATAAGTTAGGCATCGCTTGTAGTATAAATGAGTACACTGCGACTGTAATGCTTCATTTGGATGAACAAGCAAACGACACACCGGACAGAAATACTCCCCAGCAAGTGATTGTATGTTTAAAATACACTCGTTGTCAAAACCCATTTCAATTCACACATAATTCACCACTCTGCATTAAAGACCAATCCTTTCATCAACATTAACAGCCCTCAAATCATAAACCCAAAAAAAAAACCCATAACACAAAATCAACTCCACCAACTAAAATCACAATCAAGCATCAAACTTTACAAATGAATCAAACGAATTAGACATTATTGATGATTTGATAGAGCAAAAACGCAACACATGAGAACCACAAACCCCAGCATCAACAAAACCTCTAACAAATTTCAAGGTTCGACATTCAACCTAACATCTATCCAAAAAACCTAATCGCATGAACAATCAAACAACACAAATGATCGGAAACGCTAGAAATTGAAACCCTAAAAAAGGCACAAACAACTAGCTAGGACATCGACAAAGCAATCTCAATAGAAGCATCGATTGAATATGCTTACGAAATTTCATCAACGCGAAGGTTCGAGACGAATCGGAAACGGAATCCCTGGACGAAGAGAGGAATTTGAGACGGAGAGAGTGAGAGCGAGAGAGAGCTGCGAGAGTGAGAGAGAGAGAGAGAGGCGACGGTGAGAGAGAGAGAGACGGTGACGAGAGAGAGAGAGGAGAGAGCGGTGACGGTGAGAGAGATCGGTGAGAGCGGTGACGGTGAGGTTTGTCGAGAAAGGGAGAGCGGTGAGGGAGAGAGGTTTGTCGAGAGAGAGAGAGCGGTGAGGTGAGGGAGAGAGATTTTAGGGAGAGAGAGTTTTGTGTTTGGTCACCTTTTGGGTATCTAGATCAAAGCACGCACGAATCTCGAGACGTAATGGACGGTTGTAAAAAAAGAAAGTTTTGGTGGGAATGTTGGCGCCATTATTTAGAGACGGAATTAAATTCCGTCTCTATTTCCGTCTCTATTTCCGTCTCTGATCTCTCTCTATTCCGTCTCTGAATTATCCGTTTCAATTCCGTCTCTAACCATTTTTTCTTAGCAACGGAACTTAATTCCGTTGCTAATTCTGTTTCTAAATATCATTTTTCTTGTAGTGCTCGAGCGCAACAAGCCCGGGCTTACGCGTGTGCGTAGCATGTATTCAAAACTAGTATGTAGAAAATAGTTAGTATTTATATTTCTTATTTATTTTTATTTTCTTATGTCTGGTATCCGTACCCTTCGAATACGACTAATTCCATAGGGTCATGTTGGTTCCACCAAACTACACGTGCCCATTGACTAGTAACTATAAAGAAAAACAATAATTTTCATAATAAGGAATTGCCGGATATCTATATCTATATATTTTTTTTGAGAAAAATATATCTATACTTCTATACTATATATAATGTCAATCCTCCTTACAATCCTATTAATCCAAAATTTAACATAATTCAAACATAGCCCTTAAATGCATTTTTTCTATTGGCTCATGACAACTTTAAAAAAAATGAGGGTATAGTTGGAAAATAATTAAAATGGTTTTTAATTATATTTCAAAACCAAATTTTATCTAACTTATTTTTCTTATTTCACTCCATTTTTCTCTATCTCTTCAAATAAAGACCGATTTTAAATTCTTACAATAAAAACTGCCAATTCAATTTTAAAATGGCTTTTAATTAGATTTCAAAATGGAAGTTTATCTACCTTTTCCTTATTTCACTCCATTTTTCACTGTCTCTCCAATTAAAGCCGGTTTTAAATTCTTTCAATAAAAACTACCAATTCAAATTAAGTAGCTTTAGCTTTTTTAACCAAAGAACTAGGTGAAAAAGACCATGAAATTGCTTTTTTTTTCCCTATATCATGTGCGAAGCACGTGCCGACGGACTAGTTTTACTTTAAAAAAGAAAGAAATTAAAGTTGAAGTAAAAAAAATAATTAAAGGAAATTCAAAACCTGTGTAATTAATATATTATTAGAATGCACAACGCTATATAAACTAGTAAAAGGGTGGTTTCAAAAAAAAGGAAAGTCAAAAGGTGTGAAGACATCATTTTTTCATTTTATATTGGCAAGAAATTAAATATTTTCTCTCATCTTTCGGATTTGGAACAACCAATGAATTTTTTTCCATTAGCGGTGTTAAAAGGGGATTAATAACTTAGTAGTGGTAGGCAAAAACTAAATACATAAAATATTTTCACAGATGCATCCCAATAGTAAAGTTAAATGATGTAGCGTAAAGGCCTAACACATAGACTTAATTAAGTCGTGAAAAATGATTACACGAAATAAGAAACAAATAGAGGATTGGAATCAATGAAAAATAAAAAGTAATTTAAGCTATCAATTCTACTTAGATAATGTTTGCTTTTGTGATGCCTATGTAATTTAAGCTATCTACTAACTCCACAAAAAATAAAAAAGCTATTTACCATGCAATGCAAAGGAAAAAGTAAAAATTAAGCTATGAATGTGAGAGAAAGAGATCGAATAGAGACATAGAGAGGATAAGCTCTGAAACATATATGTATATACAAATATATTTCGTTCCTGAGCTTCATGGGTATTATGAATTCCTTGTCATGCCCTTCGGACTCACAAATGCACCTTTCAATTGTAGTCTCATAAATGATTTCTTTCGACCAAACATCTGAAAATTTATTTTAGTTTTCTTTTGATGACACACTAGCCTACTCATAGATTTAGGAGGACTACCTTGCACATCAACATACAAACTAAAACTTGGGATTGAGAAGGAGATCGAAATGCTTGTGTAGTAATTCCCCTTAGGCCCTTAGTGCTTCCTGAGTCCTTTTGATAAAGTTAGAACACCTATAAGTCAAGTTCGGGAATCGAGATGATACGTATCTATATCGTTCCAAGTCGTATTGGATCAAGGATTAGGTTATGTAGGATCACTAAGTTAGACCCGCTTTTATTTCAAGATATTTTAAGTTGTTATTTTATTTAGCTTCAATGTTGTAAGGTTTGCCAAGTATTTAAAGCTTTGTAATCAAAGTGAACAAACAAGAAAGAAAAATTACAATTTTATTTCATCTATCTTCTCCTTCCTTTGGTGTCTTCATTTTTCTTTTTAATGTCTTGGATTTCCCTTTAATATCTCTTTTATTTAGTAGATTTGATCTCATCTCTCAATGAGAGTTCATATCACGAGAATATCTTCATGTCGAGACGGTGAACAAAACCATCCAAGAGAAGTAAGAATGAATGATGGATGAACTCTGAAAATAATATGGTAGAGACTTTTTAATTACTTATCAAACATACATCCAATCTAGTTAATAAATAACATCAAAGTCTCAGTCTCAAAGCTATATATACTACCTGCCTAAATAGTACATTATTTTAAAAGGAAAACAAGGCGCTACAAAACTAATTAAGAGCACGCCCCACCTGGTCCACCAAACAAAATCACCGTGCCCAATTCTAGAAAGCCGTCAAAGGCATCTAAACAGTAGTTGGTATTGCGAGTCTACATTAATATTTCGGCCTTTTGGAGCGTTTACAAGGTTATAATTTGAATTGACAATCTTCGTATATACGAAGTACAGGCCCTTGTGTAGTCGCCGCGTGGAATTTGACCATTGCCCATCGGTGAAGCATTCTCATTGGCAGGCCCCGATGTGAGCCCTCCCCACATCACATTACTAGCACCGTTGTCTAGTGCCGGAACCAACCCCTTCGGCCAATAACCTACTGGGCCATCTCCTACATACAACCACCAGTTGCCTGTACCTTTATCCTGCAAATTAAAAGATCGACTTATATCGAAACAATTTGCTAGTTTTTATAATGAAAGTACCGAGAGCCCAAAGAGTTGTGGGTATATAAATGGTGTTGGAGCCCATCTTTGCACAAAACTAATTGGTTTGTACTATAATCCAATCTACACCACTTATATTTACCACCCAACTCTTATTATATTTTCGATGTGGGATTATATATTCCAACACACCCCCTCAAGTAGGGGTGGGCACGAAACCCGAGAACCCGACTCGGGTCGGGTCACCCGAATCGGGTGGCGGGTGGCGGGTCGGGTAAGATGAGTTGAGAAAATGAGTCGGGTCATCAAAACCCGACCCATCGGGTGTCGGGTCGGGTTCGGGTGGGATTATATTAGTGTCGGGTTGGGTTCGAGTCGGGTCGGGTCGGGATGTCATCATGGTTTTTATAGGATTTTTTTGGTTTTTGAACCTATGGGTCGGGTCGGGTCGGGTCGGTTCGGGTCGGGTTTAGGTTCGGGTGTCTTGTCTAGCGGGTCGGGTGATGGGTCATTTTTATACTGACCCGACCCGAGTCGGGTCGTCGTGCATCGGGTCGGGTTGACCTAAACCCGACCCGTGCCCACCCCTACCCTAAGTGCAACTAGGTTTGAACTAGTTGTCACTTGCCAAATACATGCCTACTTTTATAATTAGGACAACCAAACTAGGTCTTCAAATATGAGCCCAGGATCATTCGGCTCTAATACTATCTGAGTATGTAAATGGTGTTGGAACCCATCTTTGCACAAAACCAATTGATTTGTGCTAAGATCCAATCTACACCACTTATATACCACATCAATTTTTATTATATTTCTGATGTGGGATTCTATATTCCAACATCTTCATAACAAACCTCTTTACACAATTACTTGAAGTATACCAATCAAGTGGATATTTTTGATTTGGGACCAGCAATGAATTTTTTTCCATTAGCAGTGTTAAAAGGGGGTTAATAACTTAGTAGTGGTAGGCAAAAACTAAATACATAAAGTATTTTCACAAATGCATCCCAATAGTAAAGTTAAATGATGTAGCGTAAAGGCCTAACACATAGACTTAATTAAGTCGTGAAAAATGATTACACGAAATATGAAATAAATAGAGGATTGGAATCAATGAAAAATAAAAAGTAATTTAAGCTATCAATTCTACTTAGATAATGTTTGCTTTTGTGATGCCTATGTAATTTAAGCTATCTACTAACTCCACCAAAAATAAAAAAGCTATTTACCATGCAATGCAAAGGAAAAAGTAAAAATTAAGCTATGAATGAGAGAGAAAGAGATCGAATAGAGACATAGAGAGGATAAGAGACCATGTAATAGAGAGTGGGTATTAAATGCTATACATATATACAATGCAATGTAAAAGCTTAGAAATTAAAATACTCAAATTAATAAATAAACTTGAATTTAGCAAGAATCTTGTTAAATCACTATTATGAAAATCCCTTCAAATTAGAAAATGTTTTCTTTTTGCTGACCATTAAGATCTTTGTAATATCTTTTTTAGTCAAATCACCTGTTTTCTTTTGTGTTATGGAAATCTCTTCAAATTAAGAAAACTTATTTTTTTAATGACTTTTGAGATTTTTTTTGCCGTTTCTTTTTTAGTTAAATAACGTGTTATTTCCTACCAAAAAAAAATAACGTATTATCTTTTTTGTAAAGTTAAACTACCTATTGAAACTACCCTTAATTATCTCTATATCCATTCTCGTCAATCACCACGTAGCACAATCAAACGAAAAAAATATGTTCATTTTAAACAATGAAAAATAAAAATACTTAAGTACCCTTTTTCGAAGAACTTAAGTACCCTTTTTTGTTGCTACTAGGACATGAATTGAAAAAAAATTTGTCCTGACAAAAGAGGGTAAACTTGTAATAAAGGCTATTTTGGCCTCACCTTAACTGACTTGGAGGATTTCTATTATATATAAGAAGCTTTAATTGAAAGTCATGTTTGCCCTCTTTTCTTTGAAGGACATACATGAAAAGTGAAAAGTTGAACAATACTTTCAAAGGGTAGTTTAGTAATAAAGGGTATTTTGGTCTCCTCACAATCGTTGTAGAGGATTTTCATTATATATATATATATATATAAAAGATTAAAAAGAATATAACGAATTAGGAAAATATCAATGAAAACTACAAATTGTCCTTATCTTCTTAGTCATACTCATCATCACGATGTGGCGCACACCATAATTTAGATGGCTTTGAATATAAAAAATGGAGACAATTAAGGAGAAGTTTATATTTAAAATTTTTGTTTTTCCAAAATTTGAAATCGGATAAAGAAACTAACCATAAGTGTATTTGTTTTCCATAAATGCATTCAACTTTCAATTGTTCAAATTTTTTCAGATCGATAGAAAATATCTATATCCATACTTCTATATCTATATCTATATCCATATCCATATCCATATCCATACTATATATAATGTCAATCTTCCTTACAATTCTATTAATTCAAAATTTCCAAAATTTAACATAATTCCATCATTGCCCTTAAATGCATTTTTTTCTAATGACTCGGGACAACTTCAAAAAGTAAATAATGATGGTATCTTTAGATACTAATTAAAAAAAAATTTTAATTAGATTTCAAAACGGAAGTTTATTACCTAACCCTTCCTTATTTCAATTCACTTTTCTCTATCTGATCTCCAATTAAAGTCGGTTTCAAATTCTTTCAAATAAAAACTGTCAATTCAAATTAAATAGCCCTTAAATGCATTTTTTCTATTGACCATGTACAACTTCAAAAATTAAATAATGATAGTATCTTTGGAAAAGAATTAAAATGTTTTTAATTAGATTTCAAAACCGATGTTTATTATCTAACTTTTCCTTATTTCAATCCACTTTTCTCTATCTCTCCAATTAAAGGCAATTTCACTGTCAATTCAAATTCAATAGCTTTAACTTTTTTAACCAAATAATTAGGTGAAAAAGATAACAAAATTGCTTTGTTTTAATATACATCACGTGCCAAACCTGACTAGTACATTTAAGGGAAATGTTGGAATAATGTTTAATTTTAAATTAATTGAATTCTAAGGCAATTAAGGAGACAAATAAGGAGAAGTATATGTTTAAATTTTTTGTTACAAAAAGTTAGAATCGGTTAAAGAAACTAACCATAAGTGTATTTGCTTTCCATAAATGCCCTCAGTTTCAATTGTTTTATTTTTTTTAGACCAATAGAAAAAATACATTTAAAGGCAATGTTAGAATAATGTTAATGTTAAAGTAATATAAATCTCGGGAGGATTGACATTATATATAGTATAGAAATTCTAAGGCAATTAAGGAGACAATCAAGGAGACAAATAAGGAGAAGTATATGTTTTAAATTTTTTTTTTAAAAGTTGGAGTCGGTTAAAGAAACTAACCATCAGCATATTTGTTTTCCATATATGCCCTCGGTTTCAATTTAATTTTTTCAAACCAATAGAAAAAATGCATTCAAAGGCAATGTTGGAATAATATTAATTTAATGTTAAATTGATAGAAATCTCAGAAGGATTGACATTATATATAGTATAGATTAAAGACAAACTAGGTACTAGAAACATATTGTTAATTCTATAATATTATCGGGGACAAGATGATGAAACTCTTGCAATTATTGTTATGGACAACATTATGTCTTTCACATGCATTCAACAACGTTGAAGGGAGAAGAGGAAGAAGCATTACCGAAGATGAGGATTTAGAGTTGGAGAGGCAACTCAAAATCATAAATAAACCCGCTAACATAACTATTCAGGTTGTTGAAACTTCAAATGTGTTTAGATATTATTTAAGTTAGATTAGGTGTTAATTTGATATTTTTTTGGATCAGATGTATGTGTTTGATATTTGAGTCGATTTAAAAGTATCTTTTTTTTTTGTAAATAATCTATTCTTTTAGTGATAGATATTAGTGAGCATCTCCTTTGTGTTTTTTAAGTTCTTGAATTGAATTAATGTATTATATTATTTATATGCAATTCAAATGTGTATTTATATGTTATATTGTTATATAGACTGATACAGGGGGATTTGTATGCTTGTGTTCACATTCAACGCCAACCAGCACTTGATCACCCTAAGCTCAAGAACCATATAGTTCAGGTATGTTTAAGAGCCACACTTTTGAAACTAGTATCCCAAGTTTTTCTTAGAGTTATATTTATCATAATCTTCAATTATTTTTATGTATTCATGATGACCTTGTTTTAGGTACAATAATAGCACTCGTGCATATCGCTGATGTAGCATTATTTACTAATTTTGCATTATGTTGTATTGCCCACAATTTATTTATTTTTTATAATTAAGTTTTGTATATATATTTATATAATGAAGGAGTATCACCTCCGTTCATCCAAAAAAGTTATGCGGCACCCACAAGCCGACAACAGTCACACTCTTAAAGTAGTCATAACGTTCATAAGCATCTCATTATTTGCTTTTTATTTTTTTTATAAATGTATATGCTAATTCATGTCAAGTAAGTAAAACATAAGACACTGCTTTTTTCTTTAAGAAAATTAAACTTGGATTATGTGAATGCAATTGAGACCTACATCATTGCTGAAGGAATTCATAGGCGCTAGTCCATCGATAGATACTTTCAAAAAGGCAACATTACAACGCATAGATCGTCCTGAAGGTACGGTTTCAATAAAGAAAGTTGGAAAAGAAGAGCTAAGAGCATCAAAACGCTTTTTTGAATCAATCTCACAACCAAATGAAGTTAATACTTAAATACCCTGGAATATATGTAAGTGGCATATGAAATACGCATATATGCATACTTGTGTTATTTGTACCCACAATTCTTCACTATTGCTTTTGTTTATTTAGCATTATTAGGGATTAAGAACTCGATTTACAACATTTTAATTTTATGATTGTAGCAAGCTGTTGTGAAATTAAATGGAGGGTATAAAGGAATCAGGTCATCAATTAGTGTGCAAAAGCTAGACAATATTGTTCCAAACTATTATAGTCTTGGTTAGGTGTGGATTGTGAAGGTCACCCAAGAGGGGGGTGAATTGGGTTAGAGAGTTTATCGCCTTTTTAAAACTTTAAGCACAAATAATAATGATAATGCATACACCAATGAAAAATGTCAATGCTATGCAATCAAGAAGGGGGTAGAAGAGATGGAAATAAGACACACGATATATAGTGGTTCGATCCAACCGATCTACATCCACTACCTAACCTCCCCGGTTAGGATTTTCAACCCCCACTTATATTATCAATAAGTGTTACAACCTAAGCCAACTAGCCTAGTGAATGCCTAGCCTCAACTAGGTCTTTTACACGATGTCTTACCGCAATAAGGTCTTATACAACCACCTAGCCGCAACTAGGATTTTCCCCACCTAGACCCACCTAGGAATTTTCCCACCTAGCCGCAACTAGGATATATGCCTAGCCTCAACTAGGTCTTCTCTTTCGACTTAGATCCCACTAAGTCTTACAATCAAGATTTGAATACAATTGAAATATACTTTACAAAGTAAAGTGGTATCAAGTTCAAATACAAGCAAGCTACCTAGAGCCTAATCACTCTTATGCATGCAAGTATGAAATCAATTGAGAAATGCAAATATAAAACTGATTTTGTGCAAAACTCAAATATGAAACCGTTTTAAATAGATTGATGAGAGCAAAACCGGTTTCAAATCCAAAGAACAAGAAGTTTGATAAAAATCAAGTTTAAGCACGAATTCTTGTTCAAATCAGTCCAAGGGTTTAATGAATCAAGTTTAAGAGCAAAACCCAATACAAGTGTGTTTAAACAACACAACAAGTAATTTCCCAAATCAATCACACAAGAATATATAATTTAAGCACAAGAAAAGCTAGGGAATGGACTTTCTTACAACCCCAAGAAGATGACTTGAAAATCAGTTCTGGAGAGGTTGTTGAACTCCTTAGAGTGCCCCAAGAATGCTGATTTTGAAGTTGAAGAAACAGCCTCTAAGTGTAACTTGAAAACCCCAAGTTCCTTCTCTTGAAAAAATTAAGCACAAGTGTTTTTATTTTATTTCAAAACCTAACTTATGTCTCTTATGTGTTTGGAAGTGTTGTATATATTTATAGACCCATATATGACCGTTGTGTGCATCCAAGGGCTGAGATTTGATCAAAAATTCGAAATAAAGCGAATTTTTCAGCTTTATAAAAAATTTATTGTCAGATTTCGCAATTAGCGCGCTAATTTTATGACCTAGCGCGCTAACTCGCACATAGCGCGCTAATAACGATATTAGCGCGCTAACTGCAGGGACCTCAAAATAATTAATTCTGTCCCTTGTGTTAGCGACCCTTTAACACGTCCTAGACCCAATAAACCCTCATATAACATATTATACATGTTTGTTATGGGTCATATGGCCTATTTGGATGGTCCGGATATTTTCACAAATCCCGAAAATAGAAAATCTCGGTTTCATGATTTGCGAGGGACTTTTCTGCAAATATACAGTTTTCTTTTCAAAGATCTTTCAAAAACAAGTTTTTCTTTTTCAAAAGCTTTCACTATGATTTTCAAAATGCGATATTAACATACACATATAGTTTAACATAGTTTAGACTTATAAGTCCGAAATCTTCGAGTAATCACTTGACATTTGAAAATCCATTTTAAAATTACGATATGCATGAACTAATGCAATAGGCTTGCTTAAGTGAACTTGAATACCTTACATTAATTTTACAGCTCGTGGTCTTGATCTTTTGCCTTCATTCCTTTGTGTGTGTCGAGTCTTGAACTTGAATTGCTTGAACGCTCAAATGTCCGTGATGTGATGTTTCGCAACCTTTGACGAAACTGAAATATACTTGATAAACTTATTAGTATATTTTCACCTTGTTTGTTTCCATCAAAATACCGGTCGGAGTTAGAGTGACTAACCACTCAGTCCAACAATCTCCCCCTTTTTGATGATAACAAACAATGTGAACTTGACAAGCATAAAACATAATACAAGTGTATGAACATCCCATTAATGGTTAAAATTTAAACTCTTTCAAGTTCAGCACCTTTCTCCCCCGTTTGATACCATCAAAAAGTGGGGCATGAGAAAAATCATGATACCATAAGAAAGGCTCCCCCGTTTTATGAAAATGATACCAAATAAATGCTCCCCCTATCGATATGCATCAAATGAAAGCTTAAGGAAATAATCGAGAATCTAGGCTCCCCCTATCAACATGCATGTTTCAGTTTGTTATACCAACAAATTCCTCATTTTTGGTACATGTCTTAACCCCAAAAAGAATAGATACCAAAAAAAAAATGGGTATAAAGGTCTCCCCCTATCAATGTCATTCTCATTATCTAAAGGTCTCCCCCAATTTAAAATAATGGCTTCAACATATGCCTTTAAAACATGGTGAATGTGAAGTTTGTCTAGTCAGGGGGTATTAGCGCGCTAATTGATTGACCTAGCGCGCTAATTGCTAGACCTAGCGCGCTAATGGAAATACCTAGCGCGCTAATTCCTCTCTGGAATTTCGGAATTAAAATTTTTGAGTTTTTGACACACAACTCCGATTTACCTCGAACTTCATGGACACTTCATTAATACCATATGAAGATGATTAAAACACTTAAAACATGTGTAGAAGGTCCGATTCTCGAACCATGCCTAACTCACACCGAATCAATAAATTTGGCCTAAAAGTGCTTGGCTACATTGTATTAATTCATCATGGTCCTACATAAAATGTATATGAAATGCGGTCATGACATCAAAAATAAAAGTGTATGCATGCTATGTGTATGTGACTAATGCAAGGCCTATCATGCTTAACTTCTATATATCAATTTTTCGTTTTAGCACATTCATGTTCCAAAGTGAATCTAATTTACTCTATGAATCATGGACTTTGGTACCCATACACCTCTGTGTTCCCTAATATGTGTATCACATACATTCTTTTCTACCCATGCAAGTTTACCTCTATTGGTCCTATTTAGGACACATTTGCCCACATTATGAGATCTATTGCATTTTAAGCATCTCTTAGACTCGGCCAAAAGCTTTCCATAGCTCAATAGGCTTGCACCATAGCCTATGCCTCTCTTGTTGAGTGCACGTCGTTGTGCGCCCAACATCATGTCAAACATTTTGGTGCCACTTGTAAACTTGGTCACCGTAGTGGTCAAGTCCTCTATTTCTTTTGCTAAGCCTATTTTCTCATTTATGGCCAATTCTAAGTCTGTTGGAGATCATCAATAATCTCATTTTGAGATTCAATCTCACTAATGGCTTTGATCAAACTCTTTTTGAGTTGTTTGGTCTTTTTGACCTCCTTTTCTAATTCATTCCTAAGGTCATGAATAATAGACATATCATCCAATGCATTTACATCATCATAATTAAAAGATGAAGAGTCACTTACCTCACTCCTTGCCATAAGGCAAAGGATGGCCTTCTCATTTTTCGACTCGGAGTCGGAGCTAGATGATGAGGATGATGATGATGATTCATGTCTCTTGCTTCTTCTCAAGTACTTGCATTCCGATGCTCTATGTCCCGGTTTGCCGCATTCATAGCAAATCATCTCGCGTGACTTGCTTGCGTTGTTTGCACCTTTGTACTTCTTTTTGTACTTGTCTCTTTTGTATGTTGCCTTCTTGAGCTTTCTTGATAGCATGGCAACTTCTTGTTCAATTGAGTCACTTTCACTTGGGCTCCCATCATCTTTGCCCGATAGGCATGTAGCTTTTAAGGCATGCTCCCTCTTTGACTCTCTCTTGGTCGAACCACCAAGTGCTTCCAATCTAGCACGGTCTCTTAGCTCAAATTCATGAACCGTCAATTCTCCGCATAATGCATCAAAGGTATAATTTCCAAGGTTTTGAGCCGATTGAATAGCATATTTCTTCGCATCCCATTCCTTAGGCAAGCCTCTAAGGAACTTGTATACCGAGTTCTCTTTATCATAATGTTTGCCAAGGTTTTTGATTTCATTCAAGAGCTTCGTGAACCTTGTGATGGCCGTGGCTATGTCTTCATGGGGCTCCACTCGAAAGGTCTCATAATGTTCTTCAAGAATCCTCAACTTAGTGTTCTTGACTTGTTGTGTACCTTCATAATGCACTTCAAGTTTTTCCCATACTTCCTTGGCCGTTTGACAAGCGCTAACTCGGTTGAATTCGTTCTCACTTAGTGCACAAAACAAATGATTCATAGCTTGATCATTTGAAAGCTCGATCTTGATCTCCTCGGCGGTGTATTCTTTCAAGGACTTGTTCGGTGGAGAGTAGCCATTTTCCATTGTGTCCCACAAATGTCTCCCTTGTGCTCTAATGTAAACCTTCATTCGAACTTTCCAATGAGCATAATTTGTTCCATCAAAGTAGGGAGGTCGGCCGGATGAGTTTCCTTCCCTAAGGCGAGAGAAATCTAGAGATTGCATCCTTGCACAAAAACACTCAAAGATACGTTAGTAACACTTTGAGCAATAACCCGCTCTGATACCAATTGAAGGTCACCCAAGAGGGGGGGGTGAATTGGGTTACCGAGAGTTTATCGCCTTTTTAAAACTTTAAGCACAAATAATAATGATAATGCATACACCAATGAAAAATGTCAATGCTATGCAATCAAGAAGGGGGTAGAAGAGATGGAAATAAGACACACGATATATAGTGGTTCGATCCAACCGATCTACATCCACTACCTAACCTCCCGATTAGGATTTTCAACCCCCACTTATATTATCAATAAGTGTTACAACCTAAGCCAACTAGCCTAGTGAATGCCTAGCCTCAACTAGGTCTTTTACACGATGCCTTACCGCAATAAGGTCTTATACAACCACCTAGCCGCAACTAGGATTTTCCCCACCTAGACCCACCTAGGAATTTTCCCACCTAGCCGCAACTAGGATATATGCCTAGCCTCAACTAGGTCTTCTCTTTCGACTTAGATCCCACTAAGTCTTACAATCAAGATTTGAATACAATTGAAATATACTTTACAAAGTAAAGTGGTATCAAGTTCAAATACAAGCAAGCTACCTAGAGCCTAATCACTCTTATGCATGCAAGTATGAAATCAATTGAGAAATGCAAATATAAAACTGATTTTGTGCAAAACTCAAATATGAAACCGTTTTAAATAGATTGATGAGAGCAAAACCGGTTTCAAATCCAAAGAACAAGAAGTTTGATAAAAATCAAGTTTAAGCACGAATTCTTGTTCAAATCAGTCCAAGGGTTTAATGAATCAAGTTTAAGAGCAAAACCCAATACAAGTGTGTTTAAACAACACAACAAGTAATTTCCCAAATCAATCACACAAGAATATATAATTTAAGCACAAGAAAAGCTAGGGAATGGACTTTCTTACAACCCCAAGAAGATGACTTGAAAATCAGTTGGAGAGGTTGTTGAACTCCTTAGAGTGCCCCAAGAATCTTTGGTTTTGAAGTTGAAGAAACAGCCTCTAAGTGTAACTTGAAAACCCCAAGTTCCTTCTCTTGAAAAAATTAAGCACAAGTGTTTTTATTTTATTTCAAAACCTAACTTATGTCTCTTATGTGTTTGGAAGTGTTGTATATATTTATAGACCCATATATGACCGTTGTGTGCATCCAAGGGCCGAGATTTGATCAAAAATTCGAAATAAAGCGAATTTTTCAGCTTTATAAAAAGGCTGTCAGGACTGCAATTAGCGCGCTAATTTTATGACCTAGCGCGCTAACTCTGCACATAGCGCGCTAATAACGATATTAGCGCGCTAAGCAGGGACCTCAAAATAATTAATTTGTCCCTTGTGTTAGCGACCCTTTAACACGTCCTAGACCCAATAAACCCTCATATAACATATTATACATGTTTGTTATGGGTCATATGGCCTATTTGGATGGTCCGGATATTTTCACAAATCCCGAAAATAGAAAATCTCGGTTTCATGATTTGCGAGGGACTTTTTCGCAAATATACGAGTTTTCTTTTCAAAGATCTTTCAAAAATAAGTTTTTCTTTTTCAAAAGCTTTCACTATGATTTTCAAAATGCGATATTAACATACACATATAGTTTAACATAGTTTAGACTTATAAGTCCGAAATCTTCGAGTAATCACTTGACATTTGAAAATCCATTTTAAAATTACGATATGCATGAACTAATGCAATAGGCTTGCTTAAGTGAACTTGAATACCTTACATTAATTTTACAGCTCGTGGTCTTGATCTTTTGCCTTCATTCCTTTGTGTGTGTCGAGTCTTGAACTTGAATTGCTTGAACACTCAAATGTCCGTGATGTGATGTTTCGCAACCTTTGTGGCGAAATATACTTGATAAACTTATTAGTATATTTTCACCTTGTTTGTTTCCATCAAAATACCGGTCGGAGTTAGAGTGACTAACCACTTAGTCCAACAGATTGCGAGATGAGCTTGATTGTTATACCAACTCTCTATGGGTAAATTTGGATGGATGGTATGTCGCTTCTAAATTTCTGAGTGATCAAGCAGTGATCTTCAAAATTAAATTTTATATATACCCAATAATTCTTTGTTTTGTTTTTACAAACCATATAATAAAATATATTTTAAGATCAACCAATTGAGTGGTCCAATGATTTGGTATGAGGTTTGAAAGTAAGAGGTCATGGATTCAAATCTTATTGGTTGGTGCAAAAGTTGTTTCTTTCCTATAAAAAAATAAATTTTTTTTAAGAAAGTTTCTTGAATTATATATTTTATTGTAATCTTTTGAATATGGAGCCTACATATTATGGGCTCCCCATGTGCCATGCTTAAGGAGTTAGCGAAAGCCTTTGCACGGTCGATACACACTCAGTGCTTGCTAGTTTTCATCATTTACATGTAGGACTATTGGGGTATTTAATTGCGTTGGTTCTAGCTTTCCTTCTATTTATAATGTAGTATGTAACTAATGTCCTCTCCTTTCATGAAATTTAAGGTGGCTCCAACATTGTACCAAGACAAGGGCGGACTCGATTGTTTGCCCTTTGGGGTATAAGTTCTTGTTAATTACGCACATCTATTTTTCAATTATGAACACACCTTGAATACTCGAAGTTCAAACACTATTTCTCATGCACATAATATTTTGATAGTCATGGGCTTAGGTACCGTCAGACCCGCTCAAGCACGTTAACAAATTATCGAGCTAAGGTAGTCTTTTTTAAGAAAAGCCCGACTCTACTAAGTCCAGTTAGGCCTACTTTCAAGTGGAGTAGACTTGGGCCACCTTAAAAAGCCCAAGCCCAGTCCAGGCTCGGCCCAAATAAAAGTTAGTGGCTAAAATATTTAAAAATAATTAGTGTTATAGGTGGGGCTTGATTTTTAGACACAATGGTTACATTAGGTGATCCTTATCATTTGAGCCATTTTTTTCTATGCGTAACAAAAGAATATATAATATATACATAGAAACACAATAGTTATCGAAAAAGTATAAAAAAAATTATTAATTGAATATAAATATTTTATTTTTATATTTTTAATATTTAAATATTTATATATGGGATTTTGCGTTGGGTTTGGGTTTTGTATTTTTGACATAAATTTGGGTTTGGGCCTATGTGTATGCCCGAATATATATGGTGGCGGGGCTTAGGCCAAGGCTCTTAGGTTTGGGCCTAACCGGTTGGGCTTGGTCAATGAACATGTCAATTTGTATGCCTTTTTTTTGGGTCGAAATTTGTATGCCTTTTAAATTATGGTGAAACATATATATGATTCGTAAAACAACCCCAATACTCCTTGTATGCTGTCAATGCATGCCTAGCCCTTCAAAACTTATGTATAATTTTTGCAGTTCAATTTTTAATTTCATTTGTATTTTACTTATAAATGCAGACGGATAACAATAAGCAATGCTTTAATACATATTGTGGAGGCCTTGTTGCTACCAATCAATCTTGAGCATTGGGAGGTGTCTTCGACCATGTATCAGTATATGATGGAGATCAATATGTAGTCGATATATAGATATTTCAGGTAATTGTCCATATTTGTATCATCCCATTCACCTTCTCTTTACCAAATTGAGATTGCCCTTCTAACTCAATTAATCGCAAAGACTTCTACGCCTCTTTTCTCAAAGTTTCCATTAATACTTTGTCCATAACCCTGCCGTGATTGTATCCATAACGACTTTTAATTCCCTAATCTACTAGCTCAATGTCCATAATCCTTGTTTGTCGACTTTTAAAAACATTTCATCTTACATTCTTGAATCAACAACTCGTTGGAAATCATTCATCTCATACTAAATTCCTAATCGAAGTAATCCTCAAGATCAGCTAACCAAGGCTATGGGAAAGGCTTGCGTTGTTCAAGAATGCAATATGGACTGTTTTTAAGCCTCAACTTGACCACCAAATATGCAAAACAAAAAAAAGGAAAACACCATCGTGCTGCAGCACGTGCGCGCCACACCAACACGCACACTTCTGGCACCCGTGCGATACACTTTGTGTACGCACCTCAAGGCGTATCGACAGCACCCGACAATTGTGCGTTGGTGTAGTGTGACTGAGTTGGGATACGGTAGCATTCTCCAAAGCAAAAAAAAATCAGTTTTCAAAGAAAGGAGTTATAATTTGGGGTACTCGTTGAGCAAGCAAATTAAGTATGGCTGCACTAAACAGTTCAATGGGACAACAAGAGAGAACCAAATCAGCACGATGCAGGAATTGAAGAAAAGAGAGGAATGAATGCAAGAACCTCTTGCTCAAGAAATAAAGAAAGGAGGATCACTAGAACTGAGGCTCTATACCAAATTAATGGAGGTTTAGAGAGAGAAGAATCAAGAATTTTTCAGGAAAATATCAAAATCTTATACAATGTTGTCGCCCATAAAAATTAACCTAATCACCTATATAAAGAACCAAGGTCCTTATGAATCATCTTTAGCAGGAGTGTAGACAATAAAGACTTGCGCACACCGTGTTTGGGAATGCAAGAAGGAACTTTTCGATCAAATTCCTTGGATTGCCACAAAGGTCAAGGAAGCTCTCAATTGCAGAATGTGCCCCATTATTGAGAGAGTTCAAGGAAATCTTCAAGGATGGAAAGCAGAGAATTTTTCAATGGTGGGAAGAGTTATGCTACTCAAACATGTTAACCAAGCACTCTACCTTTATCAGACCAGTTGTTTTATGGTCCCAAGTAAAGTTACGAGGAAAGTTGAATCTCTAATGAATCAATTTCTAAATTTCAGCACCAGGCGGATTCCAGTGAGCTGGAATCAAGTGTGCAAACCAAAAGATGAGGGTGGTTTAGGTCTTAAAAGAGTGAGGAGATATGCAAGGCAACAACTATCCCAAACTTTGCATGGTGGGTGATCAGTGAAAAGCAATGTTTGTGGGTCAAGAGGATTCATGGAACTTAAAAATGAATCTTTTTGGACTTGTTACCTTGGGCCATCTATGTCATGGAATTGGAAAAGAGTTTTGAAATATAGATCACTCAAGGAAGCAAATGTGAATTATCTAATTGGAAATGGATTGACAATTAATATTTGGCTAAATCCATGGTTTCCCTAGGGTGTTTTGATAAGAATATATGGAGAAAATATTCGAAGAAAAACAGGATTTGGGAGGTTTGACAAGTTGCAAGATCTATTACAATCTACACGGCAGCATCCGGTGATTCAGGAGCTCCAAAATGATATCATGGAATCAAATAAAATCAACAGGATTTCAAATGACAGGGTAATATGGAAGTTGGAATCATCAGGAGAATTCACATTCAAATCAGCATGGCACACAGTGCAAAAAAAGAACCAATCTTTTGTACGGGCAGAGGTAGTTTAGTTCCCTGAATCTATTCCTAGACATTGTACAACAATTTGGAAACTAGCATTTGGGGAGACTAGTGACAGCTGATCGAATGAACAAATGCAAGATTAATGTTAGGCCTCAATGTGGATTTTGCTGGGTGGCAGGCTGTAATGGAGACTTCTTCTCACCTCTTTTTGAGTGTACATTCTCTTTGAAAATCTGGAATGCAGTGTTTTGCATTTTATCAATGACAAGGAAAACAAATAGCTCATGGCGGAAAGAAGGTTTATGGATCCTAAAGACATGCAAGTCTAACTCCCTAGCTGATATTCTAATTAAATTAGCTTTTTCTTCCACCATTCATCACATAAGGTGGGAGAGAAACATGAGGAGAATTAAACAGGAAGTTAGATCGTGTGAGCAAAAATTGTGACAGCCATTCTTTCTGATGTGAAAATGAGGGTGGAAGGAAGTGAGAAAGGACAGAAAAATTGACAGACTTCGCCGAATTTTTGGCTAAATTTGTCAAAATATGTATTAGCGAAACGAAATTCAAAGTGTGTTTCAAAAGTGCAAAAAATCAACGATATTTTAGATAAACTTTGAAGTTTGCTATTTTTTCCATCAATCAACCTATAAACTCTTCTAAGTTGTGAATATCAGTGTTTAATACATCCTAAATTCATATATTATGTGAATTATAAAGAGAAGAAAATTTTCAAAACTATCTACAATAGACGCTTGTAGATGATATTGTCTTAGTGGACGAAAAGAGAGATGGTGTGGATAGGAAATTAGAATTTTGGAAGAATACATTAGAATCTAAAAGGCTTTAAATTTGAGAGATGGAGTGGATAGGAAATTAGAACTTTCGAAGGAAAGTGAGAGACCTTCACTATGCACTAAAAGAAATATCTTTATTGCAAGACAGCTACAACAAAAATTTGGGTGGAAACAAAGAATTGAACTACTAACAGCATAGAGACCCCCAATTGGAGATCAAATTTGTCTCAACATGGATGGGTCCTTTTCAACTAGTAGAGCGGTTATGGGGCAGTGCTTAGAAGTTTCTCTGGACTACCCCTTGATGGTTGTGGCCGGTTGGAAGTTTGGAACCTATCTCTGTCATTGCTGCAGAAGCTGTAGGGTTGAAGGAGGGAGGTAATCTTGCTTTGAGTTTGGGTATTCAAAAGCTTGATGTTCAATTGGACTCCAACTTTTTGACTAATTGGATATCAAACAGATCAGTATGGCCTTGGAGGATTGTCCGAATTGTTGATGAGATTTTAGATTTGCTCAATCTTTTCCAAGATTGTACATGGAAACATATATATATAGGGAAGCAAATAGAGTTGTAGATTGGTTGGCCTCTTCTTGTAACCAGTGAAACAGAATTGTTTTTAGCCCCACTAACATCTCCAAGGATTTAGCTCTTCTCATTGATGAGGACCATATGAGTCATTTTGTTGTTAGAAATAAATTCTTGTAACCACATGTGTACGAATTTTGTTATAAGTTAATACAAATACCATAGATTCACTCTTAAAAAAAAAGAACCAACGTAATCTACAGTTCCACATTAATTATTCATATTCACCTTCTTTTCATTTGTAACATGCTTTTGTTTATGTTCTGGGGGGATTAAGGATTGATCAGTCTTTCTCTTAATTAGTACAAAAATTTTGGCAAAAACTTTTATTAAGCATGGTTTTACGCAATTAGTTAAATCTAAAATTCAGCTTTCAATACTAGAGAATTTATTGTGTTACTTTGCATTGTAGCTGCAAGTGCTGAACATGAGGAACGTTTTATGTTTGCTTTTACAATTTTTCAAATTTTCGAATTTATTGTTTTGCATGATTGTATCAAGTTGGCTCCTCTAGTTGGAAACAAATCTTCTATAAACATTCTGGAGATTTATTTTTAGGTATGAGTTTACATTATTGACTGCTTGAGCCATAAAAAGAATATCTAATTCCTCACAAAGTGCATGATAATAAAAAAATGATTTTTCTTTTGCTTGTTTAACTCAATTCAACTGAGAAAAATATGCTCCTTTGATTTTTTTAATTATGTGGTTGCAGTCTTGGTATATTAGAGGATGCAATTGTGGAATGGAACCTACTACTGCCCCAGCACGGACACGCACAACCGACACATACTTATCGATGTCTATGCAATATCTACCAAAATGCATGTGCACACATCTCCATGCAAGTGCAAAAAATAATGGGTATCAACACGTGCGTGACAATTGTGCACGTTCATGCTGGGGCACAACAACATTATCCTTGTGCAATTACTTCGTAACTTAAGTGTTGAATTCTAAAGGGTAACTCAATGCACCAAGAATTTCATGTCGTGCAAATGCAGTTGAATTGGAAGCTCTAAGTTGTTTGCCATGTGGTGACTTAATTATGCAAAGTGCATGACTAATAGAAAAAATTGATATAACAAACAAAATCTTAAAATTAATTGCTAACAACTCACGTCCTCGGGATGAATGCCACCTCCAATATCAGGAAGACCTCCTCCTGAAACGCTCATCTACCAAATTCATTACAAAGGAAAAAAAAATCAATGATCAAAGCAGTACAACGAAAACATTATCCAAAACAAAACATAAATCCCAATTAGACTTTAATACCAAACTTTCTTAAAACATTGTGCGTCTAATTAAATTCCAACTTAAGTTTGAGCAAAATCCCAACAAAGGATACATGACAACATTCATTTGAAAATGTTGGAATATTAATCATACTACAATTTCTTTTTTCAAATGCAAAAGGTAAGAAGAAACATACTTCTTATAAAAGTTCATACTACTCTTTTTCCTTTTCTAAATACGAAGAATTTCCCATAGAACTCCTTATCTTGGTTCAACTGCCAAAGGATCAATTAAATACTCCTTCCAAATGCTAAAAAAGAAAAAACATTACAGAAAGTACTTGTTATGAAGGATTTTTTTTATAGCAAACAACTTTTGTATTTGAAATAAGATTTTACATTTAAAAAAGCAAGGACGTCAAGCAAGCAAAAGAAATTTTTACATCCAACGAGTCTCCCATAATGCTTAACTACTAATTATCAATGTGCCCCCAAGGGGTGTGGTGTAGTGATAAAGAAAAGAGCACTTTAATTCTGAGTGAGGCAAATGTCATAGGTTCGATTCTTGGCAACAACATTATATTTTCTTGATTTCTCCTGGGTTATGGGGTTGAGGTGCCCGACTAACTCCAATGAGATTAGTCGAACCAAAGTAACGAGAGGCAGAAAAATGTTCGAACACCTATGGTTATCAAGAAAAACTACTAATTATCAATGTTTAAATATGCGTGAGGTGTAACTGAAGTGTTTTACCCGAGAGAAGCGAAGCGTAAGCCTCAGTAGTTTTTTTAAGAAAAATGCAAAATATTGTCAAGAATTCTATGAACATAAATACATTTACAAATGCAACTATTAGAAACAAATAATAATGCTTAATAATATAAAAGAAGTAAAGTAAGCAAATTTGACATATGTCACGTACCTTATTAATGGGAGCGACTAAACGGACCCCAAGATTGCTTCACATACCCCAGTTTGGTGAAATTACTCAACTACCCCTCCATATAAACAGGTTTTTACTCACCATGCCCTACTAATTACTAAATGTACCCCAATTTTGTGAAATTACCCAACTACCCCTTCATATAAAAAGGTTTTTACTCACCCCACCCAACTCACCACGTACCCCAGTTATATCTCTCAAATTGCACTCACCAAAAATCAGCCAAATTTAAAGAAATCCGAGCAAAACCACATGGATTCGATGACGTGGGTGCATTCATTATCTCTTTTAGTATCAATTTCGAGGTTTTTTTAGATTTTTTTCTTTTTTGAGTCGTTTTGTGTTTGAATTTGTTTTTGAGTTTAAGGCTTCAAGTTGAGGCTTGAATCTTGCATTTTGGGTCAAAGTTTCAATGAAATTGAAAATATTAAGTGATTCCGAGAAAAACCCACTATTTTTTTGGCCATTTACATGTATTTTTTAAGAGTTTTGAAGTTTTTTTTATCATTCTGGTTGCCTGCGGGTTTCGGACTAACACTGCCGAAACCTCTGAAGAGGTGTCAGATGAATTGGGCCAAAACCTCTTTAGAGGTTTCAGCTGGATCCCTCTGTCACCCACTAAAACCAAGTTATATTTGCATTATCGATTTGAGCCAACCAAAACCTCTTTAGAGCTGCTGGCCTGGTTCATCTGACACCACTTCAGAGGTGTCGGCTCTGTTCATCTGACACCCACGTGCAAGGGTATTAGGGTAAGGGTGAGGGTGAGGGTGAAGGTGATGAGGTACACGAAGTAAAAAAGTGGGGTACAATAAGCAAGTGTATTTTTGGAATTTAAAAAAAAATGGTGTACACAAAGTAAAAGGTGGGGTACACAAAGTAAAAATTCAAAAGTAGTGTATGTGGAGCAATCTGCGGGGTCCATTTAGCCGCTCCCTTATTAATCACTCAAACACAACCATCTAAAACCCCTACTTCAAATATCAATTACAAACAAATAGTGTGTTCCATACATGTATAGGACTTTTTGTTATTGGTTAGTAGGTGGACAACATATATTAGTTTTAGTCTATAAAGTAGGTTTTATTTGTAAGTGCACTATAAATATGTAAGAGAACAATATGAAGCATAAAAATGAATTCAAGTATTTCTTCCTTGTTCTCATTCTTCCTTCTCTCAAACTCTTCTCTCCCCCTAATCTAGTTCTTCTCCCCAATTCACTCTTTCTAATCTCTCTAATCTTTCTTAAAATTTTCAATTCTTCTCTCTTCAACTCTAATTTCCCTCTAATTGCAACATGAATGCATCATTGGTGCTTTCATCAAATTCTCAGGCTATGGAAGAATATCAAGATCTTGTAGCTCTTTTAAAAGCACATCTAGCTATTGTGGAAGAAATGGTTGTCAAGCTTCAAGTTCAATCTACTATCCATTGCCTCTAAGCTTGATGCATTGAATGATGCGCTTCAATTACAAATTCAACAAATGGATCAACTCTGCAACCTATTTTTAGCGCTTACCTAGAAAATCAACCACCAACACGTTCTTCCTCTACCACTGCATGCAACTCCATTATAGTTGTTCATTGCACCGCCCACAACAATTCTCCCAACACCCCTTATGAATGTAAATATTCATCTCTAAAAAGAACAACAACTGACTTAAAAAAATAAAAAAATAAAAAAAAACAACAAAAATCATTGTGCAAACAACGCATGTATCGAAAGTTTATAAATCACTTACTATGTTCCAGAGAATTTAGATTGAGGACTAATTTCATTTGGTCTCGATGAAAGTGATTCGGTGAAACGTTATGTCGCTCTTAGTTCTTCTTTTCCAACCCTTTTAATTGGAACTGTATCGTGAGGATAATTTATTTGTTGTAACGTTGCCTTTTTGTAAATGTTCGTTGATAGAGTTGTACCTAATAACACCTTTGGTAACGATGTAGATCTCAACCGCATTCATATCACTGAAGTTAGATTGTATCAATTAACATTAAAAAAAACAAAAAACAAAAAATAAAACCTAGAAGATAAAAAAGTTGTTTCGATGGCATGTTAATTTAGCACAAGCCAAATCATTAACTGTACCTAAATAGGTTAAATATATGTAATTATACTTGTGAATTATGATGAATATAGTTCCAAAGAAGTTGAGATACTAATTCAAAGGCCTTATACATACTTAAATGTTCCTGAACTATATGGTTCTTGAGCTTAGGGTGATCAAGTGCCGGTTGACATTGAATGTCAATACAAGCATACACATCCCCTATTTCCATCTATAAAACAATACAACAAATAAAACACACATTTAAGTTGCAGATAACATAATACATTCAATCAAGTACTTGAAAACACAAGTGATGAGATGAGTAAGTTTGAGGATAATAAGGTAGCAACAAAATTTCTTACAAAAAAAGAAGGATTAGACTAAAACTTTGATAATAGCCTAAATAGTTATATTTGCCAGTTTGTTTATGATCTTAAGTTGCCTCTACAACTTCAATTCTTCATCTTTGATGATGCTTCGTCCTCTTCTCCCTTCAACGCTAATGAATATTTGTGAAATACATAATGCTAATAACAAGAGTTTCATCATCTTGCAGCTAAAATATTATTTTAGAATTTGACAATTACCAATTAGTTGGCCCTTAATTTATATAGGGCGGCACACTCTATTAATGTATTAATTACAAATTTATTTTCTTGCCAAAAGAAAACAAAAATCACGGAGATATGAATTCAAAAAAAAAATTACGGAGATATCGTATTATCCTTTAATTTCTCCTTTTATAGATTTATTCATATTCTAATATATTCTTTCCTTTTTTGTTATTATTATCTCTATCTATCCTTTTTTTTCCGTATTCTCTATCCATAGAATTTGAGCATTGTTAGACTTTGATAAGGAAAAAGATTAAGCGAACATAAATTTGCATTTGCTGCATAATAGTTAGGATCTTTTCAACATACATCGAGATGTGTGTTTACACCCACCACAATGTATGTTGAAATGATCTCTACAACTGTGCCGAAAACGTATGTATCAAAATTATCTTACTCAATCACTACTAGGAAATTTAATCTCACTATGCAATCCGTAAAAGGCAAGAAATCTCAATCAAAGGAGAAAGTTACGAATTAACTAGGAATGTACGATCATTAATCATTGAGATATGATGTTGTGGCGCCGAGATGTCTATGGATATGGATGGGGAGAATCTCGAGCTAGTAATCATGGCAAACCATCTAACATTGTTTCATGGCCATGGTTGGTTCGAACCATCCCTCATAAGTCCAAACTAGCTAGTACTACTACTCCATTTGAAGAGTGAGTGATGCACATGGAGATGCCCACATGTCAAAAATCTCAAAAAATATTGGTTGGGAATAGAGAGAACTGGACACATTGAATCTGTTGTAACTTAGTTGGAACTTGCTAGAACTAGAGAAAGAAAGTAGAAGACTACTAACTTCTACTACTACAAACTACTACTATAAATAAGAACAATTACAAAGTAGAAAAGAAGAAATGAGAGAGTTGTAATGAGAAGTTGTATCTTTGTTCAAAGTACAACTCATGTACTTTGACAAAGATTACAAGTAATACAATGTATACAAGTTACACAAAAAGCTTAAGTCACATAAGAATATAAGTAAACCAAAGTGTACAAGCTACATGATAATCAAGTGGGTGTACAAGTTCTATATAGTGACAAGTTATGTTCAATGTGAGCCATGCTTGATGTTACAGTACAATATAGTCATCCACATACTTAATCAAAGTGATCATCCATATCTCAACACTCCCTTTGGATGACACTTGTTGAGATAATATGTCTCGTTAAAACTTTATACTAGAAAAATTATTTGGCAAAAATTTAGCAAAAGAAAAAGCGTACACCATTCTCATTAATCTTTATATGAGTGTAATATTATTGGGATTGCATCATTAAAACCTTGCTAGAAAAACACAGTGGACAAAAATCATAGCTAGGGAAAAGAGTGCAACACATTGAACATTTTTAGATATATATATTTATATATTTATATATATATGCCTTGTTAAAAACCTCTACTAGAAAAACCTTGTAGAAAAAATCTAGTAAATGAAAAAAAGAGTGCCTTGCTCTCATAATTTTTTTTATACGAAGTATAATATTGTTAGATTGTCTCATTAAAAACTTTGCTATAAAAGTCTTGTGGGATAAAACCATAGCTAAAGGTGAAAGAGTACAATACAATAATCAATTATGAAAAGGAGTATAATGTTGTTAGGATTACCTCATTAAAAACCTTGCTAGGGAAACCCAGTGAAATAAAACCGTAGCCAAGGGAAAGAGTGTAAAACATTAATTAATAACTCCTTTTATTCTCCTCCTCATGTTAACATAGGTGAAAACATTTTATTGTTTCGAAATAAATCTTTACAAATCCAAATCTTGATTGTGTAAGATTAACAAAAAAAATACCTTCATAGCTTTTTATCAATGAAAAGCATTTTGATGTTTGAGACCTTCGCAAGAGCAACTTCGTGCTGATAACGTGTTGTAACTTAGTTGGAACTTACTATAACTAGAGAAGGAAAGTAGAAAACTACTAAGTTCTACTACTACAAACTACTACTACAAAGAAGAACAACTACAAAGTACAAGAGAAAAAAAAGAGAGTTGTAATGAGAAGTTGTATACAATATGGGCATCTATTATAAAAAAAAATCCCTTTATATAGGGTCTTTGTCATGATCAATTCATATACTTTGAACAAAGATTACAAGCAATACAATGTATAGTCACATAAGAATACATATAAACCAAAGTGTACAAGCTACATGATAATCAAGTTGGTAAACAAGTTCTATATAGTGACAAGTTATATTCAATGTGAGCTATTTTTGATATTAAAATACAATGTGGTCATCCACATACTTGATCAAAGTGATTATCAATATCACAACAAAATCAATATTGTCACATATTTTTGTGTAACCACTTTGTTTTTTTTGGCTGTTACTATTAGCCCCCGGGCCCCACTAGTGGGATTAGGGATGCAAATGGGAGACATAGATTTATCCTAATGGGTACTAGTATGGAGATTTAAAATGAGTATGGAGATGCCAAAGAGCTATATTTTGGTGTCATTTAACTACGATTTTCAAGTCTTTTGTACACATTTATTCTATTAAATCCTTATTTTTGTATTTTCGGGGTTAAAATAGGCTATTGGGTGAAAAGAAAGAATTTCCCACCAAAATTCAGTAAAAAAAGCCAAAAGAAGGTTCAACGCCTTCGTAGCGCCTCCAGTTGGTCAGAAATTGCCATGAAATTGCTGAACTTAGTTTTATTGTATTGAAGAATGGACACTAGAATTGGACCAGGTCAAGCCCTGCGAAGACATTGGAGAAAATAATTGTGGAGTACCCTGGAAGTGATGATCATCAACCATGTCTCATACGTGAAGGGGAGGGGGAACATAATTGTGGAGTACCCTGGAAGTGATGATCAAGGAAGGATCTTGTCCTTTGTTGGGTGTCACATGGATGTTGTCACTGCAAATCCTGACGATTGGGCATGTCTTTGATGTGTTTTGGGCATTATTTGTATTTGTGTTTGTTTTCTTAATTTGAGTAATTCTATATGTTCTTTTAGCAAAACTGAGGCAGCCCTTTCGAGTATGTTTGGTTTTGTGATTGCCCATTTTGATTTTTAGGTGAATTTTGATGGTTCAAACAAAAAATTGCAGGTTTGATATTCATAGGATGTGAAGGGTGTTGATGTGGTAGTAGTTGGGATTATTTCTTGTTGAGAAATTTGAGAAAAGAGTGCTTAAGTAAGAGGGTTAAAAACTATGTAGTGGTGGTGGTGTTGTATTAGCCTCCTAGGCTTCCCAACTGCTAGTCCTTGCTCATATACCCTTGTAATGTTGAGTGCTCGAAAATGCGAAATCCGTTTTAATTGATGTCTGGGGAATAAAGTTATGAAGCTAGCGGTGGTGCTTTGGTTTTTTTTTTTTTTTTTAACCATGAGTGTCCGAACAGCCTTAGGCCCTCATGATTAGGGGCCGACGAATCCCATGGGTTTAGGAGAGTGGCCCTACCACTAACCTAGAGGTCGAAGACTCGAAGGAGAAATAGTGTAGTTCTTTGCAAATCGAATTCATCACCTCTACCTTAGAGGAATAAGGCCTTATTCGAAACCACTACACCACACCCTTTAGGGGCATGTTGGTTGTGTATTTGGAAGTACAATTGATAATATGTGGATTGATGAATAATTAATTTTGTGCAAAATTGGAATGTCTGGTGATGTGGGATCTCTACTACTTCAAAATTTAATGTGTCCAGAAGCATACTTGTTGTGCACTGCATATGACTGATAAGTTTGAAACAAATTGAAGTTGTGAAACAAAATGGGCTCACACTGGCCTAAACCTACGTAAACCCCAGAGCCCATCTCTTGCGAGTCACACAAGTCAAGTCGGCCTTAACTTACCTAATTATTCATTAACGCTACTTACTAACTCATTGTGGTTACTTTTAGATTTACTTACATCTATTTACTATTAATCATTCAACCTCAAATAAGTTAGGTGTGCAGCGGAATTGTTCTCAACACCATTTTAAAATAACTTAAACAAATTATAACTCAAGGCATCCTGTATGTGGAAATCCTGTCCAACAAGCAAAACATATATACAACTGATCAACTGAAACCTAAAATAAACATACACATGCCTGATCAGGTGTCTTAATCCTTAACGGCCCCCAAAATAATAGAAACATAAGATTACAAAGCCAAAATATACACACCTACTAAGTAAGAGAAAAAGAAATTGCTCTGACTGTGCCTCAAAGGATATTGCTAAGCATAGGCGCATTGCCCCTACTCGTATGCAGATCTGTACTCGGTGTCATAAAAAGGACGGTGAGTACAGAAAGTTACAATAAAGCAACGACAATAGGGATCTCAACATAAATTCTGAATCAATAATAAACAACAAGTCTATGAATCATACTGAGCTCTTAAATCTAAAGGAGGGCATGCCTGTTGAATTGCCCAAAGCTATAGATGCGTCATTCGTTGTCGACATCTCGAAAGGAGAGGGCATCACGTGATTATTCACACCAAGTTGAGCTAACGACTCCAACCAAAAGTGCTCTTGGGAGGCAGCCCAAGTTTCTATGGGTGAATTCAAAAAGTAATGTTGTTTTTCTTTAAAATTCGTTAAATAAGTGAAATTTTTGTAAAATTATAAAAGTGATGTATTCTGTCTTTACTAAATGCGCCATTGACTTTGGGAAAGTGATGTGGAATAAATGGCGCGTTTGGTAAAGGCGACATTAGGTGATGTTGTTGATGTGGCACGTTACACGTTGATTTCCCTTTTTTTCTTTTTTTTTTTTTTTTTTTTATGGTTTTCTGGGGTGACGGGGCACCACGCCACGTCATTTGGCGACGGGACACCCGTCGCCAAATGACGTGGCGTGGTGCCCCGTCACCCAGAAAACCATAAAAAAAAAAAAAAAAAAGGAAAAAAAAAGAGAAAATGAGAAACAAAATCCATAAAAATATTAAAAAATAGTATTTTGACAAAATATATAGAAATTGAGGATTTTATATTAAAAATGAGAAATTCAAAAGTCGGGGGAGACTTTATACTGGGGTTTTAGAGTTTAGGGTTTTACATCGAAAAATGTAAAATTGAAAGCTAATTTAGGGTTTAGTGTTTAATTAGGTAATAGGTATAAAAACTTGACTATCCAAATATATTAAAAAATATCATACAATTGAATGTAAAATGTTTAAAATTTATATTGGAAGATTAATAAAGAACAAAAAGCGATAAAAAAAAAAAAACTAATGAACAAAACCTATAATTCTTCAATTAAATTAACAAATTCATTTACATTAAACCAATACATTATTAAGAAATATGGAAAATATTAAAGATTTTGAGAACTAGTCTCTAATATTACATGAAAAGATTCATATGCTTATCACACTCTTCAAGTTCTTCCATAAGGCCTTCTGAATGAGAAAAAAAAAGTGAACGCATAACACCAAACAAGATATATGTAGTATATCTTTCTTCACCTTCGCTCTATCTTCTTCAGCTTTCAAGATAGCTTTCTCAATTATGTGATTGATCTTCTCTTTACGCGAGGAAGAAAAAAATAAAAAACACAAAGGGATGCCATCAGTATTGAACTAGATATTTAGTATTTGAGTAGTAGTAAACAAATGTACTTTGATCCTCTGAAATCATTAAAAGGCAATAATAAAAAACTTAAACAAAGGTACTTTGTCCACCAAATTCAAAGCTTTCATTGCATAAATGGTTGAATGGCAGCAAATAATAGATATTTGACAGGAACATATTTATTCATAATGGAAAAGCAGAGATAAATTTTCTCAATTATCAAAGAAATCTAAGCATTAAATATAAAAATCAATTTGAAACTTTTCACATGCAATCCAGGTAGACACCCAAAGGATCTAGAAGAATCCATCCTTTGTTATTACTATTATTGAGAGAAGTGCATCTTAATTTACACCAATCGAGAATATAGATATATTTCAATAGAGATACTGACTATATTCCTTTGTTCTCTGTCGAGAAAAAAAGTGAAGGCATAACACCAAACAAGATATGCGAGAATCCACACACAAAAGAATCCTCTTTTCTAATTGAAGATAAGGTTCGAGAATCCAATCTTCTCGAGTCCATAGCAATTCATAAGATCCTACACTTGTGGGTCTCCTATATAGGATCTAGATCCTATCAACCTTGCTTGTTCTTATAAATCAACATGCATTCATTATTTTATTGATCGATGTCTCCAGGGAAATTAACTTTAATTCGCTCCTAAAGATTGAGCTAGCACTATTCAATCAAAGCAGAACTTCCATTCATTGCACATCTTGTTGATGCTACATTTTCATAAATTGTGCTCATGGTAATCATGTTCCATAGAAATTACTCGAAGGAGATCCATTCTCTACGACATATAAAGATAATTAAGTATCTATTGAAGGCTAGTCGACCTTTTGAATTAAATTGATTTTTATGTCCAAGCATAAAAAATTATGGGTTGCATAGCAAATAATGTCATTAAGAGTATAAAGGGTGTCATTAATAGTATATCCATTTTAATTGAAGTAATTACTTTCTTTAGCTTTAAGTGACATTTTTGAATCGAGATAAGTATAAAGGATACCATTAAGAGTGCATCCTGCAATGGCGAGTTGGGTAGGCATATTTGCATGCCAATTGAATGCTTTGAGAATCATACTGCAAAAAGTGAACTAATTGGTCAAGAGTCAAGAGAACACTTCCTTGGAGCTAACAAGAGTTTGTATTATATTTCACTTAATTACTTATAATGTTATTCATTCTCTACAAAAGATGAAACTATATATAAAGCTTATTAATCGATATTAACGAGTACAATTAGTATGGACTTACAAGTCTGGACAAAGCTGTGTCACTTTTGTTGCAATCTCTCCATGATGAGATGTTCGAGAACCAATCGTCTGCGAAAGATAAGTATAAGCTGTTCCTTTAACAAATAGCTTGTGTAATCCGATTTGTAGAAAGATGCATCAAAGCTTTGTAATATAAAATGAGTAATTAGTGAGGTTAAGTCTTTGGGGATGTATAAATCGAAATATAATCCATATTAGTTAATTGTGACTTCGATTGAAGTTGTATGAGATCTCTCCCACTATATTATGGAGGCCTTTCAAAGTAAAACCTACTCCTTTACGAGAAAGTATAGTTCCTCCTTGATTTGATATATGAATTTTTTTTTCACTACCCTTGCTCATTGAAAAGATTGAAGAGGAGCGGCTAAAACATATATACACTTTGGCGAACCAACACTATCCAAATTAATTCATTGACATACCTTAATATCTCTTTGAATTACGTGCATCATTGTTGCAAGATCAGAGTTATAAAACTCTTTCATTGCGAAGTGAATGATCATGTCATACCATATCTGCAAAGGAGCCACTGAATTTGAACTTAATCATATTAATAAAATGAAAAACTTCCCCAAAGAAAGTGAAAATTCACCGTTCAGTTTTAAGAGGGTCGCAAAAAGATATAACTCTAGAAAAAGAACTATATTCTTGTGATCTTTACAAGCACTATGTGACAGTTATATTATGATCATCCAACTAGGAGAAGTAATCCATGTAATTGAACAAGAAGCAACAAAGAAAAAAATAGTGATAGATCGAAACGAGATATGATCGAGTTTAGTTTGGAAAAATAAGAAAGAAATAGAAAAAGCTAAAAAAAATGAAAACAAAACCAAAAATAATAAAATAAAATAAAAATGAGATAATTTAAATTACCCAAATCTACTTCCTTTTGTTGTAGTATAAACTGTAAACTACGACAAGTAACTCCAATGTTTTTGAGATCATCTCTATGTATCCCTATTGAAATCATTGACTTAGTATTTAGAGTTCAAGAGTAATTTTGGGTGAAACTAACCTGATGTACATCCCCGAAAAAGTGTGACAACAATAATAGAGCCTCCATCAAATTATCTACATTTGGTAAACGAGGCAACTTCTTATCTTAGCAAACACAACAAACCAGTCCTAATTTTCAATCTTAAGTAGGAGGGGAAGAAAAAAAATGTTCGGACACGCACAATTAGCAGGAAAACACCAAACAATCAAAGTTCAATTCTTTTTCGAAAAAAAAGCTCTACGCTTAGCCTAAAAAGTAACTAGACCCATTTTAAGGACGATTTAAGTTTACTAAAGACGAAGATTGAACAAAATAAATTACACAGGGCAAAATATTCAAACTATTACAATAGTGAATTAGGGCAATCTTCTAAAATCATTCTTAACAAATGTTCAATGTAGACCTAAAACAAACATTCTATTTAGAAGTAAAACCTTTTTGAGTCTCCCAATTCAATATTCAAATAAAGAATACAAATAGAAAAAACTAGCGAATAACAAACATTACTCCAATAATCTCGACTCAATATATGGTTTACATGATTTATGTCTCTATAATGGTTCCTAATAAATTAATAAGATTTATAATGGTTCCTAATAAAAAAAACTTATAAGTATCAAGTAAAAAATGAACCAAAAAAATCTAACCTTTTTGGGTGTTGTGAAAAAGAAATCATCATTCATCATCCTCGGTAGTTGAGTCATTGTGAGCGGCATCATCATCATCAACATCATCATCATCAACATCATCTTGCCTTTTTTGTGCGGTGATCTCTCCATGAAACCATTTGTTCCATCTTATTTGTAGCCGATCCTTGCATTTCAAGCAATTGATCGTGATTAACGGCGTGTCATTAAGCATCTTTAGTATTATTGCTTGCATCTCCTCGAATTCCTTATTGTATTGGTCAAATGACTCATCATCTTTCAATATAGGACAAGAAGATCGAACTTCATCATGTCGACGCATCTTAGACCACTGACGGTGTCGGCCAAGACCAAATCTCGGCCTTTATCATTTATTTGCACAATCTCCAAATATAATTCTGTTTCATCAATTGGAGTGTCTGGCTGCAATTGTGAAAGCTCTGTGGTCCTTTCATGTATAGCGCTTTGTAATAAGAATTTAAACATTGACAAGTCATATAAGTCATTGATACCTATAATTAACAAAAAAGAGTTATGGTCAAGTAGTTTCTTACGGCAATCGCCTCTGCTCTAGGATCCAAGAAAGTAACGTTATCATGATTCCTTGTATGGAGATATAAACATAAATCCAAAGCGATCGGCTCTCTAGAGTTCCTTCTCCTATAAAATATGTTTAACTTAAATTTAAGTTTGAAACTTATATGAATCTAATGTATACATATGTATGTATGTATCTATGTATGTATGCCCAAAAACATACCGGTCTCAACGAATGCTCATAGATGGATATGGCTCCACCTCGTGCTGAGACGAACCCGAACCAGGTCCCCCCACCTCGATCTTCGATTTCGGCTCGCTTGTTACGACTTTGCTTTATATTCGGAGTAGACCGCATCTTCTTGTAATGCTCAAAAACCTCGAGAGATACATGTGATGGTTTTGTCGGCTTCCTCACCATCTTACTAACAAAGTCGGCATAACAGTGGCAATCGCACTGTCGTACAAATGTCGACCATAGCATCATACGATCGTCTCCACTCGAAATGAGTCGTAGTAATAGAAAGTCAAGTCTTCAACATATGCTAAGTAAAAGTAAACGAAACTTAATTTTCTTATTTAAAAATCTCTTACCGCCCAATCGTTAAAATATTGCTCCTTGATATGGTTAGGAGCCGTATCCCAATGAGATAGCCATCCTTATGTAAAGCGAATTTATATATCCGCGTTATTTGCTTTGACACTTCGGATGACGGATGCAAGAAAGTACCACTACATTTTTACAAAAAAAAAGTTAGACCAATATTATAGTAAGTTCATTAAACGTAAGTATATATACGTAATAATATTTCATTGACTTACAATTCTTTCGTAGTTTTTACGGTCAAAAACACCCGCCCGCGCCTCGGTCATCATTAGTTCTACGTCTCGGGGCCCTAGGCGGCTCATCGTCTTGTTGTGATCTACGGGAGGCACCACTAATAGATGGCTCACTCGAAGGGTGGCTTGAAGTATTGGACGAATGTGATGCGGGCTCGACATGATCATGACTCCTCGATGGGGAGGCATGCATACTAGAGTCGAATGAAGCAATCGGGACATCTTTGGTAGTGCTGGCGATGGGAGGGAGATGCGTGGGTAGCTTACGTAGAAGTAACGTGACCAGCGATAGGTGGAGGGAGTTGCGATGCCAAAAAAGAGGAGTAAGCTTTGTTGAGTGGTTGGATCATCATGGCCAAATAAAGATGGCCCCGATTCTTTGAAGGAGAGGGCCCTGGTGGGAGTCTTTGCGCATAAGGCGGACGAGGATCTGCTTTGAAATAATTGTGATTGATGGTGTGAGCATTTGTTGTTGGACAAAAAGTTGTTGAAGGTAAGCAAGCTGCCGTGAGCAAGTTTGTTGACGAAGCATTTGCTCTTGACGCTATTGAGACTCAAGCATCATCGGCGGGAGATCGTACTAGCGAACGATCCACGTCGCGAGATGGACGATCTCTGCGACCACCGGATCGTCTATTTGGATCGTCCACTAGATCCGTCCCAGATGACGATGCACTATTTACGCACGACATGACTTTTTTAAGGTTGAAGAGTAAGTTACAAACAAATGTAAATGTCATAATCAATTATTACGAAATGAATAAACAAATGTGTAACTAAATTTAGTAATTACGTTTGATTTCTTAAACCTACTTAAGTGAGTATGTCATGGTTCGTTGTCACTATTTTCACCAACCACTACTTTATTTATTCAAAAATGACTCAGTATAGAATGGTAAAGGCATATGGACAAGCTAATAGACTAATCAAGTCGAGTACAAAGTTCATAGTCTCATTCATAAATTCTCTAATCCTAATAGCATGCTATTTAAAGCTCATTTACCATTAAAAACATCAAATGAAGACATAGAGCACACGAAATGATACAATGAAAGCATCAACAAAACAATATCACGATGAACAAGTTCAAAGAGTAAAGATTATCAACAAATATCATTATATTAGAGTACAAAGGCACCATATAGTCACAAAGCGCCAATCAATAAGTAATAAAAGGAAATGAAATGCAATTCAAAGTATCATCGAGGTATACTCACTTTTCACGCGGTATTCCTAGTCAATAGGCCTCTCGTCACCCAAACTATCGCAAACGGACTCATATATATCTCTCGACGTTTCTTTGGTGACAATCTAGGTTATATTAGATGTACTTAGTACGTAAATTAAACGTTGATACTATCAGACACCAAAAAGACCTAAAAACATTTACACAAATGACCATTATGCAATTCAAAGTATCATCAGGTATACTCACTTTTATGCAAATAAGTGGATATGAGCATACCTTAAGGTTGATGCTTGATTGTATATAACTAGATCGCTTTCTTGATGATGAATAACCTCTAAGGACTACAATTTCCAGCAAATAAAAGTCCCTAATAGCTCTGAATTTTTTTTTCATTTTTTTATTTGAAAGCAACATGCTAATGTGAAGCAAAAAGGCTAGGAGTTTGTATTTATAGTTCTTGCCATTCATCCAAATGTACAACCCCATCTCCATGACATATAAGAGACCCTAAACACTCCTATCAACCCACTCATACAAAGGTATGATGCAGTTCTATCGACGTCGACGCTGCTCCTCCGTGTGGCAAACCGGTCGTACTCTATTTCGACGTGGATTTCTCCGTGCTTGTACGTCGAATTTGAGTTTGTTGAGCTCGATGACTCGTGAACTTCTTCCTCGTGTTGGCTCGATTGACCTCTATTACCGGTGCTATCAAAGATAGGGGTTGAACCATTCCAACATCGACTTCATGTATGTGGTTGGGTGAAAGGAACATGAAGTGGCATGCCTAATAAAGTGCGAATGAGCCATCTCCACTATATGGAATATTGTAGTTATAATATGGCGGAGTAAATGGACTTGGCATGTATTGAGGCAATGAACCATGCATTGAATGTGTAGGCATTCTATGGTCCATGTACGAAGATGATGGCCCAGGAGCATATGGATCAAAATGATATGGATAAACACTCATGCTCGGTGTCATAGGCAAAAACATATGAGCATTCGATTGCGTTGGGGCCGGCAAAGGAGAGTACCCATAAGAAAAAGGGCGGGTTAGAGGTGGCGAAGGAGAACGTCTGCTTGCTCTCACCAATAGTCTCGACGTTCTTGGAGTTGGACGAGTTGGAGGTGGTGGAGAAGAACGTCTCTTGCTCTCACCTGAGTCGAGTCGTCGTTGTTTTTCTTCTCCTCCCTCTATCTGCTAGGCTTTGATCCTCTTCTTGTTGTTCTTCCTCTTCTTCTTGAGATGCTTCGTCATCTATGTCCGGCTCAACTACATTTTCATCATTCCACATAGTAGTCCTTTCTTTGTTCATCCTCATCTAAGATTCGATGCCTTCATGTAGAGCGACCATGCCTTGTTCGACCCGTCATCGAGAGAACACTCGCTCCAATTGACGCGCAAATGTAGACTAATATACAAAAAAATGCGGTGTTTGGTTAACAATTTTAAATATGACTCATGAGGATAACGGCATTATAGTTTCAACGTTACCGAAATTCGCGCGGTGCCCCGTCATGTCCAATGTATCGCTTTGGTGATAGATCTGTACCACCTCATGTACTCTTCGTGATCGTGTTCCTCTTCTTGTTGTATCGTGGCTATCGTATTACTACGATTTTCCCACAACTCTATATATCTTCTGTGATACACTGCCCGATTTTCTTGACTCCTCTCAATTGGACGCGGTGCAGACGTGTGTCAAAATCACAGTGCGGTGGCACGACACTGTGACACCCAAAGCTTGTCTCATGACCCTTTCCGGTCTATGCCACTCAACTATATGGAAACAAATTAAAGGACACGTCGAACGCCGACTCCGTGACCTTGAGTACATAATTGTGGAAGTGACTCCATGACATCGGCGTATGGTTGCCACTCCACGGCATTCTCCCTCTGCGTGTCAAGTGCATCACGAAATGATGATACAACGTGTGTGGCGGTCCTAGTTACGAGAAAATGCAACTATCCATACGTATACAAAACAATAAATTTGTCGTAAATTAAAAAGACCCAATGAATTGTTAAAAATAACATGAGAAACATTTTTATTACCGATATCCCAAAGGAACGTCATTGGGCATGTCTACTCCATCACACGTTCGAGGTCGACCTCAGGAACAGGCTTGCGCCTTGGTGCTATAAATGGAAATCTATCCCAGGCCCATAGTTGTATAAGAATTGTCGCACCGGCGGCGACCTCGTGCGCACCGAGTGAGATCCACGACACAACTCCTGTATAAATATGCCAAACATGCACTTCCCCGACTATATTGTCCAGTTGTTTGAAGGTCCTCGAGCAACGGAAGAAACATCAAATGAACATATTGATTCGACTTGTCGGCGAACACACTGACCACCAATAAGTTGTAGAATGTATGAACGAACATAACGTCGAACCATTTCCTCATTGATGTCATCCTCTATAGGTGGCACATTGTCTTCGAGCCATGAAACACGAACTCTATTCCCTTTTACGTGAAGTGGTTCGGGTCTCGCACCAAGTAGTCTTTCACACACGCGAGATAGTCGACATCGTGCTTCCGATCACAGGCATACCATTAATTGGTAACCCGAGCTGAATTTCAACGTCTTGGAGTGTTATTGTACACTCGCGCAACGCATGTGGAACGTATGTGTCTCGGACGCCATCTCTCGATGAAAGCGGTGATCAAAGCCCGATCAAGTCTAAAAAATCCTACGCGTGAGACACCATAAAATCCACTAGATCGTAGGTAAGGGATCATTCGAGAATGGTAATTAATCCGTCGATCAACAACACCCGATCTTCTTCGCATGCGCATTGTATCATGTACCTTACAATTGAAAAATATGTCGATATATATGTGTATTAAACGTTTTTGCATAAATATTATGCACATACATGTTAAATGCATATACGACCCCTCGGACTTGCGATGACTGTGTGTAGATTGGAGGCGTAGAAGAGAAGGATCAGATGGTCCTGGTTCCATGTGTACTCATTTTATTTGTGTGATTAAACAAATTGGTCGAGTAGTTTTAAAACTCACAACAAATCATTACTATGAGTTATAACATTAACAAATACGTATCTATTACTTTACGTAACATAAGGTTATACTATATTAATATAAATGTTATGAAATTATCAAGCGACACCGTTTACAAACTAAATACAAATCCTCTCATTGGTTTGGATTGGGTGGTTGGGGTTGAGATATGGATGGACAATTTTTTTTGTTATGTCCCTACGCACGACAAACGGCTGCAACGGTTCCTCCTAGTAGGGACTCGAGCACGATCTCTATTCGGACATGTTCTTCGTTTATGTCCTTCTTGATGACATATGCCACATCGCAAGGTCCTCGAAACATTAGGAAGATCCATCTCATTTTGCCTTCGTGTTCCCTTTGGTCTCCCTCGGCCACGTCTACACCTAGGATCGGTAAAATCTTCGTCGCAAAAGTCGGCCAATACTTCTCATCGGGGATGGCTTTGAATTGAGAGGAGTAGCATCGTGCGTACACGTCCATCTGTAGTATTTCTCAATAAATTGTGTATAATCAATTCGAATATGAGCACATGCGGCCAACACGTGTGAGCAAGGGAAACCAAACGATTGCCATTTATTGCATTTGCAATACCAGTTCCTCGGGATAACAATTTGTGTATTGTTGCCTTTATGCATACGATCGCCATGACGTCCGGTGAGCACCTCAAACTCACCGGTGTCGCGATTTATCAATGTCACGTAATGTCTCCTTGCAGATTGTTGATAATATGCAATTTTATCCATGGCATATCTCGTGTAATTGAGCCGTGCGATATGGCTTCGTCGATTTCCTCCTTTTTCGTCGGTTGGTGTATGTCACCAACTTTGTAGTAAATCATTTGCACCATTCTTTGTTATCGGCAAGAATCGTGCCCCTTTCAATACACAGTTAAAACATTCTACAATGGTAAGATAATGCCGTGTCGATAATATCGGCACGGTGAAAACACATATAGGATAACAAACGTAACTACTATCGAATACATACCAACCCCGTTAGAATTCATCCATCGTCCGCGAGGCCTCCATCATGCGATTGAGTCCGAGTTCTTGGGAATGGCATTCACATATTGAAGACAACGAGGACTTCACGATGACAAATAAGCAAAACGCTCCATGCATGCATCAAATTTTCTCACTTGATGTTGACCAGCGGCTCGAGATAGGATAGTCTTCAACGAATCATTTTTGAAATGCGTGTTAAAATTCTTGGTCAAGTGTCGCGAGGCAATAACGATGGTATCCTCTTGGTGGACAAAAACCATTTCTTTGGTGTGTTAACGGCCTCGAGAATGCCGAGTGACGGTCGAAATAATACAAATACCATCTCTATCGGTCGCGTGTTTGCGCAACATTCTCAAAAACCACCCCCTTTGAGTCGGTTGATTCGTTTTAAAGTGCTTGCAAATGCAGCTGGAAGTAGATGTCCATTACCATCAACAGAGATAGGGCAATCATTAGCTTACCCTTGTATTTGCCATATAAGAATGTCGCGTCAATCGCAGAAGAGGCCTACAATGTTTGAACCCTTCGATTGATGCTTCGAATCGAAGAACACACGACGAAATTGAGGATGCTCTGTCTGATCTCATCTGCAGCCCATTGTCTATGTGACCACTCAATCTTTGTCCCTGGGCTCTTATTATGTACAGCCGCCAACCATCTTGGTAACGTAGCATATGACGCGTCCCGATCTCCGAATGCATTTGCAATTGCTTTCCTTTTAGCATCCCACATTCGCTTGTAGGGAACATCATGTGAGTATTTTAGCTTAATCATTTCTTTCAAGGCCTTGATAGCAATTGCATGATCTATTTCGACAACGCTTTGTATCTCACGTGCAAGCATGTTGGCGTCGAGTTAGGCATATTTGCGTTCTATGCGGGATTTATACTAATTGTGCGGCTCGTCTAGCGAGTGATCTCCCACAATTGTTTCTTCTTTCGCAAACAAGCACGGAGACGCCACATGCACCCGACTTAGGCGCATACGCACTTCAATGCCCATAAGGTTTTAGTTGACTCCATAACAAGGTATTGACAAAAGTTGTTAACATGCCACAATTTTATGGCATCTTTGCAAGTCTTTCTTATTGTCAAAGCACATTTCTGTTTCCAATGAAAATTAGGCATGTCCCATCGATCGAATGATGAGAATGTTGGGTTGCGGTAGAATTAGCCACTTCCCAATCAATTTCATTATACACCGGCAATGGTTGGTAATCTTCTTCATCGCTTGCTTCTTCCATCCACTCCTCCTCGTCAATTGCAAATTGCTCATCATCTTGCAAGTTTTCCGCCCCTGGAGGTTCGTAGGTTGGGTCGTCGTAACAACATTTATACTTTCCCAATTAACGAGATGGCGCGGCATCCTCGAGGGGACATACGTCCTCGTCAATGTCGTTGTCGTGGTCCTCGTTACGGTCATCTTTGGGGCACTAATGTCATCATCAATCGAAGTAACAAATCTATCTTGCACAACATCACCTATAGGCGATTGCATACGTAATCTTTCCATCATTGATGCAGGGCATGTCATGCCCACATTTTCTTCTACCACTTGGGAATGTACGGTAGAATTTTGATAAGGCTCGATTGGCTCGAAGGTTAAATAAATCTCTACCTTCGGCGATAATGGTAGATTCGCCCTTTGTTGACCACATCAACTCGAAGTGGGTCTCGTCTTGCAACGACACGGGGATAAAATATTGTGAACTTTGATGGATGAGTTATTACGTGACGATACGTCATCGTAATGAGAGTCTCGATGGACGAAATATCAAACGCGTTATACACGTGATCCATCAACTTATGTTTACTCATTCCAAACTTAATAATCATGGTCATTGATGGGGAGTCTGCTTTGTACTCGATGCCTTGCGAAACCTTAACAATTTCTCCAAATGCATAAAAGTGAAACGGGATGTTCCTACCTTCCATGACCTACATAATTTACCGCATTGATAATGTAAACAAATTACATATATATCAAGCGAAGAAATGATCAAAATGAGGATTTGAGGCACGACCAGAACTTTTCAATAAATCCTCATCAAAAATTATTCTTGTTCCTATATCAAAATGGAGCATCTTGTAGTAATTTTTCAACAACTTCTCTCTCTCTGCACTCTCGAAGGTCTTCTTTTCTCTCCCTCTCCGTGTTACATTAGTTACTTTGAGCACTCCATGTACAAGTGATTTCGATTTGACAAAGAGGAAGATGGTGCCTACGGCATTTGGGCGGTAAAAAGTCTTATTCGTGTTTGAATTTTGGTTGAGAACTTGTTGTTCGAGTTTGGATGTGAGGAGGAGAAACTGAGGTTTGTTTTTCACTTTAACTTTGATTTAATTTATAATGGAAGGAGTTAACACTTCTTGAACGGGTGTTGTATGATTGATCGCCAACACACATTACATCATTTATATACTTGTATGGACAATAATCACTTCTTGTTTTATGCCACTAATGCTTAATTGTTTTTGGTAAATATATCGTCTATAATGTTATTATTCTTAATCGGTGGTTATCGAAGCTTCAAGTGGTAGATAGTGAGTTCGAATATGATCAATTGTGGTCTGAGTTAGCAAGTTAGCTACTTCCTTGCATGGTCGTAGCGAGAGAACGAGGGAGAAGAATAGTCAGACGTATTGAAAGATGAGTAGTGGCATATTTTTTCATTGTACGATAGTTGACAGAACAATTGGAAATAACTATATCCGAACGGGGCAACACCTATAGTCTACTATCAGCACTAGAGAGCGAGTGAGGACACTTGTGAATGCGAGATTACGTATTTTATTCTGTTGATGTTCACTACAAGAAATTCGACTTTTATTTACAAAACTTTCAATTATGAATATAAAAAGTGTAAGTAAAAGTCCATATTTGCTTATGACTCTTAAGTTTGTAAAAAAATTTGATATAATTGTAACTAAAAGTATTGTTTGTACTTATGACTCGTGAGTTCTAAGCAAAAGCTAATAATTATTAAGTGAATATCGACCCAATTCAACAATAGTTTTTAGTGAGTTATATGATTTCTTTTACACACAAAAATATATTTATATAAACTACTTTTGTTTGCAAGTAAAAATACTAACTTTTGCTTATGAATCTTAGAGGAAAGTAATATGTATAGCTTTGCAAGTAAATATGTATTTTTACTTACAATATATATACTCAATAAAAGGAAACTACCAAACTATAAAAAAGATGAAGAAGAAGAATATAATTAATTAATAAATTAAGCTTTCACTCAAAAGGGGAAACTTGATAATATAATATTTAATTTTGACTTTTGTCTTTTGTACAAGTAAATAATAATTAAATGGTTTTTATTTTTTTCGATAAATCTAAAATAAATAAAAGATAGGCAAAAAAATATATCAAAAATAAGAAGATAGGCACAAAAAAGATAAGGATCTTGCTACGTACTCGAACACGGACGTGGAACACACACCGGAACCCCTACATCCTACCCCCAATGCACACACGTTGTTTCAAAAGATAATAAGTTAAAAACCCAACAATTTCTCTCCCTATCTCCTAGGCTCACGGTCGTATCTCTCACGTTGACCTCACAACTAATTTCTATTTCATCACGTCGCAAATCATCAAAGAGTTCCTCTTAACATTGTTGCGCCTTGCACTTCATCTCGATTCTGCATCGTCTCTTAATTTCATGGGTTCATCCATGTCAGTACATGCAATCTCTACAAAGGTTTTGATTTGCATTTCACCTACATTTGTTGATTAATCCTAATGTATTTTATACGTTTCAACTTATTTTCTTCATATTAATTGGGTGCATGTAAGATGCTATTGCAAAGTCGCTACAAGCTTCAAATATCCTATGGCTTTTTTAAGGTTGTATTCAATTTTTTTAATTTCTTTAATTTTTGTAATGAAGAAAATTATAAATGAATTTTAAACTGTCTAACTTTATTTTTTCTTCTCTTTCTAGTTGTTGGTTGAAGGAGCATTGGTACATTATTTGGTTACCTTGACTAAATCTACTCTAGCTAGTTTTGGGCTCCGAATAAGACAAAGTTTGTCAAATTGATGGAAAAGTGATCAGAATAATAATCAAGAATAAATAAGCGTATTTTATTTAAGTTTAAGCGTATTTTATTTAAGTTCTCTAACTCATTAAATTTTTTATACCAAAGCGAAACTCATTAAATTAACGTGAAAAAATAATGAAAGGCACAAAAATTAAACAAAATAATATTTAAATGAAAAATCTAGTTATATTAATAAATATTATTGAAAACGAATAGAAATTTTATTAACGAGATATTATACACTTTTACTTATGATGGTGGGTTCGTAAGTAAAAAAGGATCTCTTTACTTACAATTAAGTTTGTAAATGTAAACTTTTACGGACGACTCTATTCTTACGATGTTTTTACCAACGACATTTTGTAAGTAAAAACTTTTACTTACAATTTTAACACTTTTACTTACAAATTAAATTCGTCAGTAAAAGATTTTTTCCTTCTTGTCGTTGTTGGAGATGGTAAGGCGACTAATAGTGTATACACCGAGACACTCCATTAATACTAACTTGTAATTAATATCTTGTCGCAATAATCAAACAACGATAATAAATAACACGAGATAATATTTATCTTTGGGTCGATTTGTCACTCACTTATAAAATATGTCAAATAATTATCAAGCATTTATCACTACACACAATAAGCTACGGCCACTACTACAAAAAAATTAATTTTTTTATGGGGTTTAATATTTGTAACATTTTGTTAACTATGATGTTCACATTCTTTACTACCTATTTAAAAATAAAACATTTAAATTACACACACCATGCAATAAACACATTTTCTTAAAAAATCTATTACACTATAAATATATTAAATAAATAAATAAATAAATTTTCGTTCTTACTATTTTTGTTCCGGTTTGTTCTTCAATTTGATATTCCTTTACCTACAAAAAAAAATAATATTCCCTGTCAAAAAAAAAATTTAGTTATTTTATTCAAAATGAAAATTAAACAACAATAAAATATTAATATAAAGAATAATTAAAAATATCCAACAACGAATCATTTGCTAAATACATGAAAACACAAACACTCCCAGGCTCATTGTTCCCTCTCTCTCTCTCTAAGCTAACAAACTCAACACAATCCCAAATCAAAACCCAAACTCATGTACTCTTTCCTTCTCTTCTACGTGTTGTTACCACACACTTTTCCCCTCTCTCACCCTCTTTCTCACTCTCTCTCTCTCTCTCTCTCACTATCTCTCTCTCTCTCTCAAAGCACCTCTCCTCTCTCTCTCTCTCTCTCACTATCTCGTCCTCACTCTCTCACTATCTCGGCCTCTATTTATCTCAATCTCTCTCACTATCTCGTCTCTCTCTCTCACTCTCTCTCTTTGTCTCGACCTCTCTCACACAACACCTCTCACTCTCTCACTCTCTCTTACAAACTCTCCCCCCTATCTCTCTCTCACGCCACTCTCACCCTCCTCCTCTCTCTCTCTCGGCACCTCTCACCCCCTCTCTCACACTTTCACACGGCACCTCACCCTCTCTCGCACACTCTCTACCTTTCTCTCTTTCTTTCTCCACAAACTCTCACCCTCCACGTAACTCCCTACTCTCTCTCTCTCTCACACTCTCCCTCTCGCTTTGTTCCCTCTCTCTCCCTTTCGGCTAACAAACTCAACCCACACACACTTCCACTTACTGCTGCACCCTTTTGTAGCCGTCACCGTCGCCGGTACTCTCTCGTTCTTCCACACACACTCTTCCTCTCCCTCACCTTTGCTTCTCTCGATCTCCCTCACACTCTCTCTGCACTTTCTTCCTCTCTTTTCACTTACTCGAACCCTCTCTTCTCATTAACCTCACTAACTCTCTCCCACTCCCTATTTTAAATCTCCCACCGTACTCACCAACCAACTTTTAACTTTTAGTAGGGGTCATCGATAGGAGTGGTAGGGGTCGTCCATAGGCGTTGTACGGGTCGGTGCTTGCGAGAGATTCGAATCTCGCACTACGCCGTGAAGAGCATGAAGTTTGCATCCATGTGGCACGGCATGCATGAGTGGTGGCATACGTGGGATGCCACCACGCATGCATGCATGCGAGATGCATGCATGGTCTCGCATGCATGCGAGATGCATGCATGCGTGGTCTCGCATGCATGCGAGGTCATGCATGTGAGATGCATGCATGCCGGACCACGCATGCATGCGAGATGCATGCATGTGTGGTCTCGCATGCCACCCGCGCATGCATGCACATGCGCATGCCACGCATGCAGTGCATGCATGCGTGGTGTGCATGTGGAGGAGAAGCACGTGTGAGACGTGTGGGAGAAGTGTGAGACGTGTGTGAGACGTGTGGGAGAAGTGTGGGAGAAGTGTGGGAGACGTGAGGTGTGTGGGAGATGCGCGGGAAAGTGAGGTGAGGTGGCAGGTGGGAGATGCGCGGGAAAGTGAGGTGAGGTGGCAGGTGGTGGCAACACGAATGGCGCCTTTACAAAAGGCGCCATTCGTGTTGCAGGTGACATGGCGCAACATGGTACAGTTGGCGCCTCTTGGAGAGGCGCCATTCAAATGACGTGTACAGATGGCGCCTCTCCGAGAGGCGCCATTCAAATGACGTGTACAGATGGCGCCTCTTGGAGTTCCACGTCACTCCATTTCGCGTTTACGAAACGCGGTATACATTACTTAAAGAATAAAAAAAGAAAATCATAATAATTTACGAATAAAAAAGAAAAATAACCGTACGGATGTAATTTTTTCTGGTTTCTATCCTTTTTCTTCATCTTATCCCATTTATGACTATTCGCAGGTGTTTTATCCTCTTTTGTTGAAGCATCGGAGTTGAGAGCTCGATATCACCGTTGAGGTTCTCTAGTATATATATAGTTAGTCTATTTGGGAGTTGGTAAGTTCTGGCCGAAGCAAAAAACATATCTAATTTCTTGAAAAACAATTTTCCACTCTTCGGCTGAAACAGAATACAGAGCTATGTCAAATACTAGTTGTGAATTAAAGAGGTTGAAAGAGTTATTATTATCACTTGGCGTGACACATCCAACTCCAATTCCACTTTACTGTGATAGTAAGGCAGCATTGCATATTGCTACAACTCGATTTTTCATGAACGCACCAAACATATTGAGATTATTTGTCATTTTGTTCGTGATGCAGTTGGTGATGGCCTCATTCGACCTACATATGTTTCAACTTCTATGTAATTAGCTGATGCATTGACTAAAGCACTGGGACAACAATAATTTTTAGCTTTACAGGGCAAGTTGGGTATTTATAATTTGTATGCTCCAACTTGAGGGGGGTATTGAGAGTAAGTTAATTTAGCATATTTTATGTATGCGTTAAAGTGATTTTTAGCAAGTACCATGTGTTTATTTCATAATTAGAAAGCGTATATTTTTATTAGGGAAGAACGTGCAAAAGAGGGTGTACTTGGGTTTCTGAATGGGGGATTGTAACTTTTTATATACGTGCATTCATATATGAATAGCAGGGAAAACCCAAGTACACCCTGAAAGGAAAATCCAAAACCTCCAAACTCCCATGGATTTGAAGCAAATACTGGGCGATCTCAACAGGGAATCCTTCATCACCCTTCTCTCAAAGCTGATAGGAGAGTCCAAATTCGTCCAAAACAACCCACCAGAGTTGACCCCTGAAGAGGACAGAGTGGGCAAGCATGTGTTGGATGTTCTCCAACCTTACAGCACCTCCAATGGTGGAGGAGGGCCTCTGATCATCAACCATGTCTCATACGTGAAGCGGAGGGGGTACATAATTGTGGAGTACCCTGGAAGTGATGATCAAGGAAGGATCTTGTCCTTTGTTGGGTGTCACATGGATGTTGTCACTGCAAATCCTGACGATTGGGCATGTGTTTGATGTGTTTTGGGCATTATTTGTATTTGTGTTTGTTTTCTTAATTTGAGTAATTCTATATGTTCTTTTAGCAAAACTGAGGAAGCCCTTTCGAGTATGTTTTGTTTTGTTTGCCCATTTTGATTTTTAGGTGAATTTTGATGGTTCAAATAAAAAATTGCAGGTTTGATATTCATAGGATGTGAAGGGTGTTGATGTGGTAGTAGTTGTGATTATTTCTTGTTGAGAAATTTGAGAAAAGAGTGCTTAAGTAAGAGGGTTAAAAACTATGTAGTGGTGGTGGTGTTGTATTAGCCTTCTAGGCTTCCCAACTGCTAGTCCTTGCTCATATACCCTTGTAATGTTGAGTGCTCGAAAATGCGGAATCCGTTTTAATTGATGTCTGGGGATGTCTGGGGAATAAAGTTATGAAGCTAGCGGTGGTGCTGGTTGTTTTTATTTTTTTTTACCATGAGTGTCCGAACAGCCTCAGGCCCTCCTGATTAAAGCCCGACGAATCCCATGGGTTTAGGAGAGTGACCCTACCACTAACCTAGAGGTGGAAGACTCGAAGGAGAAATAGTGTAGTTGCTGCAAATCGAATTCATCACCTCTACCTTAGAGTAATAAGGCCCTATTCGAAACCATTACACCACACCCTTTGGGGGCATGCTGGTTGTGTATTTCGAAGTACAATAGATAATATGTGGATTGATGAATAATTAATTTTGTGCAAAATTGGAATGTCTGGTGATGTGGGATCTCTACTACTTCAAAATTTAATGTGTCCACAAGCATACTTGTTGTGCACTGCATATGACTGATAAGTTTGAAACGAATTGAAGTTGTGAAACATATGTATGTGTATTCTCGAATCATCTGTTTTCATAAAAAACTTACGTGGTATCAGAATGGATTCGTTTTCTTCAAATAGCCAATGCGTGACACTAAAGGGCCAGGTATCGTCTTGTGTTTAGTTGATTAGTCAGTCACAGCTTTGATCTTCCCTAATTTCTTGCTAAAAACTAGTCTTGTGTGGGCTTCTGATATATTTCAATGCTCATCATGAGCAATTCACAACTTTATTTGATTATTTAAGAAACTGTTCATTCTCTAACATAATTGGGGGCCCTGCTGCGGTCGTCCATCCTTAATCGATTTATTATCAATAATTGCTTGAAAAATATTTTGCTTGGTTTGCTTGTCCTAGAGCTAAAAGTTTTTTTTATTTATATACTAAACTAAAAGTTTTTCAGGATTTTGATCCGTTTTCTTTGAGCATTGATGGAGATAAGCTCCGTGGTCGTGGGACAACAGTTTTTCAGGATTTATATACTTGTTGAAACAAAGCCAAAGTTATGATCCACTGTTGTTGTTGTCTTCATTGCCAATGAAGAAAACTCTACGATTCCAGGAATTGGTGTGGACGCACTTGTGAAAGATGGATTGCTAAACAAGCTTAAGCAAGGCCCTTTGTAAGTAACTTACCCATTTATTGTGAAGATTCAATTACTGAGATGTCTCCAATACTGGAAGAAACAAAGGTAAAGATCATCACATAGAGATTTCTTATTTGATATGTTTTTTTGGTTCTCTATAGATATTGGATTGATATTGCTGACAAACAACCTTGTGTTGGTACAATTAAGGCTACAGGAAAGCTTTTCCACAGCGGTCTAGCACATAAGGTGAACTATTCAGCATCCTCCAGCCATTGAAATTCCTATATTCATTTGGGATTTGAATCCTGCGTTCCAGTGTTTTGTTCTTTGGAGAGCACATTTTCTAAGTAACACATACTGTTTACCTAATAATTGTGTGTTGTGGGATTTTGGCATATGGCAAGCGAGGGAACAAATGGTGAGGTGTTAAAGAACTTTGTGAATTGGAAAGAGGAGGTGGAGGAAAAGATAGGAAGCAAGTGGTGAGGTTCTAGAGCATTAAGGAACTAAGGTTGGATTGATCCTAACTTCTAAGCATTTGGGATTAGAGCTTTGAAGTAATGAGACTGCTTGGGACTAAAATGGGAAACACGAATCTGAAAATGGGGATTTTCACCCATGAATATACAAAGTAACGATAAGTGAGATGATGGATGCGGAGAAACCAATGAAGTCCACTTGATATGTATGTTGGCATACATCAAGGGGCCCTCATTGGCTCATACTCCATCTATTTCATCATAGGGGCTCAAACCCTACAACCTTTTCATCTACACTGGTAGAATCGCACCATCTCTCTATTAGAATCTTAGATTTAAACTGCTTTTGATATGTTGCATATCATGTGTGTAAGTGGCAAGCTGAAATATTGACGGAGATCACTTGTATATAAAACGAAGATTGGTATTTTCAAATAAATAGATGAAGGGAATATCTGGACCATTGCCCTTTTTTCAAAACTCGGATGGATAATCAAATATTCCCTACAGAAAGAAGATACTTTTTGTTGGAGGTGTGTAATTTTAGCTTTCCTGATTGGAGGTGCGTAATTTATGCTTGAGGTACATTGTTTCCTACGTTTCTTGTAGCAAAACCTTTTCTTTATCAGGTATTATGATAATCTTGTCAGTAACACACTAGTATGTGTTATGTAATGCATATCTGCTTATATGAATGCATGAGCTGTCAAATTGTAAAAGCAAATGTGTTCTCTCTAGTTTTCTGTCTTTGGTGTATCTAACATGAATCCAGTGACGTTCTGTAGGCTGTTGTGTTTCAACTGCTAGGCTGTTGTGTTTTAACTGCTCCATATTATGTCGAGACGATGTTTCACGGTTATAGCATACTATTTAATTATAGAAGATGTACAAATATCCTTGCTTTCTCAACTCTATGAATGGTTATCATAGCATTGAAATCAAATTTTCAGGCTATAAATATCCTTGTTGAGTTGTTTATTGCATTGAAGGATGAAGGCTTTGGCGTTCAAACTGCAGGCTATGGTATGCTATCCTCAATTTGTTCTTTCATGGTTTGAAATTTATATTTATTGTGGCTTACGATGTTTCGAATTTTACATACCTCGCAAAGAATGAGTACTGCCTTATCTCTGACATGTGCCAAGGATTCCAAGTCCTTGTTAGCATCATCTCGCAATTGGAAAATGATGGCTGAAAACCGGTCTTGCCATACCAACCAAGATCCAAATCGCTGGTATTTCTTTTATACTTGTCTACTTCCATCTGATGTAGCTGCTGTAAACTGATCAACTAAGCCCATATTTTTCTTTAGATTGTTACTCTGTGGATGTCTTTGTTTTTATTTATTGTCACTTTGTATAACATAATAACATTTTATGAGTGTGGTACCTGTTAAAGGGAATTGGACATAAGCTACTTGCTCAAGTTTCCAACATATTCGAATTTTTAGCGAATACATCTTTGCACTGTCTTTTTTCCTGCCGTTGTGCAAAAACCACAACATTTCTGTGGTGCAGATGGTAGCTTCAGAGGAAAGAATCCAAGAGAAATTATTGATGGTTGTTCCGCGATTTTTCCCATTTGAACTTGGCAGACTATAATCTTGGCTATTATTATTGAAACTTAGTTCTGCTTGTTTGTTCTTAGAGTTTGAGAAATTGGGAGGTTTGGGCTTGCCGATTAAAGCTCAGCCATGGGCGCCTTGGTTGATTAATAGGAAAAGCTTGCTCACTGATATTAATGGTGACAAACTTTTACAGCACCATGACTTGTAATCAACAATACTATGGTACATAATTTACATATTCAGACTTTATCTGCAAACATTTGATATTTTCATATACAGTGTTTTCCTGCTACCCATTTAGGTCTCTCTATGTGGAACAACCAAGCTATACCATGTAAGAAGGGGGTTTGCCGCACTTTGTTATGATCGTTGATGTTTTATGGTGAACTTGAATAACTGCAGAGTATATGCCGTGCGTGATCATGGGAGATAGAAGGTTTTGCGTCTGCAACAATGGAAAACAGTTAACTCGGCAGAATTTTAAAAAGGGTGTGAGGTTCAACAAGACACCAAGATAGAGTGCCAAAAGCCCTTCAAGAAGAGGGGAATAGATTTTCTTCAATTGCCACCTCTCATACCAAGCTGCAGACCAAATGCGACACAAATGAGTTTTAATGCAAAGGAAATGATCACATATTTGTTGGTGAAGAACAGGATGAACCTGCAAAAGTTTTTTTTTGTTAGAATATAAGACTTGCTCTCAAGCCGCGTAAGTTTGACGCTCAATCACTCAAGGAATTATTTGTCATAGTGTTCATCCATTGCTTCCCGTATACCTGAAATTCAAACCCCACAACCAAAAAAAGCCAAAAAAAAAGAAAAAATCAATCCTAATTAGACAACTCCCTCTTCAATAAACTCACAAGAGCATATACAACATCAAAGTCCTAATCCAAATTAGTTAATATTGGCTACATAGATCAAACTCTTTCATTACACTCAATTCATTGCACTTAGTGATGTACTTTATAAATTCTTTATTTTTTTTGTATTACTTTATAAATTCTTTGAAGACTTTTTAATTAACGCTTTCTAAATTTGCTTAGGTCTTCCCATACGTCGTCTGATTTCTTAAAGTTTTATTTAGAGGAGTTTACTTAATCTTCTAAATTTGCTTAGGTCTTTTGATGCAGCCATCTTTTGATTAGAAAAGAATTAGAGAAGAAGAGAGAAGGATTAGAGGTTGAAGAGACTAAACTCTAACAAATTATATTAAAATTATAGTGACTAAACTCTAACAAATTATATTAAAATTACCATACTAACCTTGTACTATTATAACCTTGTTTTATACTATATTAATCCTATTACATGTATGCATCATTACCGACCCCTTAACAACAACCTTGTCCTTAAGGTTAAAGGATGCGAAGCCACGAAAGCAAGACCTACGAACATGATTCATGAACCTCCAAAAGAGTTGGAATTTGGCAATCGAAATCAATATCATTGGCATGGAGAAGTTTTCGATCCTATATATGATCACCAAAGAGCTGGAAAAAGTAGTTTGAAGGATCCAAAATGCAAAAAAGTAGCTTGAAGAGGCAACTGTACTAATTTCCATGTTGTCCAACTTTGGCCTTTGCATTTCCACACATGCAATCCCAAGCATAAGGTTGGCTACATTTACCTTTGTCGTAACAAAGAAAATAGGCGCTAGAGGGGCGATCATATTTTGTAGTAGTTACGATATTTATTTGATTACGATATTCACGTATTAATTTCATTATTTGTGTACGGTAAAGTTGTATAAATAAGAGTACACCCAATCAATACAATTCCAATAACATTTCGGGAGGGTATTGTGGGTTAGGTTTGGGCTATTTATAGTTGTAGACTTGTGGCTAACAACATAACAGAACCCAATTCCAATAACATTTCGGGAGGGTATTGTGGGTTAGGTTTGGGCTATTTGTAGTTGTAGACTTGTAGCTAACAACACAACAGAATCGCAAAGTCGCAAACCCCACTGTTATAAATCTCGAGATAAGAAGTTTGCGTCTGGAGGCAAGCACCTACGGTCGATGTGTTCTGACGTGAGGTCGGGGCGTCATTCTAGCTTAACCACAATCTATAAATAATAAATAATAGGTGACCTAAAGAGGAGCCTCTCTCTATTAAGTTAGTAGCAGCAGAGGTCGATCGAAAGAGGGAAGAATGGTTTCAGAAATAGAAGAAATGGTGGTTTGGACAGCCACACTCACACTCACACTCACAATTCTTTCCTCTTCGACATATCTCTATCAACAACACCGCCGAAAATGCTCCTCGGTTTTGAATAGAGAGAGAAGAGGGTTTCATTTCAATGGCGCTGCTGAGATGTTCGTTGATGGCGCTGCTGCTTTTCGTGGTGGTAATGGCGGGAGCAGATAAGGCGCCCAAGAACAACAGCTCCTTGTTGGTTAGTTTCCTCAACTCAATTCAATGACCTCCATTTCATTTCGTCCCCACAAAAATGGTACTATACAACAACAACATATGTAGTTGATATAATACCATAGAAAATCATTGTGACTATTCTTAGCAGTAGGTTTAGTTCATACATATGTAGTGCAACTCTGCAGGCAAGAACAATGACTTGGTGCACTGTGCACATAACCGTAACAAAGCTATTCTCTGTTTATTCAATTCAATATAACTCAAATACATAGATTTTATCTTTTTATACTATAAAGATATGATCCACCACCACCCTTGTATCTTCATCATTTAACACATCTAACCATAGCCCTTCATCTGTTCACACTATAACCCATCGTAACAACTTAGTTTTCACTAGCTAACAACTCTAATTAATTCTTACAAGGTACAATAAAACTAACCGCTTACAGTTTTCTTTGGAAGTGAGGTTTTGATTTGAGCTAATCGATTCCTTTTTGTTGTTGGGTGGTAGATAGGAGTTCGAGTATGTAAATGGGTGGGGGTGGATATGGTTTGAGTTCGGTTGGAGTATGGGGGCAACAAATATGATTGATTGAGGTATATTAAGAAGTTAATTAATATTCAAGAGGAGGAGCAATTAGTGTTTATACTAAATTGATGGAGCTAAGGGGGCTGATATAGGGGTGGGGTAGGGAAATTAGTGTATTTACCAGTGACTGCAGGCCTAGGCATCAACTAGGCATTTTGGAAAAAAATCGCCTAGGCTATGCCTTAGGCATGCAACGTCCTTATAAATAGTTTTTTAAAAATTTGAAGGAGCTATTTACAATTAAGTTTGACAATGAAATACCTACCCAACAACAAAATCTTGATAGAATTAACGTTACATAAGGACATAAAGCCTTATCATTAGTATTTTTGAACTATATATTAAGTAATAATCAAATTGACTAATAGACAATTAGTGTTATTCAAGGACCTATAAATAAATACTTATACAGGGACTTCTAAATAAATATTGTTTTGTTCGCCGGCTAGGCGCCGTCTCGCCTAGATTAGGAAATCGCCTAAATAGCCTCTAGAGTGCCTTAACGTACAAGAAATGAAAAGTAGTGCTCATTCCTCAAAACTATAAGATGATCATTTGTAGGAAAATCTCGTTCGAATTTAATATATTGATAAGTTAACAATAGGAAAAACAATTTCCCAAAAATATCACTCCAAGTCTAGTTTTAGATGCCACCTAGAAATTTGTCTAGGATTGGTATGAATAATGTGTAGAAGTTTGGTTTTGAAAACCAATCTTAACAGTTCATCTATAAATCTTCTTTATGTGGAGGGTGTTTTTTTTATTAAATTCCTTTGCAAATGAGACGTAGTGCTCATTCCTCAAAACTATAAGACGATCATTTGTAGTAAAATCTCGTTCGCATTTAATATATTGATAAGTTAACAATAGAAAAAACAATTTCCCAAAAGAATATCACTCCAAGTCTAGTTTAGATGCCATCGAAATTCTTTCTAGGATTGTATGAATAATGTGTAGAAGTTTGGTTTTGAAAAAAATTATGACATTCTAATTATCGATTTTTTTGTTATTGATTTTTACGAGCGATCGCTCGGTCTTGTTTGTTTCAAGATATGGATTTGGTGTGCTTCTGTTGACGTAAGTTTGTCATTTTATTTTTTTAAATACTTTCTTTTCATGCCAATGGCTATAGTGTTTAGGCAACACAAAGGAATTAGTTGATACTTGATACTTGTTTTTCTTTTCAATACTTTCTTTTGGTGTGCTTCCCCTGCAATTGATTTGTAACAACAGTACCAGATCTGATAAAACAAATGGAGTTCTAAAGTCTATGAGGGGAAGTTAAGCTTAAAAAAAAGAATGAAATAAATAATTCCCTTAAGATGAATATATATATATATATATACATAACACTTTGTCGTCTAGTCTGAAACTAAATGAAAGTGGAACTAGGCGGCCTGATTATCATGATAGCTTCCCAAGGTTAATCATGCACCATTTTAATCCTTGAAAGATAGTTGTTTTGGTTAGATCAAGCATGCCAATAATTAGTGAGGTAAAATCTCTAATTCAAATCCACTCGTTAACCTTTAACTATTTTTCTCAAAGCCATCCATCTATACTTCAAAGAGAAAGAGGCAAGGAATAGCAAGTCCATTGTCCCTTAAATCAACCCAAGCATGCATCCATCCATAACCTGGTGCCTTTGTGCACATAAACGTAACAAAGCTCGGTTCATACGTATGTAGTGCAACTCTGTGCAAGGACAATAACTTGGTGCCTTGTGCACATAAACGTAACAAAGCTCGGTTCATACGTATGTAGTGCAACTCTGAGGCAAGGACAATAACTTGGTGCACTATGCACATAAGCATAACAAAGCTATTCTCTGTTTATTCGATTCAACATAATTCAACTACATAGAGTTTATCTTTTTATACTATAAAGAAATGATCCATGACCCTTGTATCTTCATCATTTAACACATCTAACCATAGCCCTTAATCTGTTCCCACTATAACCCATCCTGACAACTTAGTTTTCTTTAGCTAACAACTCTAATTAATTCTTACCAGTTATGATAGAGCTAACTTCTTACAGTTTTCATTGGAAGAGAGGTTTTGATTTGAGTTAATCGGTTACTTGTTGTTGGGTGGTAGATAGGAGTTCGAGTACATAAATGGGTGGGGGTGGATAGGGTTTGAGTTAGGTTGGAGTGTGGGGGCAACAAATAAGCTTGATTTAGTTATATTGGGAAGTTAATTAATATTCAAGAGGGGGAGGGGGACAATTAGTATTTTTACTAAATTGATGGGGCTAAGGGGGCTGATATAGGGGTGGGGTGGGGGTAAATAAGCTTGATTGGGTTATACTGGAAGTTTATTAATATTTAAAGAAAACAATTAGTGTATTTACCAGTGATTGCAAGGTGTCACCTAGGCCTCGACTAGACGTTTTGGAACTAAATCGCCTAGTTGTTGCCTTTTGCATGTGGTGTCCTTCTAAGTAATTTTTAAAAATTTGAAGGGGCTATTTACAATTAATTTTGATAATGAAATACATACCCAACAACTAAATCTTAACACAATTAACGTTGCATAAGGACCTAAAGATTTATTAGTATTTTTGAAGTATATATTAAATAATAATCACATTGACTAATAGACAATTAGTGTTATTCAAGGACCTATAAATAAATTAATGTGGTAGCCAATGTAGGCCTAGTGTTAGAATTATAGTATGGCGTGTAATAGGGGTATTTTAGGAATATTTACTTTTGATGTGCTAGGTTTTTTTAGTGATTTAGTATAAAAGGTGTAAGCTCAACCTCACTTGTAGCTTTTATCATATGAATTGAAAAATTAAATCTTGAAGCCGTGGATTGGGTGTTTGCATTCTTCAATCTTGTTGGTTTGTTCTTTATTCCTCCTCCTTTGATCCTCTCTACATCATAAATAAATACTTATCCGGGGATCTCTAAATAAATTTTATTTTGTTCGCCTAGGCGTCGTCTAGGCACTTCCTCGCCTAGGCTAGAGAAATTGCCTCGAGATCGCCTTAACGCCTTGCAATCCTTGTGCTTAACAACAACAAATCGTTGCTTCATTTTTGATGTATTGGGTTTTTTATCTTCTTTTGTGATTTGTGCTTCTCGGCTGTGCATTTTGATCTTCTTGAATGCTCTTCATTCGATTGGTTTTGGACTTAAAACTTCTTGTTAGTGTGACGTGTTTAATAAAATGCCAATACAACTGTACAATTAAGTTGCCACATGTCAATCAGCTTAGATATGTGTTTCAAACAAAGAATGTTGGTCCTCAGTTTTGGATTTTCTTGTGTTTTGCAACTCTAAAACTTTAGTCTTGACTCTTGAATTCCTTGGCCTATTGGACTTTTTTTGGCATATTGGTAAAATTATAAAAAAGATAGGTAAACTCTCAAGAATCCATTAATGCCAATTCAACAATAAAAAAATAACAAAAATTTGATAAAGTTGAAGGCTTAGGAAAGAATCATGATGATAATGGAATAGTAGCTAGTAGAATTAATTTTTACAAAAAAGATAGTATTCATCCAAGTATTGACAGTTGTGATAGTTTAGAGTTTGGCCGTTTAGGCCCTTTAGGGATAGGGATTTCGGGTTTAGAGTATCTTTTACTAGAATGGATATTGATGTAATAACATTTGAGATAGTGACTTGTGAATCAAAATTTTCAGTAGTAAAGGTTGTTTCTAAGTTGTTATTGTCTTTCATTTTGTTTAATAATGTATTCATTAAAGTTTAAAAAAATCATGAATTTCAAGACCAGCTTGGCTTGCGTAGAATACTTAAAAAAATCAAAAATCATTTTTTTAATTTTTTTTATCTAAAAAGATATCAGAATCCTGTTTGCAAAAAAAATAAAAAAAAATCTAAAAAGAAATCAGAATCCTGATCTTATTGAAAATTGTCAACTCGACACTTTTATTTTGTTTGATTTCAATGAATTATTTGCTTTTGAAATAATCCTTTTATTATATAGTAAAGACACTGTAGAGATCGAACAATATTTCTGCCTTGCGTACTTATTTAATCAACGTCGAGTCCTATAATTGCATATTGGGATTTGCTTGCTCTTTTTTGTAAATATAGATTGATTTCATTGTTAGTAATTGCATATTCTCAACCTACGTTATCTCCAGTTTCTAGTTATTGATTTTTTTTTTTGTTATTAATTTCTATAGGAGAGTGCTCTTGCACCTGTTGATCCTGATTGGGGAGTAGGCGTACAGCCTGCAGATGTGAGTTATCAATTTATTTAGTTTTAATACTTTATTTTCACCACAATGAAAGACAATACCAACCAATGAAAGACAAAAAAGTTAATTCCTTCTATAGCTAATTCCTTTTCGTGACAAAAAAAGATAAAATTGAATTATTCACTTCTGATCTTCTAAAATTCAACACTCTCAATTAAATAAGATAATTGCTTCAAATGAGCCAAGCTTAAGCACGCTAATTTTTTACTATTAGTTTACAATACAATGATTATGGTTGGGCCTATACTAGACAAATATAAGGCCAAAGAGCTAATTAACCTGGGACAATGATGTAGCCCTGACATTTGGAGTCTTTAGTTAAAATCTTACATGAGAACTTCATATTTCCCTATTAACAAGATTGATATTGCACCCCGTTCTTATTCTAGTATAGCTCGCATATCATGGGACCTCAAATTGATCAGTGTAGATTTAAAAATAAAAATAAATAAAATAAAGGTGATTGATGTAGACTTTGCTCAACAGATAAACTAAAAATTATATCACTATGTTAACAGAAAATAAGTCACATTGTTCAATGCATGCCTAGCCCTTCAAAACTTATGCTGTCAATGCATGCCTAGCCCTTCAAAACTTATTTATAATTTTTGCAGTTTAATTTTTAATTTTATTTGTACTTAACTTATAAATGCAGACGGATAACAATAAGCAATGCTTTAATGCATATTCTGGAGGCCTTGTTGTTACCAGTCAAACTAGAGCATTGGGAGGTGTCTTCGACCATGTATTAGTATATGATGGAGATCAATATGTAGTCGATATATAGATATATCAGGTAATTGTCCATATTTGTATCATTCTATAAAATACTTTTATTATGTTAAAAAAATAACAACCAAAAGTGCAACATTAAAACTTGTTTATAATTGCGTCTTTACCAAATTGAGATTGCCCTTCTAACTCAATTAATCGCAAAGACTTCGACGTCTCTTTTCTCAAAGTTTCCATTAATACTTTGTCCATAACCCTGCCATGATTGTATCCATAATGACTTTTCAATGTCCATAACCCTTGTTTGTCGACGTTTCTTCTAGCACCAGCAGCACCAAAAGCTAAGACCCATGACTGTAGCTACACCGATAATAAGAACGATAATAAGGTACGCTCTGCAATAAAACACATTTTACATTTAATTAGTTTTTGAAACAAAAAACTAGATAAAATGAAACAGGAGGCCTAATCATTCACATATTTAAAACAAGAAATAGGAAGCCTTGTTCAAGGAAGACAATTGCTTGGTTGTATTTTATCAAATTATTTGTCTCCAATAATGATATTATGATAAATTTATTTTATTGCAGCCCAGCTTACCACCTGCGAGGGAGAAGAAGCTTGAGCCTACTCTCTCTCACTGGGCGGTGACAGTCATCGTGGTGATTGTCATCGCCTGTTTTTCTTTTTAGCACTACTGCTGGTTGGTGCCTGCCTGCTGAGGAGATGTTTGATTGCTAGAGCGACTCGGCCAGTGGTCTCGGTTGATTTTGAGCTCTGACTCTTATTTGTAGTGTATGTTGTCTTACTTAAAGTAGAATTTAACAGCTGAACTTTAGTTGAATTAAAGCATATATATATATATAATTGGCACACACGATACACCCAATCGGTTCTCGTGGATTTTCATAACCCTGTTGAGCAAAAATGGGATATGCATGTGAAATAGATGTCGAGTTATTACATATATAATGATCGATGCAGAAATGGATCGAGTCATCTGTTCTTTTATCCAAGAAATGATATTTCTATTTTACATAATCCAATCATTGATCCCCAGAATTTCTACAATAAATTAGGTAGTTTGCATAATCCCTCTATTTTTGGTTGCTCTTTTTTTTTCTTGATGAGTTAATTATGTATAGAACCAAAAAAGGGGATAGGGGTGGCCAGTCTGCCGCCTGGGGTTGCTTGGTTGCATGGCAGCATAGGATGCAGGAACGTCAAGACCGTGGCTTGGTTTATTGGGGAACAAAGATCTATAATGGATTGTGTTTAGCCTAAAAAGTCAAATCAAATTTCATGAAATCGTAGAATAGAAATCATGGAGAACCAGTGGTGCTATAATCGTTTTCAAAATCTCATGCAAATTAAGGTGCAAAGGTTCGGGCAAGTTCAAATCATGAATTCAATATATGATATTCATATTGATGCTTTTGACTATTGTTTAGTGCAATACACTTCATTGTTGTATTAATTCCTTTGAACTGTATTTTTTAGACATGAGGGTAGTCTTTGTACAAAAAAAAAAAGGGATTTTAAACATGTTTTCGTTCCAAATTATGGGGTGTCCCTGACTTTAATTAATTTTAGTTGCAATAAATTAACTTGGGATAAAGTTATCATATTTGTAGTTAACTTCATAATAATAATTAGTTGCCAAATGGTCGGCTTTTTCTCCATGTAATTTATATATTATAGGCCGGCACTCCTCCAAATTTTAGTCCATGTTTGTTTTTTATTTCTCTTCTTCAACATTAGCTTCTCTCCATGATCTATGACTGTAGAGATATTGGGTTTGACTTGATATTAGAAAGACCATATTAGGAACGGGAAAAGAGAACTCTAATGGCAAGTAATATGTGTTATTGTGTTAGTTTGTTTTATCAGTGTATTAGCATATTATGTTAAGACATGGTTGAAAAAGATCATTTCTGTTGTCGATGTTAAGTCAGATGTTTCAATTAATTAGTATATAAGCTTAATGAGTTTGAGAAAGGTAAATCATTAACATCTTTGATTAATACATTAGCTACTGCCATTGATTTACATATCATTTTATTTTACTTTTAGTTTCTAAAAAAGTTGTAAGCTTTTGTCATGTCTACCCAGTGGAGTCCATATCCAACTGTCGATCCTAAGCCTTAAAAAAGAAGAGGGAAAATGTGGCTATCGCGTGCCTTACTTACTAGTATATATATACCTCCAGATTGTAAGAGAAGTAAGATTGAATGATGGATGAACTCTGAAATCAATGACTTGAAGCATATATGTATATACAAATATATTACGTTCCTGAACTTCATGGGCATTATGAATTCCTTGTCATGCCCTTCGGACTCACAAATGCACCTTTCAATTGTAGTCTCATGAATGATTTCTTCCGACCAAACATCTGCAAATTTATTTTAGTTTTCTTTTGATGACACACTAGCCTACTCACAGATTTGGGAGACTACCTTGCACATCAACACACTAACTAAAACTTGGGATTGAGAAGGAGATCGAAATGCTTGTGTAGTAATTTCCCTTAGGCCCTTAGTGCTTCCTGAGTACTTTTGATAAAGTTAGAACACCTATAAGTCAAGTTCGGGAATCGAGATGATACGTATCTATATTGCCAAGGATTAGGTTATGTAGGATCACTAAGTTAGACCCGCTTTTATTTCAAGATATTTTAAGTTGTTATTTCATTTAGGCCCAATGTTGTAAGGTTTGCCAAGTATTTAAAGCTTTGTAATCAAAGTGAACAAACAAGAAAGAAAAAGTACAATTTTATTTCATCTATCTTCTCCTTCCTTTGGTGTCTTCATTTTTCTTTTTAATGTCTTGGATTTCCCTTTAATATCTCTTTTATTTAGTAGATTTGATCTCATCTCAAATGAGTTCATATCACGAGAATATCTTCATGTCGAGACGGTGAACAAAACCATCCAAGAGAAGTAAGAATGAATGATGGATGAACTCAGAAAATAATATAGTAGAGACTTTTTAATTATTCATCAAACATAAATCCAATCTAGTTAATAAATAACATCAAAGTCTCGAGTCTCAAAGCTATATGCACGAATAGTACATTATTTCAAAAGGAAAACAAGGCGCTACATAACTAATTAAGAGCACGCCCCACTGGTCCACCAAACAAAATCGTAGTTCCCAATTCTACAAGGCCATCAAAGGCATCTAAACGGTAGTTTGTATTGCGATCTACATTAATATTTTGGCCTTTTGGAGCGTTTACAAGGTTATAATTTGAATCGACAAACTTCATGTATGCGAAGTACGAGGCCCTTGTGTAGTCACCGCGTGGAATTTGACCATTGCCCATCGGTGAAGCATTCTCATTTGGCGAGGCCACGATGTGAGCCCTCCCCACATCACATTACTAGCAGTCGTCTAGTGCCGGAACCAACCCCTTCGGCCAATAACCTACTGGGTCATCTCCTACATACAACCACCAGTTGCCTGTACCTTTATCCTGCAAATTAAACAAGATCGACTTATATCAAAACAATTTGCTAGTTTTTATAATGAAAGTACTGAGAGCCCTGAAGAGTTGTGGGTATATAAATGGTGTTGGAGCCCATCTTTGCACAAAACTAATTGGTTTGTACTATAATTCAATCTACACCATTTATATATACCACCCAACTCTTATTATATTTTTGAATTATATTTTTGATGTGGGATTATATATTCCAAGACACCCCCTCAAGTGCAACTAGGCTTGAATTAGTTGTCACTTGCCAAATACATGCCTACTTTTAGAATTCTGGACAACCCAACTAGGTCTTCAAATATGAGCCCAGGATCATTCGGCTCTAATACTATCCGAGTATATAAATGGTGTTGGAACCCATCTTTGCACAAAACCAATTGATTTGTGCTAAGATCCAGTCTACACCACTTATATACCACATCAATTCTTATTATATTTCCGATGTAGGATTATATATTCCAACATCTTCATATCAAACCACTTTACACAATTACTTGAAGTACACCAATCAAGTGGATATCTCACTTGTTTAATACGAGGCCCCTTATCTAAGAGGTTGGAGTTCAGTCTCCAAATGTGTTTTCTTTCTTATGATAAAAATTTAAAAATTTTACGATGTACATAAATATCAATTTGTGTATTGATCTCCTCCGTACACGGATAAATCATCAAAGGGACTACCCAATGCTTGGGATGTACTGGTAGATACGAAACCTCCACATAATGTATTAAAGCATTGATTTTTGAGATCCGTCTGCATATATTATTGAAGAACAAAAAATAATTAAACTACAATTAACCATGCACAAGACGCAATTTTGTTGTTTTATAGATCTTGAATTATATATATATATATATATATTGGTAGGATTGAATTATATATTTCTAAATAACTTGAGATGCATCTAATCTAATCTTATCTTACACTATAAAGAGAGCATTACATGTGGTAGATGTTCCAACTAATGTTGATCTAACAAATCTAAATTACAAAAATGAGCGCTCATGTTCATGTATGCTTAAGTATGAATACAATTCAAAATGGAATATTCGAACAAATACGTGGTGACGAGGCCCATGGGTTTTGGAAACTAAAGTATTGAAAAATTAAAAAAAAAGAAGTATTTGGGTTATAATGCAAGTTTGAGAGACAATAGGTTGATTCCTTGTTAAGAAAAGTATTTGATTATGAGAACTTACACCCGAGTGTATAAACAATCGAGTTACTGTAGTTATCTTGAAACATTGTTGGAGCTACCTATTTATAAAAGGAAAAGACATTACCATGTTATATTCCATATGCAAAATAATTAATTAATTTGATTTTAAAGGTCTCTATTAGGAATTGTGGAAATTAAGAGAGCTTACTATCCATCGAGCCCATAAAGAGTTGGTGTAACCATCGGGATCGTCTGAAATCCACACTTGACTGTACTCGGTGATTTTTGCAATTTCTAGCTTTTGCAAACTAATTGATGACCTAACTCCTCTATACCCTCCATTTCCTAATTTAGCAACTTGACTTGCTACAAAAGCACATAAAATATTGTAAATTGAATGTAAATATTCATCTCTAAAAAGAACAACAAGACTTAAAAAAATAAAAAAATAAAAAAAATAAAAAACAACAACAAAAACAACAAAAATCATTGTGCAAACAATGCATGTATCAAAAGTTTATAAATCACTTACATATGTTCAGGGAATTTAGATTGAGGACTAATTTCATTTGGTCTCGATGAAAGTGATTAACGAAATGTTTTGTCGCTCTTAGTTCTTCTTTTCCAACCCTTTTAATTGGGCTATGCGTAGTGAGGACAATTTATTTGTTGTAACGTTGCCTTTTTGTAAATGTTCGTTGATAGAGTTGTATCTAATAACACCTTTGGTAATGATGTAGGTCTCAACTGCATTCATATCATTGAAGTTAAATTGTATCAATTAACATTAAAAAAAAACAGAAAACAAAAAATAAAACCTAGATGATAAAAAAGTTGTTTCGATGGCATGTTAATTTAGCACAAGCCAAATCGTTAACTGTACCTAAATAGGTTAAATATATGTGATTATACTATTGAATTATGATGAATATAGTTCCAAAGAAGTTGAGATACTAATTCAAAGGCTTTATACATACTTAAATTAACCTGAACTATATGGTTCTTGAGCTTAGGGTGATCAAGTGCCGGTTGACATTGAATGTCAACACAAGCATACACATAATTAAGGGCTTGGCTCTTAATTAAACATACCTGAACTTTATGGTTCTTGAGCTTAGGGTGATGAAGCGCGGGTTGGTGTTGAATGTGAACACAAGCATATGTATCCCCTGTGTTCGTCTGTAGTAATATTACAAATAAGCACACATTACAATTGCATATATATAAATTAATAATATTATACATTAATTCAGTCAAGAACTTAAAAAAACACAAATGAGATACTAATATTTATCACTACAAGCCTAGATTATCTACAAAATAAAAAAATAAAAAATAGAAAATAGAAATTTTGAATCAACTCAAATGTCAAACACCTAATCTTTCTCCAAAGAATATCAAAAACGCCAAATCAAACTAAAACCACATTCAAACACTACTAATTTTAGAATTTTCTTAGAACTAATTTAGATTAAAGCTTCAATATAACCTGAATAGTTATGTTGGCCGGTTTATTTATGATTTTGAGTTGCCTCTCCAACTCTAAATCTTCATCTTCGATGATGCTTCTTCCTCTTCCTTCAACGTTGTTGGATGTTTGTAAAAGATACAATATTATGCATAAAAACAAAGGCAAGAATTTCATCATCTCACTAATGCTAATATTAGAGAATTAACAATTTCTATATAGTAGCTAGTTTGTTCTTAATTTATATATATAGCTATTTGCACTCTTTTTTTATTTAAAGTGCACTTTAATAATATATTAACTGCTCATAAATTTCTGAAAAAATAAAAAGAAAACTGCTCATAAGTCATAACTGGCATATCCTTTAATTTCTCATAATTCCTTTAATTTCCTTTGTAGCAATTAGTTAATTTTTTTTAGAAACTTATAAATTTTTTTTATTGAATTTCTATCCATCCAGCAGTCACCTTGTCATCTGTTTTCACCCGAAACCATAGTTGCATTGGAGATACTGAACAGTGGACCAATTCAAAATCGAGCGTTATTGGACTTTTTTTTCAATATTTATTTATGGGACTTAAGATATATATAAAGAAAATTTAGAATGTTTTTGATTCCTATCGTTACAATCTATATATCTATCTATGTCAAAGCATCTCTAACTTTTTTTTTAAATATCTATGGTGAGATGGTTGAGACATCATTTGCCAAAATGGCAAGGTTTTGAGATGTTGTATTTGGACTTACACTAAAGTAAATAAAACTCTATATATCTATCTATATTCTATGTCTATTTATTTTTTTTTGATGAATATTCTATATCTATATATTAAGCCTACATCTTGAGTGTGTCACGTGATATTTCTTAGCCTTCTCAATAAGCCATGTGGCTCGTTTCAAAATTCGAAATGCCTTTCAATTTCTTACAAACTAAAATGTCTACCGAATTGTTTTCAAAAAAAAAAAATGTCTACCAAATTATTACTACATTAAATTGTATTATTTGATTACAAAAAATCTCACTAGAAACTAAACAACCCATCAAAGCCTCTCACATGAAATGGTAAATACATCACTTGCCAAAAAGACAAGACCTCGTGAAATCGTAGTTCGATTCCCACTGAAGTTAAAAAAAAAAAAAAAAAAAAAAAAAAAAAAAAAAAAAAAACTATAACAACCCATACCCAATTTCGTAACTCCTATTACATTGTATGTATATATTTTTCAAAATATATTACATTGGATATACTTATGGTTTTTCTATTTTTCTATTTTCTTTTGGAATAGCGCAATCTAGCTAATATAAAAAACTTTTTTGATGTCAAAGCTAACATCGCTTGCGAAAAAGGCAAGACCCCAGGAGATCGTGGTTTGATTTCCACTGTAAAAAAGAAAAACTTTTTTGATTTTTTTTTGGTAGGGCAACTTTTTTTATTTCCATTGTGCAGTTGTCAAATATTTTATGAATTGAATTTGAATAAATATGTACCACCGATTTGTGGTATGAGAATCCTATCAATTTAATGCTTGATTTACTTTCTATAGTACTCCTATATATTCCCATCTAATTAATGCTAGGAATTATTTGGAAAGAAATCATCCGATCTCATCACACTTTTAATTGTAATAAAAATAAAAGTGAAATAGTGTGCCACTTGATATTTTTTGTAGCATTCTCAATTAGCCATGTGGCACGTTTCAAAATTTGAAATGCCCTTCAATTTCTTTTTTTCAAGAAAACAAACTAAAATGTCAACCAAATTGTTTTCAAAAAATAATGTCTACCAAATTATTACTACATTAAATTGCATTATTTGATTACAAAAAATCTCACTAAAAATTATAACTGCCCATCAAAGCTTCTTAGATAAGATGGTAAAGATATCACTTGCAGTGATTAGCGAATGTAACAACCTACACCCCATTTCGCAACATTGTATATACTTTTTTTGAAGTATATTACATTGTATATACTTATTAATTTGAGCCTACAATCTTTTGGTGTTTCTATACATTTTATTATTTTTTTTTTGGAATAGCACACTCTAGCTAATATAAGAAACGTTTTTGATTTTTTTTTGGTAGGGCAACTTTTTTGAATTTACATTGTGCAGATCGTTCAAATATTTTATGAATGAAATTTGAATAAATACGTTCCACCAATTTCGTGCTAAGAGAATCCTATCAATTTAATGCTTGATTTACTTCCTATATACTACACCCATACATTCCTATCTAAATGCTAGGATTTATTTGGAAAGAAATCATTGGGTTTCATCACACTTTTAATTCTAATAAAATTAAGGGCAAATAGTTAGTTTTGTGTCTAAATAATCTCAAACTAATAATTGAGTCTAAATAAACTCAAATTTTATGGTTTGTGTCAATTTTAGCTCATCAATTTTTTGAGTCAAATTGATGCTAACGTGGCTGATCATAGGAGGTGATTTAAGTTTTAGTCGACCAACTCCTCATCTCCGACAAACACCACCCACCTATTCATCCCTTCATCAAGATTCATTTTTATGCTCTGTTTAGGTTAGGAATAAAGCACACAACATGATCCAAAAAAGGAAAAATCTTAGACAAATTGAAATGTTGGAGAAAAGATTTTGAAGTTTGGGGTGAAAAAAAGATGGGTTTGGATTTAAACAGAAAAATGGTGCAAGATTTTTTGGGGAGATTTCAATGATGTGATTTTGGGTCTGGCATGTTTTTCTAATGTGCCTTTGAATCTTCGATGGAGTTGTGTTGGCATACCAAGAAATTTAAAGTGCATTGATTGAGTTTTGAATTAAAAAAAAAAAAACAAGGGACTTCTGATGTGAAATCAGAGAGTTGCTTGTAGAGAAGAGCAGACAACATGAAATGATAGAGAGATGAAATGTCAAGATCTTGAAGAGTTAGAGGTGGAGCTATCTCTCGAGACATAACTATGCAAGGAGTTGGGAACTAATCTTGTTTGGTTGCCCAATTTCCTTGCAAGTTATTTCCAAACTTAGGCCTTGTTTGGTTAGGGTGGAGTTATCTCGGGGAGATAACTTATAGGGAGTTAGAAACTAATATTATTTGGTTGTCCAACTTTCCTGCAATCTATCTCTCAACTTACACCCTTGATTGTGATATCTCTCCCACCCCCTAGGTGAGTTATCTCTCAGGAGTTGTGAACACAATTATTCTTCATTAATGACCATTTTATTACACATATCTCTCTCTCTCTCTCTTGTTTGAAGGTTATTTATGTCAATTCATATTTTTTATTGTTTAAAAATTTGAAACTTACCTGCGACTTTAAAGTTGAACCGAAGCATACAAAATGGGTTGTATACCTAGTTTGAGTGTGTTCGGCCTCATTGTGGGACCCACGTACATCCTGTTGGCGTCAGCGTCTGCAATGACGTCATAATTAACGATAATTTATAAATTGAGACGTTACAAAAACAAACAAACAAACACATCATACAACGAGAATCGCCAACACAAGAATCAAAATAAAATAAAAGCGCTACTGCGAAGATGAACCACTAGACCCAATACGGCCAGACATAGAAGAATTGAAAGGGTTTGTAGAGAACAGAAAACACGTTAAACTCTTACTTTCTCTCTCTAGAAATCCCAAGATCAACAACAAAACAACAAAAATTGTGTACCTTCGATTCTTTACGATGAAGAAGCGGCGATGGATTGAACGAGAAGGTAGGGAAGAGATTGAGTGAATGAATTGCGCGACAGAGAGAAGGATCAGAGGCAAAACTGTTGTTTGCGAGGAGTTAGTTGGGGTTATAAAGAGATTTGGTAGAGATCGGTGGACGAGTTCTTGTAGAAGATGAAGTCTGAGTTTGGGTCGAAGACAAATTCGCTCCAAAAAATTGCGAATTTCCACGCCAAAACAAAAGAAAAAAAAAAAGAGGAAAATTAGTGGCGTGAGATTTTTTTCTATGCGGTTAATAATTGTATCAAACAGGGAATAAAACAGTTATATAAAAAAACAAACAATTTTCCACAATTTTTTTCATTTTCTTTGCTATCAAACACACTCTTAGAGTCCAAATAGATTTTTTGTTTATTTTTTTAGTTTCTTATTTTTCACGGAATTCATTTACAAAGAGGATTTGATAAAGTTGAGAGTGTAATTAGTAATACTAATAAAAAAACACCACGCGTATGATATACAATGCATGTTTATATTTTTGCCCTATAAAGTACTTTTTACTCTTTTATATATGCGGCGTTTCGTTATTAGTTGTCTAGTAGATATTAACAACATCACACTCCCAACTTCAGCAAATTTACTCCCGTCATGTATACCCAATTATTTGTAATATTTAATTAGACTACGTACTTATGGTCGTGACTCCAAACATGCATACTTTTCTTATAAGTATTATCATAGACTAACTAAAAATATTATTATCAGTTGCAGTTCAAATTCATTTCTCATATTAATTGTTTGACTAATGAAGCACTTATAACTAATTCATGCGTGAATATTATTAGGGCCAGCCAGCGTATTTATTCACGAGTATGTGGATCTCACTAGTTCTTATATATGTTATTTCCCGCTTAGTCATATTGTGGAGTTTTACTTAAAAAAGGCCTCGATTGTACTTGAGAAGAGATCATCACTTATGTACTTATTTATGAAGTCACACTTCACTAATATGAGACTATATTAAACTCAGTCCATACATCTCTAACAATACAAAATGTGATATATTGTTATGAGAGCTTATTATAATTTTGTTTTTTTCTTGGAGTGGGAGTCGAACTCACAACCTCCCCATGCCTCGCCTTTTGGAAAATGATGTTTCTACCATCTCACTAGAGATGTTTTGACGAGAGCTTATTATACTTAATTAGCACTTATAATGTGGCTACCTTCGTGCTTCATGCATAGCAATCGAAATCTCTCAGTAATTTACTCCCTCCGGTAAAAAATATAAGACTTATTTGCTCAAAATACATATATTAAGAAAACATTAATTGTGAGTTTAAATTACATTTTTACCCACATTTACCCATATTTAATTCTTTATTTCATCAAATGAAAGAAAGACAAGTGTTTAATTATAATTAAATGTTTGAGTTAAGAGAGGGTAAAATAGGTATAAGAGGTACAAAGTTCTTTCGAATTATGAAAGCGTCTTATATTTTTATAACGACTCTAAATTCTAACTTGTGCCACGTGTCAATTTTGGTCGTACGTAGGTACATGTGCAGTGATACAAAGTCCAATTCTCGGTCGTCGGTGAGAGGTATGTTATTTGTGTTCGGTATTTTGTATTATATTGTATTACTGAATGTGTAATTCCAATGTCCCAAATGTGCGAGAACGTTTGAGTGTGAGCGTTGGCACGGGAAACGGTTCGGCTCTAAGGTTACGTGAAATATGATGTTTCGGGTGAACGTTGGTTGGGTAATTAGTAGTCAGGGACTTAATTAAATTAAAAACAACGACAAAATACAAAATAAATAATAAATAAAAGTTGTAAAATGCGTTTAATACGTTGGTACGTCGAGCGACGTGACGAACAAGTTTGGTGTTCAAAACGAACTCGAAAATGCGAGTATTGTGCAAAAAATCACAAGTTAAAGAGATTGAGTCACACATTGAAGTCACCATTTGGTATTAGAGTTGGTGGATGGAGTAAATGATAGTCACAAGATTGGCCTCAGGATCCGTGTGTGGTAAGAGATGAAGGGAGGGGTATATAAGCTACCCCATCACCTTTTCTCTCTCTTCTTATTTCATTTTCTTCATTCTCAACGAATCGTCAACGAGAACAACGGGGTTTCCGGGGGATTCATCGCGATTCGACGCCGAAGGAACAATCGAATTTGAAATCTAAGGTGAGATTTCGGTTCCCCACGTCATTATCTACGTTTTGGCGGTATTTTTGTGGGTTTTTGTCGTGATGAATTCGGACAACGAATTGGGAAATTCGATTTTTATGTGATGTTTTGATGGATTGGGAGTGTATTAGGTAATCAAAATATGAATTGTGAAGTGGTGTTGGTGTTTGGAGATTTTCCTGAATTTTTGAGGATTTTTATTGAATTTTGTGTGATTTCAGAAAATGACGGTTTAGTCGGGTTTTGACGCAAGCCGAGGGTGAATTGGTGTGAGTTTGGATGTTTAGTCGTAGTTGGAATAGGCTCGAAGCACGACGACACGAGTCGAGGTGTGAAAAACCCCATTTATAGGGGCGTTACGGTTACGACGCCGTGGAGACACCGTGAACACTCCAACTCACGGCGTCACCCGCGTACGTCTTGGGTAGGACCTCATAGGGAACATGCCGTGAGGACGTTGTCACAACCAATGAGGTCACGACGTCACTCACATACGTGTTGGACGAGAGGGACCTAATCTCAGCGCCGTGGAGACACCGTCTAGGCTATTGTATGCCACGACGTCCGGTGGCGTGTTCTTGTTCACATGAGTGAATTTTTATAAAATTTTCGAAAACTTTTGGGGATCTCCCGAGTATCCAAATGGGTCTGAATATGACCTAAGACCTGGGTAATCGACCCAAATGGGTGAACGAATAAAATTATAGAAAATTGATTAAAATGAGTGTTATTAATGGGAATTTCGATGTAAATGTATTTTAAAAAATTTTGAACGTTGACTGGACACGGGAGATTTTAGGAAACATGTCGGGGGGTCGTTGAGTGCATACTAGTTGGATTACAGGTAAGTAAACCAGTGAGAACTTTTACAATTATTTATTGAGCTTTAATTTATTGTTATTGCTCTGCTTATTATCATAACCAATGATGGGAACGACGATCATCGGGTGAAGAAGCCCGGTCGGCATTAGAAAACCATGTAACAAAAAGCGAGAACAGACCAGAAATGATATACCCAATGTATCGGTACCTTTAATGTATCGTAACACTCTTTTCACGACTGCTAGTGAGTAAGAGTTGGATTTTCTTGGCCGACTCGGTTTATTAACAATAAAAGAAATGTCTGGTCTTGTATGGACCAAATCTTTGTAAGCCCCTAAAATACTTCTATACAGAGTGGTGTCATGAAAAGGAGGACTACCATCTGCATAGAGAGGCTTAGTAAGTGAAAAAGGAGTATCAATAGGTTTAGCATTGGACATACCAGATTTTTTAAGTAACTGTTGAATATAGGCAGTTTGAGTGAGGTATAAACCACTATTGTCTCGACGAGCTTCCATTCCCAGGAAGTAATTTAATTCACCAATATCAGATAAAGCAAAACTATCATGTAATCGAGAAATAAATGATTGAATAAGAGAATTATTAGAACCAGTAACAATTATATCATCAACATACACTAAAAGATATAAAACCTGAGAACCATCTTTAAAAACAAACAAAGAGTTGTCAGCCTTAGAATTAGAAAAGCCCCCGAGACAAGAGTGGATTTTAATTTATCAAACCAAGCTCTCGGTGCCTGTCTTAATCCATATAATGCCTTATGAAGTCGACAGACATAATCTAGATGGACAGGATCAACAAAACCTTGAGGTTGGTTTGTAAATACCTCCACACTTAAAGGACCATTTAAAAAAGCATTATTTATATCAAGTTGTCGAAGAGACCAACCAAAGCTGAGCGCTAACGATAGAATCACACAAATAGTAGACGCCTTAACAACGGGACTATAGACCTCATCAAAGTCAACACCGGGAACTTGTTTAAACCCCTTAGCCACTAAACGAGCTTTATACCTATTTATAGAACCATCGAGAATTTCGTTTAATTGAAAATATCCACTTATTAGTAACAAGATTTTGATTTGGGTTATGGGGAATAAGAGACCAAGTACCATTATTAATTAATGCGAGAATATTCCTTATCCATAGCCTCCTTCCATTTCGGATCTTTGAGAGCTATTTCATATGTAGCAGGAATATCATCTACATTTACACATGAAACAACAAATAATACTTTCTTTTTACTAATCCCATCTTTAGCTCGTGTTAGCATTGGATGGGTATTAGTTGGTGCAGTAATAACAGGTGTCTGAACAGCTACACTAGGATAATCAACAGTAGAAGGAGTAGGTATAGGTAAAGTAGGAGAACTAGGCTGAAAACCAGTAGAGTTTACAGGAGACTGAGGGACTGATGGAGAAGATACAGGGATTTGTGGTGGACTTAAATCAGATGAAACAGGATACACATTAGGATAAGGTAATGGAACACATGGTGAAGTGGAGACAGATGAAGAAGCATGTGAAGAATGTGACTAAAACAATTCAGAATAAGGAAATTGATTCATTAAACTGACATTTCGAGTAATAAATATTCGACCAATGAGAATTCATGCATTTATACCCTTTATGAATTGAACTATACCCAAGAAACAAACACTTTTACGATCTAAGCGATACTTATGTTTATTATACGGCGTAGATACGGAAAACAAGCACGACCAAACACACGCAAGATAGCATAATCGGAGGATATTTGAACAGTTTTTCATAAGGTGACTTATTATTTAACACCACGGTAGGTAATCTATTGATAAGAAAAGCTGCAGTTTCACAAGCATCCCACCAAAATTTCAAAGGTAACTTACTTACTGACCAACAAGATAAGACTCATTTCCTGATGTGTCGATGTTTACGTTGACCCTACCATGTTGTTCATGTGTATGAGGACGGGGGTGTTGAAAGACAATGCCATGTGAATCAAGATATGGTTTAAAAGACTGTATTTACCAACCCAATCAGGTGAACCCTTTTTATAGTAGTTTGAAATTGGTTTTCAACCATAGTTTTGAAATGAATGAAGGCTTTAAGAGCATCAGATTTAAGACGTAATGGATATAACCAAGTAAACCTCGTACAATCATCCACAAAATGAATATAATAATTGAAACCACTCGGAGAAGTAAAAGGAAGCGGGGCCCCATAAATCTGTATGTATTAGATCAAGAACATTGTTTGCAATATGAGATGAAGAAGAAAAAGGTAGAGCATGGATTTTTCCTAAAGGACAGTGGGAACAGAAATCAAGTGCAGACGAAGTATGCAGACGAAGATTATTGTGCATAACTTTGAGTTAAAACCTTATGTGCGGGATGGCCAAGTACGGAGTGCCGAGAGACATACTAGGTCTTTAGAAGAGATGAGAAGGGCAGTATGAGGAATTTGAGAAGAATTCTGTAATCCAAAAAAATTTGTAAAGACCATTGTGAAGACAGCCGTGAAGAATCACCTCATTGGTTCGAGAGTCCTTCACAAAACAATCATTAGCATGAAACTCTATTAGGACATTATTATTACGGGTTAACTGTGAGACACTCAACAAATTTTTCCTAATATCGAGCACTGCACAAAGTATTTGGAAACGATAAACGGGAATTCATGGTAGGTAATAAAGCTTGTCCAGAATTAGTAATTTGTAAATACTCACCATTACCCACCATTAATGAAGTTTTACCTCTATATGGTGTGCTGTTCATCAGTTGAGTTGGATCATGCGTGATGTGGGAAGAAGCTCATTGTCCATATACCATGAGTTGTCTGAACGAGGTTCGGTTAATAGAAGAAGGAATTGTGGGATTTGTGGATTGGGTTTGTGTTGAATTTGACTTGCGAGAGGAGAAGATACAACATTAGATTGAGATCCCATGTATTTCATATCCCCTACGAAGTAACATACGAGCGGCGGAGTGACCAAATTTGCCACATATCGACATGTAGGTTTAGAGTTGTTATTTGCTCTAAAGCCTCCACGGCCTCTACCTCTACCACCTCTACTACGAGTTCCGGTTCAACGTATCCCTGTGATTGGCCACTGAGAGCTGCGGTATGAACTCAGTGAGTTCCTAGTAGTACCTTTGTTTTCTGATTTATTATTGCCAAATTTCATCTCCTTTGAATTGGTAGTAGGGAGACATCAAACGGTGACAATTGATACCACGACTCATAAAGCGGCAGTGCAGAGTACTTTCAAAATCAAGTAGACTAGTGAAATTCTTGCCAATCAAGCATATGTATTTGTCATTTGTAGAACAACGGTGATCGGCAAATATTCGGCATCAAGCCAATCGAGACAATGATATTAGATCCTCAATACTCACGGGAGATCCGGCCATAGCTAGATCATTTGCACACCCTTTCATCATTCTTAGATACTCACTAACTCGTTTCGATCCTTTCTTTGTGGATTGCGGTTGTTTCCTCAATACATGTACGCGTGACCAGATTGCTTTTTCGAAGTGTGCTTCAATTGCGTTCCACATGACTCATGAGCGGTGTGACGTATCTCGGATCAACAATGCTATTAGCTACGTCGAGTGTCATTGCGGTCATGAGCCATTCATACAACATGCGATCTCTACCAAACCGGTATTTGTATCTTTGGATTACGTGGCCGTCATCAAGAACCTTCTTAGGGCATGGCGAGGTGCCAAGCAGAAAGCCATCTAGCTCGAACCCTTCAATCACCGGTATTGCAGTAGACCTCCATAATAGAAAGTTCGTTTCATCCGGTTTGAGTGTTACAAGCGGCTTAGTGAATTCCCAAACGGACCACTTGAATATCCTATGCTAGATCCTCGCATCTCGTCGATGAAGTCGGATGCCTCGGAAGAATTTCGTTACCTCGAGTATCCAAATCTATCGTTTACGGCTCGTTAGAGTTGTAGATCTACGACTTTCGGGACTGATCCTTCGTTGTTGCTAGTAGATCTAGCATTTCTTGAATCTATTGCAATGTTTCGTGAACTCCTCGGATCTACAGTGACACGCCGGATCTGTAGTTTCCTCACCCGAATCATTCATCAGCCAGAGTAGATCTCTGCGTTCGAAGATGAACCTTTCGATTCGAAGTTTTCTTCTTCAACACGAAAGCGTGCGGATATGTGAATCTGTATCGTTGTGCTCCGGATACTGTGTACCCTTGTTGTATACACGAGATGAAGAGCTTCGTTGGCGTTAGCCTCACGGCTACGATACCATGTTTACGATAAACCCTAACTCAGATCGAAAAGAATCACAAATGAGAGATCTCGAATGAGAAAGAGACGAGATCGGCCGCTCTCTCTCCATGAGGACCAGGCTCGGTATATATATATATATACTTAGCTACAGTCAGATTACATATATACCCTTACTGAATTACAACCAACAACAGTAAAATGACAGATATAACCTTACACTAATGATTCATCCTAACAAATACAAATACTATAGATTCACTCTTTAAAAAAAAAGAACCAACGTAATCTACTATTCTACATTAATTATTCATATTCACCTTCTTTTCATTTGTAACATGCTTTTGTTTATGTTCTGGGGGGATTAAGGATTGATCAGTCTTTCTCTTAATTAGTACAAAAATTTTGGCAAAAACTTTATTAAGCATGGTTTTACACAATTAGTTAAATCTAAAATTCAGCTTTCAATACTAGAGAACTTGTTGTGTTACTTTGCATTGTAGCTTTGCAAGTCTTGAAACGAGGAACGTTTTATGTTTGCTTTTACAATTTTTCAAATTTTTGAATTTATTGTTTTGCATGATTTTATCAAGTTGGCTCCTCTAGTTGCAAACAAATCTTCTATAAACATTCTAGAAATTTATTTTCGGGTATGAGCTTACATTATTATTTGTTTGAGCCATAAAAATAAAATATCCAATTCCTCAAAAAGTGCATGATAATAAAAAAATGATTTTTCTTTTGCTTGTTTAACTCAATTCAATGAGAAAAATATGCTCCTTTGATTTTTTTAATTATGTGGTTGCGATCTTGGTATATTAGAGGATGCAATTGTGGAGTAGAACCTACTACTGCCCCAGCACGGACACGCACAACCAACACGCACTTGTAGATGTCTATGCAATACCCACCAAGATGCATGTGCAAACATCTCCATGCAAATGCAAAAAATAATGGGTATCAACACGTGCGTGACAATTGTGCACGTTCATGCTGGGGCACAAAAATATTTTCCTTGTGCAATTTCTTCGTAACTAAAGTGTTGAATTCTAAGGGGTAATTTAATACACCAAGAATTTCACGTCTTGCAAATGCAGTTGAATTGGAAGCTCTAAGTTGTTTGCCATGTGGTGACATAATCATGCAAAGTGTATGACTAATAGAAAAAATTGATATAACAAACAAAATCTTAAAATTAATTGCTAACAACTCACGTCCTCGGGATGAATGCCACCTCCAATATCAGGAAGACCTCCTCCTGAAACGCTCATCTACCCAAATTCATTACAAAGGAAAAAAAATCAATGATCAAAGCAGTACAACAAAAACATTATCCAAAATAAAACACAAATCCCAATTAGACTTTAATACCAAACTTTCTTAAAACATCGTGCCTCTAATTAAATTCCAACTTAAGTATGAGCAAAATCCCAACAATGGATACATGACAACATTCATTTGAAAATCTTGGAATATTAATCATACTACAATTTCTTTTTTCAAATGCAAAAGGTAAGAAGAAACATACTTCTTATAATAGATCACAGTTCAAGTGTTAGAAATAGACAGAATCCACTACTCCTTTTCCTTTTCTAAATACGAAGAATTTCCCATAGAACTCCTTATCTTAGTTCAACTGCCAAAGGATCAATTAAATACTCCTTCCAAATGCTAAAAAAGAAAAAGCATTACGAGAAAGTACTTGTTATGAAGGATTTTTTTATAGCAAACAACTTTTGTATTTGAAATAAGATTTTACATTTAAAAAAGCAAGGACGTCAAGCAAGCAAAAGAAATTTTTACATCAACAGTTTCCCATAATGCTTAACTACTAATTATCAATGTGCCTTTGAGGGGTGTGATGTAGTGATAAAGAAAAGAGTACTTTAACTACAGAGGCGAGATGTCACGAGTTCGATTCTTGGCAACAACATTATATTTCCTTGATTTCTCTTGGGTTATGGGGTTGAGGTGCCGACTAACTCCTATGAGATTAGTCTATCCAAAGTAAGGAGAGCGAGAAAAATGTTCGAACACCTATGGTCATCAAGAAAAACTACTAATTATCAATGTTTAAATATGCGTGAGGTGTAAGCGAAGTGTTTTACCGAGAGAAGCAAAGCGTAAGCCTCGGTAATTTTTTAAGAAAAATGCAAAATATTGTCAAGAATTCTATGAACATAAATACATTTACAAATGCAACTATTAGAAACAAATAATAATGCTCAAAAAGATAAAAGAAGTAAAGTAAGCAAATTTGACATATGTCACGTATCTTATTAATGGGAGCGACTAAACGGATCCCACATATTGCTTCACATACCCCGAGTTTTGTGAAATTACGCAACTACCCCTTCATATAAACGGGTTTTTACTCACCATACTCTACTAATTACTAAACGTACCCCAATTTTGTGAAATTACCCAACTACCTCTTCATATAAAAAGGTTTTTACTCACCACACCCCACTCACCACATACTCCAGTTATATCTCTCAAATCGCACTTACCAAAAATCAGCTAAATACGAAGAAATCCGAGCAAAACCACATGGATTCAATGACACAGGTGCATTCATTATCTCTTTTAATATCGATTTCGAGGTTTTTCGGATTTTTTTTTCTTTTTTGAGTCGTTTTGTGTTTGAATTAGTTTTTGAGTTTAGGGCTTCAATTTGAGGCTTGAATCCTGCATTTTGGGTCAAAGTTTCGATGAAATTGAAAATATTAAGTGATTACGAGAAAAACCCACTATTTTTTTGGCCATTTACATGTATTTTTTAAGAGTTTTGAAGTTTTTTTTTTATCATTACGGTTGCTGCGGGTTTCGGACTAACAACTTTGTCGAAACCTAAGGAGTTCTTGGCCGGTTCGTCTGACACCACTTCAGAAGTGTCGACTCTGTTCATCCGACACCCGCGTGCAAGGGTATCACGGTGAGGATGAGGGTGAAGGTGATGAGGTATACGAAGTAAAAAAGTGGGGTACAGTAAGCAAGTGTATTTTTGGAATTTAAAAATATGGTGTACACAAAGTAAAAGGTGGGGTACACGAAGTAAAAATTCAAAAGTGGGGTATGTGGAGCAATCTGCGGGGTCCGTTTAGCCGCTCCCTTATTAATCACTCAAACACAGTGATCTAAAACCCCTACTTCAAGTATCAATTACAAACAAATAGTGTGTTACATACATGTATAGGACTTTTTGTTATTGGTTAGTAGGTGGACAACATATATTAGTTTTAGTCTATAAAGTAGGTTTTGTTTGTAAGTGCACTATAAATATGTAAGAGAACAATATAAAGCATAAAAATGAATTCAAGTATTTCTTCCTTGTTCTCATTCTTCCTTCTCTCAAACTCTTATCTCCCCCTAATCTAGTTCTTCTCCCAACTCACTCTTTCTAATCTCTCTAATCTTTCTTAAATTTCCAATTCTTCTCTCTTCAACTCTAATTTCCCTCTAATTGCAACATGAATGCATCATTGGTGCTTTCATCAAATTCTCAGGCTATGGAAGAATATCAAGATCTTGTAGCTCTTTTAGAAGCACATCTAGCTATTGTGGAAGAAATGGTTGTCAAGCTTCAAGTTCAATCTACTATCCATTGCCTCTAAGCTTGATGCATTGAATGATGCGCTTCAATTACAAATTCAACAAATGGATCAACTCTGCAACCTATTTTCACCGCTTACCAAAAATCAACCACCAACTTACGTTCTTCCTCTACCACTTGCATGCAACTCCATTATAGTTGTTCATTACATCGCCCATACAACAATTACGCAACACCCTTATGAATGTAAATATTCATCTCTAAAAAAACAATGACTTAAAAAAATAAAAAAAATAAAAAAACAACAACAAAAACAACAAAAATCATTGTGCAAACAATGCATGTATCAAAAGTTTATAAATCACTTACTATGTTCAGAGAATTTAGATTGAGGACTAATTTCATTTGGTCTCGATGAAAGTGATTGACAAAACGTTATGTCGCTCTTAGTTCTTCTTTTCCAACCCTTTTAATTGGGCGTATGCAGTGAGGATAATTTATTTGTTGTAACGTTGCCTTTTTGTAAATGTTCGTTGATAGAGTTGTATCTAATAACACCTTTGGTAACAATGTAGGTCTCATTTGCATTCATATCATTGAAGTTAAATTGTATCAATTAACATTAAAAAACAAAAAGCAAAAAATAAAACCTAGATGATAAAAAAGTTGTTTCGATGGCATGTTAATTTAGCACAAGCGAAATCATTAACTATACCTAAATAGGTTAAATATATGTAATTATACTTGTGAATTATGATGAATATAGTTCCAAAGAAGTTGAGATACTAATTCAAAGGCCTTATACATACTTAAATGTTCTGAACTATATGGTTCTTGAGCTTGGGTGATCAAGTGCCGATTGACATTGAATGTCAACACAAGCATACACATCCCCTGTTTCCATCTATATAATAATACAACAAATAAAACACACATTTAAGTTGCGAGATAACATAATACATTCAATCAAGTACTTGAAACCACAAGTGATGAGGCGAGTAAGTTTGAGGATAATAAAGTAACAATAAAATTTCTTACAAAAAAAGAAGGATTATACTAAAACTTTGATAATAACCTAAATAGTTATATTTGCCGGTTTGTTTATGATCTTAAGTTGCCTCTCCAACTTCAATTCTTCATCTTCGATGATGCTTAGTCCTCTTCTCCCTTCAACGCTAATGAATATTTGCGAAATACATAATGCTAATAACAAGAGTTTCATCATCTTGCGGCTAAAATATTATTTCAGAATTTGTGAGTTACCAATTAGTTGGCCCTTAATTTATATAGGGCGGCACACTCTATTGATGTATTAATTACAAAATTATTTTCTTGCCAAAAGAAAACAAAAATCACGGAGATATGAAAAAAAAAAAAAAATTACGGAGATATCGTATTATCCTTTAATTTCTCCTTTTATAGATTTATTCATATTCTAATATATTCTTTCCTTTTTTGTTATTATTATCTCTATCTATCTTTTTTTTTGAAGTATTCTCTATCCATAGAATTTGAGCATTGTTAGACTTTGATAAGGAAAAAGATTAAGCGAACATAAATTTGCATTTGCTACATAATGGTTAGGATCTTTTCAACATACATCAAGATGTGTGTATACACCCACCACAATGTATGTTGAAATGATCTCTACAACTGTGCAGAAAACGTATGTATCAAAGTTATCTTACTCAATCACTATAAGGAAATTTAATCTCACTATGCAATCAAGTAAAAGGCAAGAAATCTCAATCAAAGGAGAAAGTTACAAATTAACTAGGAATGTGCGATCATTAATCATTGAGATATGATGTTGTGGCGTAGAGATGTCTATGGATATGGATGGGGAGAATCTCGAGCTAGTAATCATGGCAAACCATCTAACATTGTTTCATGACCATGGTTGGTTCGAACCATCCCTCATAAGTCTAAACTAGCTAGTACTACTACTCCATTTGAAGAGTGAGTGATATACATGGAGATGCCCACATGTCAAAAATCTCAAAAAATATTGGTTGGGAATAGAAGTCTTGGACACATTGAATCTGTTGTAACTTAGTTGGAACTTGCTAGAACTAGAGAAAGAAAGTAGAAGACTACTAACTTCTACTACTACAAACTACTACTATAAATAAGAACAATTACAAAGTAGAAAAGAAGAGATGAGAGAGTTGTAATGAGAAGTTGCATCTTTATTCAAAGTACAACTCATGTACTTTGACAATGATTACAAGTAATGCAATGTATACAAGTTACACTAAAAGCTTAAGTCACATAAGAATATAAGTAAACCAAAGTGTACAAGCGACATGATAATCAAGTGGGTGTACAAGTTCTATGTAGTGACAAGTTATGTTCAATGTGAGCCATGCTTGATGTTACAATACAATATAGTCATCCACATACTTAATCAAAGTGATCATCCATATCTCAACACTCCCCTTGCATGACACTTGTTGAGATAATCAGATTCCGGGCGAGTGTACAATCTCTGGGGATGTCAGGTATCTCTTTCTCATTCCCAAAATCTCTAAATTTTTTTTTTTTTTTCTAAAAGGAAAATGTGAAAGCTGACTTTGTACCTCTCTTTTTGCAGGTTAACTCCATTTTATGAGTAAGTGACCGAGTTAAATTATGCATTTCAGTAAAGAAAATATCTCATCCTATTGAATACCTAAAAGGGCTTTGTATCTCAGTTTATCCTTCCATTTTTGTCTGGGGATGTTATCCTATTGACTAGTACCACAGAACTAACTTGAGCTTTACTGATTCCTATATTCATTCAGCATAAATGATGTGACAAAGAAGTTGCATGAGTACATAGATGACATCAATGCAAACATAGAGAAGTTAGACTCTCGTGGACCGGTTTCTAAATACATTCTCCCGGATGAGAATCTTAGAGGAAAGTATGTTCTTCTCTATGTTTCTGCTCTTCATTTATGGTAGAGATAACCACAATATAAAAACTGATAGTAAAGAAAAAACTCCTGTAGATCTTCCATGATCAATTCTCATTTTATATATGAATTATATGGAAATGCAATCACCGCTTCTTATTAATATATATGAGTGCATGTTTGTTTGCAGACTGACTCTCAGTTTTGGCGAGGCACCAATGTCTGGAGTTGCTTGTAATCTTGATTCGCGTGGCTTCCATGTTTTATGCAATGCAACGAAATAGGTGGTTGGACATGTGAAACCCTACTCAATAACTGGAAGTTTGCCATTGATTCGAGAACTGCAGGTAGAGCTCTCTTTTTACAAGCAGATACCTTTTGCAGGAAATTATCCACTATAATAGCTATCATTTTCGTAAGATAATTGAATAAAACTGATTGTTGAGTTGTTTATTACATTGAAGGATGAAGGCTTTGGCATTCAAACTGCAGGCTATGGTATGCTATCCTCAATTTGTTCTTTCATGGTTTGAAATTTATATTTATTGGAAAAATTACAACATTTCAGAATTAATAATAATTAAATGAGGTAAAGATCCAGACCTGCTGAAAGAAATCCAAATCTTTGACAAGGAAATCGTCAAATTTCTTCGCGTTGCTAAGACACAAGAAAGAGAAATTGAATGTTCCCTATTTAAAAAAAGCAATCTTTATTTGCTTCCAGCCTTCCACTCACTGATGTGAGGACACATTGTCAAACATATTGGTCTTTTAACCTCTTCCCATTCCTAAACATAGATTTTTCAAGCTTCCAGCATTTCTTCAGTTAGTTTAACCTTGTTTAACTAGTTGTTCACCCTGGAGTCTGCTGCTTTAATTTGATTTGGCACTGATAAAACTTTGTGATTTTAGATTTACCTAGTTGTAGGAAAAACACCTGATAGGTACAGTTCTCTCATATCTGGAATCTTTAGTATAGAGAATCTTCTTGTAATAATTCATGATCCCCACTCCTTTGACCTCTCCATGTTTTGCTTCATGACGGTATTAAAGAATTTTCTTGGATAGTATTTTCTGTTAACTTTTTTCCACTTTTATTCTGTTTCCTATGCTTCTTTTCTAGCTGCATCACCTATCCTTTCTCTTGATGTTGTGCAAAAGCAACTAGTCTCATTTTTCTCTTCATTATCTCTTTTTCTCTTGTTCTGTTATTGCCCAACACTTCTAAGATTTGAAGTATAAATGTAAATTTTGTAAGGGAACCTCGATGCATGGAATGAATTTCAAGCGATGTTGTTAAGGCGTTGCTTAGGCTCGACCATGCACTTGCCTTGGCTCTCCCATGTCAAGATTACTGAGGCCGTGCCAAAAGCAGGCCATGCGGCTTTACTGTAATTGTTTAGATTTTGAATATTTCCCAATATTTTTTTTTTATTGAAAAGAGAAGTGTATAGAGATATAAAAGAAATCCTTACCTTTTTCTTATGTTCATACATGTTCTATATATTAATAAATCAGATCTCAAAATTTTTGTTTAAGACTCGTTAGTTTGGTTGGTTGAAGGAAAACAAAAAGTTAGTGAAAGGAATGACTTCCTCCTAGATATTAATTAGTGTTATTTCACATGTAAATTGTGGCTTACGATGTGGAGTTTTTCATTTTCTTTACGGTGCCACATACCACGCAAAGAATGAGTTTTCTCTGACATGTGCCAAGGATTCCAAGTCCTTGTTAGCATCATCTCGCAATTGGAAAATGATGGCTGAAAACCGGTCTTGCCATACCAACCAAGAACCAAATCGCTGGTATTTCTTTTATACTTGTCCACTTCCATCTGATGTAGCTGCTATAAACTGATCAACTAAGCCCATATTTTTCTTTAGATTATTACTCTGTGGATGTCTTTGTTTTTATTTATTGTCACTTTATATAACATAATAACATTTTATGAGTGTGGTACCTGTTAAAGGGAATTGGACATACTCTACTTGCTCAAGTTTCCAACATATTCGAACTTTTATTCGAACTTTTAGGCGAATACATCTTTGCACTGTCTTTTTTCCTGCCGTTGTGCAAAAACCACAACATTTCTGTGGTGCAGATTGGTAGCTTCAGAGGAAAGAATCCAGCGATATTATTGATGGTTGTTCCGCGATTTTTCCCATTTGAACGTGGCAGACTATAATCTTGGCTATTATTATTGAAACTTAGTTCTGCTTGTTTGTTCTTAGAGTTTGAGAAATTGGGAGGTTTGGGCTTGCCGATTAAAGCTCAGCCATGGGCGCCTTGGTTGATTAATAGGAAAAGCTTGCTCACCTGATATTAATGGTGACAAACTTTTACAGCACCATGACTTCTAATCAACAATACTATGGTACGTAATTTACATATTCAGACTTTATCTGCAAACATTTGATATAATCATATACAGTGTTTTCCTGCTACCCATTTAGGTCTCTCTATGTGGAACAACCAAGCTATATCATGTAAGAAGGGGGTTTGCACTTTGTTATGACGTTTGTTTTATTATGATCGTTGATGTATTTTTATGGTGAACTTGAATAACTGCAGAGTATATGCCGTGCGTGATCATGGGAGATAGAAGGTTTTGCGTCTGCAACAATGGAAAACAGTTAACTCGGCAGAAGTTTTAAAAAGGATGTGAGGTTCAAAACAAGATCCACACCAAGATAGAGTGCCAAAAGCCCTTCAAGAAAGGGGAATAGATTTTCTTCAATTGCCACCTCTCATACCAAGCTGCAGACCAAATGCGACACAAATGAGTTTTAATGCAAAGGAAATGATCACATATTTGTTAGTGAAGAACAGGATGAACCTGCAAAAGGTTTTTTAAGATCCTCGTGACCTGACCGAGATCTTAGAACTGGCACAACAACGCAAGTAGGATCTGCAGGCGAAATAAGCGTTAATGTGAATCAGAATAAATGAAGGGCTGAAGGAACACTCTTGAAAACCGAAAGTTTTGTGAAAGAACTCACCTTTTGGAGAAGCAGCCACAAAGTAGAGAGATCCTATATGAGCAGCTGTTATTACAGGAAAAAATTACATCCGTACGGTAGTTTTTTTTTAAAATTCGTAAATTATATTGATTTACTTTTTTATTCGTTAATTGATGTATATCGTATTTTGAAAATGCGAAATGGTGCAGATGTGGACGCTCAACTACAAATGGCGCCTCTACAAGAGGCGCCATTTGTAGAGGAGCCTGCCACCTCAACACCTCAACACAAATGGCGCCTCTTGAGGCGCCATTTTTACACTCTGTCACCTCGGTACAAATGGCGCCTCTTGTAGAGGCGCCATTTTATCACGTCACCACACCACCACGCACACCACATCACCGTATCACCACACATACAAATGGCGCCTCTACAAGAGGCGCCATTTTATCCACATCACCGCCGCCACACATACCTCACCGCCACCTCACGTCTCCCGCACATACTTACACCGCCACCTCGCGCCACCTCACGCTCTCCCACGTTAAGCCCACACCACATCACCACGCACACCACATCACCACACATACCTCACCGCCACCTCGCATCTCCCCACATACCTCACCGCCACCTCACCGCCACCTCACGCTCTCCCGCGTTAATCCCCCACGCATCCACGTTCCACCATACACACACCACGCGCTTCACGTACTATGCATGCACTACACACACATGAAACACACACATGAAAGCATGGCATGGTCATGCATGCATGTCGGTTGCATGACCAGCGACATGCATGCGTGGTCATGCATGCGTGACCACTGACCACGCATGCATGCATGCGTGGTCACGCATGCATGCGTGGTCATGCATGCATGACGCATGCATGCATGCGTGCGTGGTCACGCATGCATGCATGCATGCGTGACCACGCATCCATGCATGCATGCGTGAACGGCATGAATGGGTGGGATGCGAGAGTGGCGTACACGAGAGTTCACGGGTGGGCGGAGAATCTCTGCAACCACGCCCCTACAACCTACAACCCCTATCGAGGACCTAGCCTAATCAATGCGGCGTTGAATGTTTGTTGGGAGGGTATTTAAAATAGGGAGAGAAAGATCGGTGAGGTTTTCGTGGTGATAAGAGAGGATAGAGCGAGAGGAGCGGTGAGAAAATAGAGAGGAAGAAAGTGTAGAGAGAGTGTGAGGAGATCGAAAGAAAGAGTGTGTGGGAGATCGAGAGAGGCAACCGCGATCGCGAAGGTGACGGCTACGGCGACGGCGACGACGAAGGAGCGGTGTAAGTGGAAGTGGAAGTGTTTGGGTTGAGTTTGTGAGCGAGAGAGAGAGGAACGTAGAGAGAGGGAGAGAGAGAGAGAGAGAGAGAGGTGCTAGAGGTGTCGACGAGAGAGGTAAGGAGTGAGAGTGTGAGAGATGGCGTGAGAGAGAGAGAGGAGGGTGAGAGTGCCGTGAGAGAGAGAGGGGGAGAGTTTGTGAGAGAGAGTGAGAGGTTGAGATGTGGTTTGTGAGAGAGAGAGGACGAGATAGTGAGAGAGAGAGGACGAGATAGTTAGAGAGAGAGAGAGAGAGAGGACGTGAGAGAGAGAGAGAGAGAGTGAGAGAGTGAGAGAGTGAGAGAGTGAGGTGGTGTGAAAGAGAGAGAGGTCGAGATAGTGACGAGAGGGGAGAGTGAAAGTGTGTCGAGAGAGAGAGAGAGAGAGAGAGAGAGAGAGAGAGAGAGAGAGCGAGAGTGAGAAAGAGGGGGAGAGAGTGGGGAAGAGTGTGAATAAACGAGAGAAAGAGTAGTGTGTGGGTTTGGGTTTGGGATTGGGTTGAGTACGTTAGGTTTACGAGAGAGAGGCGTGAGAGAGTGTTTGTTTTGATGTATTTAGCAAACGATTCTATGTGGGGAGAAGCAGATATTTTTAATTATTCTTTTTATAAATATTTTGTTGTTGTTTCATTTCAATAAATTAACTAATTTTTTTTTCACGGGGAATATTAATCTTTTTTTGTAGGTAAAAGAATATTAAATTGAAGAACAATAGGATCAAAAATAGTAAGAACAAAAATTTATTTATTTATTTATTTATTTATTTAATATATTTATAGTGTAATAGATTTTTTAAGAAAATGTGTTTATTGCATGGTGTGTGTAATTTAAATATTTTGTTTTTAAATAGTTAGTAAAGAATGTGAACATCATAGTTAACAAAATATTACAAATATTAAACCCTATAGAAAAATTAATTTTTTTTGTAGTGGTGGTCGTATTTTATTGTGTGTAGTGATAAATGCATGATAATTATTTGGCACATTTTACAAGTGAGTGGCAAATCGACCCAAAGATAAATATTATACTGTGTTATTTATTATCGGTGTTTGATTATTGCGACAAGATATCAATTATAAGTTAGTATTAATGTAGTGTCGGTGTATACACTATTAGTCGCCTCACCATCTCCAACAACGACAAGAAGGAAAAAATCTTTTACTTACAAATTTAATTTGTAAGTAAAAGTGTTAAAATTGTAAGTAAAAGTTTTTACTTACAAAATGTCGATTAGTAAAAACATCGTAAGAATAGAGTCGTCGGTAAAAGTTTACACTTACAAACGTAATCGTAAGAATAGAGTCGTCGGTAAAAGTGTATAATATGTATTAATAAAATTTCTATTCGTTTTGTTGAACTCAAAGATCAAATAATAAAATCACATACCGAAGCGGAAGTAAAAGATAACCTTTACTTGTTCAGCATCTGAGCACAATCACCGAGAGGGAAAAATGCCCAATAATCACGGCCTAAGTACTCTTGCGAGAGATTAGAGAGAAAGGGATAAGAAAGTTTCAGCGTTGAAAATTCTTGTTAGGAGATTTTCACAATCTCCTTATTTATCTCTAATATAGATAACTACTAAGTAGTTATTTAATCGATTACAAAAACTACCCAAACCACTTTATGTGCGTAAATATATTCCAACATCTCCCACATTTCGCACATAATGGGTTTAATTTCTCATAAGTTCCATCTATAGAGAACAATGTTTCTTATCTCTGCAAAAAAACATATTCATACAAGTAAATAGGCCGTGCGACCAGCATACAATTAATATCGAGAGCTCATAGCTATATAAGCTGTTAGGTATATTCAACGAGATCAACTTGTAAGTAGAGTATGTATGCAATACCCTAGATACATCGATCACATTTGAATATCTTAAGATCTCTTTTATATGGTTATTTCAAATTCTCATGCACCCATAATCATATTTAACAAATAAATATAATTGGTCGACCAATGGATACAAATTAAGCAAATGAGACACTTCGATGATCTTCCTTTTCAACTTATATCTTTCCATTTTAAATCAGCTTGTTATCGAATATGGCCGTTAGATCGAATGATTCATAATCATTGGTGACATTTCAAGATAACTAACATTGAATAAAAACTTCAAGATTAGTCAAAAATCTTGAGGGTACTTAAATGAGATTCCTTAATCTCTAAGGCTCACACAACTTAGAAGTAGAGATCAAAAACTTATGTTACCTTTATTGGTCGCAAAATGCACATGTGGTATGAAACACATGCTACAATATTATTCTCCTTTTACAATGGAGCGTATGTCAAACTAATATTGTACGGGTGATAGTTCGGATATACTCGATATCTAACTTGAGTCCACAACTCTACTTTAAATTTTCAATTTATAATCACGGGACTCCCACTTTGGCATATAAAGGCAGTTAAGGTAAACTTGTTGGAGGTTTTACCTTTCGATCACAATTTAATTTAGTGATCTCATCTTGATTCACTATCAAGGCAATTTTTCATTTTAAGCTCGAGCTCTCTAAATTTATATCACAAAAGCTTAAATCAATCTCATTTCTATGCACTACTAAGTCATAGAAGCGATTACTGTGTGAGAAGGCCAATCTCTTGTCAGACATACCTTTACTTTTATGTACATAACATAGATGTGTGTGTATGCATGATAAGACAAAGCACAAAACTTTGATATGCATTAATATATAGTAAATAGTATATTACAAATATAAAGGAAGAATAACAACAAATTGTTTTTCATCAAGTACAATACATACATGCTAAACTCTACGCAATCCTAGAGATTTCATATGACCATTGAATGCATCTCTAGGTATAGATTTTGTAAAAGGATCAGCAATCATCTTTTGCGTAGATATGTCTTGCACTTTCACTTCTTTTTGTGCAATCATGTCTCGACAAAGTTATACTTGGTATCAATGTGTTTGGTCTTGAGTGGTACTTGGGATCTTTTGTGAATGCAATTGCGGCTTTGACTATCACAATTCACCAAAAGCTGGACTTGATGCATCTTTGTCAAATCCCAGTGACTCAAGAATCTCTAAAGCCAAACCAGCTTCTTATCTTCTTCTTGAACATGCTACAAATTCAGCTTCCATTGTTGACAAGGCTATGCATGATTGTTTCTTACTACTCCATGAAATCACTCCATTGTTGGGTAAGAAAACATAACCGAGAGGTAGATTTTCTTTCATCTAAATCTCCTCCCCGATCGGCATCTGTATAACCAACTAGATGCAAATTATTGCCTTGATAACACTGATGAATAATCGACGGTGCCTTTGAGATACCTAAGTATCCTTTTTGACTCTCGATGGGATTACGTCACAGGTTTTGCGATATCTACTTACCATGCCAACGACAAAGCAAATATCGGGCCTTGTACACATCATTGCATACATGAGGCTTCCAACATGACACTAGTGTAAGGAACTTTTGCCATTTGTTCTCTTTCATGTGGAGTTTTAGGACACATTCTTTGATTTAGACCTTGGTCTTTTGTAATAGGAGTATCAATGGGTTTGCAATCTTGCATATGGAATCTCTCAAGAATTTTCTTGATGTATGGCTCTTGTGAAAGAGCTAGCATCTTCTTTGATCGATCCCTTTTAATTTTTACACCAAGTATATATGCTGCTTCACCCATGTCCTTCATCTCGAAATTGGAGGACAACCATCGCTTAATGGTTATTAAGTACTCCTCATTATTTCCAGCCAATAGTATGTCATCCACATAAAGTGAAAGAATCACAAATTTACTATTAGATCTCTTGACATACACGTGGTGGTCTTCATCAATCATCACAAAATCATAAGAAATAATTGCTTGATGAAATCTTATGTACCAGCACTTGCACTGGAAGATTGTTTAAGACCATAAATAGATCTTAATAGTCTGCACACTTTGTGCTCTTGACCTTCAACTATGAAACCTATAGGTTGTTCCATATAAATTTCCTCTTCCAGTTCTCCATTTAGAAATGCAGTTTTTACATCCATTTGATGTAACTCCAAATCTAAACTTGCAACTATGGCTAGAATTAACCTTATAGAGGCAAATCTCACAACTGGGGAAAAAGTTTCTTCATAATCAATTCCCTCTTGTTGTGTATACCCCCCTTGGCTACAAGTCGTGCCTTGTACCTTTCAATAGAACCATTAGTCTTTCGTTTAATTTTGAGAACCCATTTGTTCCCCGATAGCTTTACGTCCTTCGGGGAGGTCGACCAATTCCCAAACATTGTTTGATCTCATGGACTCCATTTCCTCTTCCATTGCAATTTTCCATTTCTCTTTAGCGGGACAAGTAAGAGCTTCTTGAGCAGTTTTAGGCTCATCCTCATCTTGAGGTGCAATCATATAAACCTCATTTTCAATAGGAAAATGACGTTTGGGAATTTTGCCACGATTGCTACGCCTTGCTTGTGATTCGGTTGAAGCAGATTCAACATCTTTTGTCTTGCTCCCACTTGGATGAGATACTATTGGCATTTGTTCGGACACATGAACCAAACGATTCATCAAAGTAGAATCTTCTTGATTTTGTATCTCATAGAGAGATAAAGATTGATTTATCTCACCACTTTGTTGGAAAATCATTTTCCATAAAAGTAGAATCCGAGACTCAAATTCGGTTATGCTCCCGCTCGAATGTTCACCAATGAACACATAACCTTTTGAATGTTCGAGTATCTTATAAATATACTCTTTTTCCTCTTGGACCTAATTTCCCATGTTGATGATGTAAATCATGAACATAGGCACCCTGACCCCAAGGTCTTAAATTAGATAAGTCTGGTTTTCTATTGGTCCATAACTCATAAGGAGTGGATGAAAGCGATTTGGAGGGTACTCGATTGAGAATATAAGTGGCGGTTAACAAAGCATCACCCCAAAAGGTGATTGGTAAATTGGCTTGGGCCATCATAGACCTAACCATTTCAAGAAGAGTTCTATTTCTTCTTTCGGCTACTCCATTTTGTTGTGGAGTGTATGGAATAGTTAGCTTGCCTATCTATTCCTTTTTCATCACATAATTGTTTGAGCGATCAGACAAATATTCACGTCCTCGATCCGTTCTCAACATTTTTATTTTTTTATCTAATTGATTCTCAACAAGATTAATGTATTTCTTGAAGCACTCTAAAGCTTGATTTATGAGAAATCAAATAAACACAATAGCCAAACGTGTGTAGTCATCAATAAAAGTGATGAAATAAACACCTCCATCGGGATCTCACATTCATCGGACCACAAATATCAGAATGAATCAATTGCAATGGAAATTCAGCTCTTATTCCTTTGCCAAATGGTTTTCTTGCCATTTTTCCCGCTAGACAATTTTCACACATTGGTAAATTAACATTTTCAAGGTGCCCAATAGGCCCTCTTTTGCTAATCTATCCATTCTTTGTTGACCTATATGGCCAAGTCTAGCATGCCAAATATTCACATCAACATTTGAATCAATAGAAGATGTAACAAGGGAAAAACAAGCACGATAAATATTACTATTCGAAACATAGTCAATATCAATACAATAAAACCATCGACACATAGCCTGACCATAATAAGTTTGTTCTAGAAACAAATTCACACTAGTACCATAGAAGTTCATAATAAATCCACCTTTGTAGAAGAACAATAACGAAACTAAATTTCGTCGAATCTCTGGAGCATATAACACATCATATAGGATAAGAGGTCGTCCACCACGCATGCTCAACTTGCGGGTGCCAATCCCTTTTACTTCAACACGTGAGTTGTTTCCTACATATATCCATTTTGTTCCACGAGGAACTCGACGAAATTCCACGAACACATCACGATCATTAGCTACATGGTGCATGTTGCTCCTGAGTCTATAGTCCACAAAGGATAAGATTCGATCAAATAAACAGAACTAGAAACAAAATTTGCACTTCTAAAAATATTATTTATAGAAAATGCATCGAGGGTTTGTACCTTCTTTGGCTCATTGCACTCGCGAGCAAAGTGACCCTTTTTCCACGGTTGTAGCACTTGAGTTTAGCCTTGTTCTTCTTCGATGAGCTATAGGAGCTTTACCCTTTCCATGATGATCATTTTTTTATAATGATGATGATCACCTTTAGCTCTCTTTGATCCTTGCCTTTTGTAGCCACCATAAGGCTTACGTTTATAGCCATTATGACCCCTTTTATTACTTGAGCTAGCCATATACACATCGGTATCGGGCCTTGAAGCCTCAATGCGGTCTTCCTCAAGTTCCAAATGGCGCCCTTGACATCATTAAGGGTCTTGATGTTCTCATTATGGGTCAAATTAACCTTCATATGCTCCCGGTTGTGAGGTAAGGATCGTATAACGGCTGAACTGTTGTTCATCGGTCGAGAATGTGCCGGCCTCCCTTAACTCACTTGATCATGTTTGATAGCTCCCTTAAGTGTTGCCTCATGTTATGATTAGGGCGTTTCTTGTATGTGTCAAACTTAATAGTGGTGACGAAGCTTGGTGGTGAGGTTCCACCAAACTTCTTCTTGAGGCCTCCCGCATTACTTTGGCAACATCATAACTCTTGAACTCTCGCATTATATCGTTTTCCATGCTACTAAGCAATGTAATGCGAGCCGTTGAGTTTTTCTTTTCCGGGCCTCAAATGCCTCGCGGTCCCTTCTATGTTGAATTTGTGTTGCCATCTTCGAGGCTCGGTCGGGATATTGTTCGAGAACTTCAAGAGCCTCTTGCTCTTCCCGGGACATCTTGAATTTTCAAACTCAGATTTCGTAATTGTCCCAGTTCAATTTTTCACCCTTATTGAGCTCGCAACGATGTTCTTGCTAGCACTTGCCATTTTCACAAAGAAATATGTATCGAATAAAGACATATATGCAAATATCAATTAATGCCTAGCATACCACACTCGATTATTTTGTCACAATTCAAATAGATAATTTATAATTATTCACATAGTATAGAGTCAAAAGTGCACAAATTAAGTGTCACAATCATCATCTATATTTATGTGTGTAATTATTATTAGTCTATCGAATTGTGCAAAATTTCATCATATAATTTTCCCACAAACATATAAATGATATATGTATGCAATCATGTAAACATGTCATAAGCATGTAAGAAAGAAATCATGTAAACATGTCATATCGAATTGTACAAAATATATATATTTTATTATGCACATGCATGCAACTAATACTCAACAATGTTGTCATCAAGTGATTGCATGCATTCTTAAAATCAATTAATTACATGCATGTATATAATAAGTTATTAATACATGTTTGCATGCCTAACAAACGATACCGTATTCAAAAAAAATAATATATTGTTTAAAGCGATGCGTATAAAATAAAATAGAATTGCGGTGAAGTGGTTAATTTACGGAATAATGAAGCTTGTAACTATTAATTTCTATCGCCTCATTAAATTTCTTTTGAAGGAATACAACTTATTGCGATGATTGTGTTTCTTTGGAGGCTAGGAAACCATTGGTCACACCAAGCCTACATTAGCGACACTTATGAGTTATCCATTTGGTCTCACTTCTAGACTAGGGCTTACACTGCAATTCACCTTTTTTTTTTTTTATTTTTAACCAATCTTTAGATCAATGATAGGTATAAATCTTAATATAAGTATATCCCCAAATAGCCACATAATTTGATCACAAAAAAATCAAGTTTTGATATTATACTAAACAACAACAATCAAAGTAAATCGTAACCACTAAGATTAAATCATGCAAGGAACAACAACAACAACAATTAAGTTTGGATCAAATCATGGCATCATACCCACTAAGATTAAGCCGCTATGATAACGAGACAAGGAACAAGTAAATCATGCTCACGATACCAATGTTGAACTCAAAGATCAAATAATAAAATCACATACCGAAGCGGAAGTAAAAGATAACCTTTACTTGTTCAGCATCACGAGCACAATCACCGAGAGGGAAAAATGCCCAATAATCACGGCCTAAGTACTCTTGCGGAGATTAGAGAGAAAGGGATAAGAAAGTTTCGAGCGTTGAAAATTCTTGTTAGGAGATTTTCACAATCTCCTTATTTATCTCTAATATAGATAACTACTAAGTAGTTATTTAATCGATTACAAAAACTACCCAAACCACTTTATGTGCGTAAATATATTCCAACGAGTTTTCAATAATATTCATTAATATAACTACATTTTTATTTGAATATTATTTTGTTTAATTTTTGTGCCTTTCATTATTATTTCACGTTAATTTAATGAGTTTCGTTTTGGTATAAAAAATTTAATGAGTTAGAGAACTTAAATAAAATACAGTTAAACTTAAATAAAATACAGTTATTTATTCTTGATTATTGTTTTGATCAGTTTTTCATCAATTTGACAAACTTTGTCTTATTCGGGAGCCCAAAGCTAGCTAGAGTAGATTTATTTGGGTAACCAAACAATGTTCCAAAGCTCATTCAACCAACAACTAGAAAGAGAAGAAAAAATAAAGTTAGGCAGTTTAAAATTCATTTATAATTTTCTTCATTAAAAAAATTAAAGAAATTAAAAAAATAGAATACAACCTTCAAAAAAGCCATTGGATGTTTGAAGCTTGTAGTGAACATCAGTAACAAAATATGTAATCTCGCATTCACAAGTGTCCTCACTCTGCTCTCTAGTCTTGACGGTAGACTATAAAGGCATTTGCCCGATCAGGATATAGTTATTTCCAATTATTCGGTCAACCATCGTACTGATGAAAAAATCATGTCACTACTCATCTTTGAATACGTCGGTCCATTCTTCTCCTTCTTCTACGGCCACGACCATGAAAGGAAGTAGCTCACTTGCTAGCTTGTGACCATGCAATTGATCATATTCGAACTCACTATCTACCACTTGAAGCTTCGATAACTGCGATCAAGAATAATAACATTATAGACGATATATTTAGTAAAAACTATCGTGCCTCAAATCCTCATTTTGATCATTTCTTCGCTTGATATATATGTAATTTTTTTACATTATCAATGCGGTAAATTATGTAGGTCATGGAAGGTAGGAACATCCGTTTCACTTTTATGCATTTGGAGAAATTGTTAAGGTTTCGCAAGGCATTGAGTACAATGAGACCCCATCAATGACCATGATTATTAAGTTTGGAACGAGTAAACATGAGTTGATGGATCACGTGTATAACGCGTTTGATATTTCGTCCTTTGAGACTCTCATTACGATGACGTATCGTCACGTAATAACTCATCCATCGGGTTCACAATATTTTATCCCTGTGTCGTTGCACGACGAGACCCACTTCGAGTTGATGTGGTCAACGATGGCGAATCTACCATTATCGGCGAAGGTAGAGATTTATTTAACCTTCGAGCCAATCGAGCCTTATCAAAATTCTCTCTTTGTACATTCACAAGTGGTAGAAGAAAATGTGGGCATGACATGCCTGCATCGATGATGGAAAGATTACGTATGCAATCGCCTATAGGTGATGTTGTGCAAGATAGATTTGTTACTTCGATTGATGATGACATTAGCGCCCCGGTGATGGCCGTAACGAGGACCACGACAACGACATTGACGAGGACGTATGTCCCCTCGAGGATCTTTGCGCCATACATTAATTGGGAAAATATAAATGTTGTTACGAGACGACCCTGACCTACGAACCTCCGGGGCGGAAAACTTGCAAGATGATGAGCAATTTGCAATTGACGAGGAGGAGTGGATGGAAGAAGCAAGCGATGAAGAAGATTACCAACCATTGCGGTGTATAATGAAATTGATTGGGAAGTGGCTAATTCTCTTGCAACTGACATTCTCATCATTATTTGGATGGGACATGCCTAATTTTGAGTTGGAAAGAGGAATGTGCTTTGACAATAAGAAAGACTTGCGGCATGCCATAAAATTGTGGCATGTTAACAACTTTGTCAATACCTTGTTATGGAGTCAACTAAAACCTTATGGGCATTGAAGTGCGAAGAAGTGCGCCGGAAGGCTGGGTGCATGTGGCGTCTCGTGCTTTTTGCGAAAGAAGAAACAATTGTGGGAGATCACTCGGTTAGGCGAGCCGCGCGGTTGTATAAATCCGGCATAGAACGCAGTCATGCCCGACTCGACGCCAACATGCTTGCACGTGAGATACAAAGCGTTGTCGAAATAGATCATGCAATTGCTATCAAGGCCTTGAAAGAAATGATTAAGCTAAAATACTCACATGATGTTCCCTACAAGCGAATGTGGGATGCTAAAAGGAAAGCAATTGCAAATGCATTCGGAGATTGGGACGCGTCATATGCTACGTTACCAAGATGGTTGGCGAAATTTGTACATAATAAGAGCCCGGGGACGAAGATTGAGTGGTCACATAGACAATGGGCTGCGAGATGAGATCGGGACGAGCATCCTCGATTTCGTCGTGTGTTCTTCGCATTCGAAGCATCAATCGAAGGGTTCAAACATTGTAGGCCTCTTCTACAGATTGACGCGACATTCTTGTATGGTAAATACGGTGGTAAGCTAATGATTGCCCTATCTGTTGATGGTAATGGACATCTACTTCGAGTTGCATTTGCGATTTACGGAAAACGAATCAGCAGAGCTCGTGGGGGTGGTTTTTGAGAATGTTGCGCAAACACGTGGCCAGATAGAGATGGTATTTGTATTATTTACGACCGTCACTCTGGCATTCTCGAAATTTGTTAACACTGACAAATGGTTTTTGTCCACAAGAGGATACCATCGTTATTACTGCGACACTTGACCGATAATTTTAACACGCATTTCAAAAATGATTCGTTGAAGAATATCCTATCTCATTTGCTTTGGTCAACATCAAGTGAGGAAATTTGATGCATGCATGGAGCGTTTTGCTTATTTGTCTTCGGGAACTCCTCGGTGTCTTCAATATGTGAATGCCATTCCCGAGGAACTCTGGACTCAATCGCACGATGGAGGCTGCGGTACGGATGGATGAATTCTAACGGGGTTGGTATGTATTCGATAGTAGTTATGTTTGTTATCCTATATGTGTTTTCAACTTGTCTTGATATTAATGACACGGCATTATCTTATCATTGTAGAATGTTTTAACGGTGTATTGAAAGGGCGCGATTCTTGCTTAGATACAATGACAATGGTTCAAATGATTTACTACGGGTTGGTGACATACACCAGCCCAGCGCAGAGAGGAAATCGATGAAGCAATATCGCACGGGCTCAATTACACGAGATATGCCATGGATAAAATTGCATATTATCAACAATCGCAAGGAGACATTACGTGAAATTGATAAATCGCGCGACACTTTGGTGAGTTTGAGGTGCTCATTTGGACGTCATGGCGATCGTATGCATAAAGGCAACAATACACAAATTGTTATCTGAGGAGCTGGTATTGCATTTGCAATAAATGGCAATCGTTTGGTTTCCCTTGCTCGCGCGTGTTATTTGCATGTGCTCATATTCGAATTGATTATACACAATTTATTGAGCAATACTACGGGATGGACGTGTACGCACGATGCTACTCTTCTCAATTCAAAGCCATCCCAGATGAGAAGTATTGGCCGACTTTTGCGACGAAGATTTTACCGGATCCTAGGTGTAGACGTGGCGAGGGAGACGAAAGGGAACACGAAGGCAAAATGAGATGGATCTTCCTAATGTTTCGAGGACCTTGCGATGTGGCATATGTCATCAAGAAGGACATAAACGAAGAACATGTCAGAATAGAGATCGTGCTCGAGTCCCTACTAGGAGGAGCCGTTGCGGCGTTTGTCGTGCGAGAGGGACATAACAAAAAAATTGTCCATCCATATCTCAACCCCTGACCACCCGATCAAACCAATGAGAGGATTTGTATTTAGTTTGTAAACGGTGTCGGTTGATAATTTCATAACATTTATATTAATATAGTATAACCTTATGTTACGTAAAGTAATAGATACGTATTTGTTAATGTTATAACTCATAGTAATGATTTGTTGTGAGTTTTAAAACTACTCGACCAATTTGTTTAATCACACGGTTGCGCGAGTACACATGGAACCAGGACCATCGATCCTTCTCTTCTACGCCTCAATCTACACACGGGTCATCGCAAGTACGGAGGGTCGGGTATATGCATTTAACATGTATGTGCATAATATTTATGCAAAAACGTTTAATACACATATATATCGACATATTTTTCAATTGTAAGGTACATGATACAATGCGCGTGCGAAGAAGGCTGGGTGTTGTTGATCGACGGATTAATTACCATTCTCGAATGATCCCTTACCTACGATCTAGTGGATTTTATGGTGTCTCGCGCGTAGGATTTTTAGACTTGGTGGGCTTTGATCACCGCTTTCATTGAGAGATGGCGTCCGAGAGACACATACGTTCCACATGCGTTGCGGCGAGTGTACAATAACACTCCAAGACGTTGAGATTCAGCTCGGGTTACCAATTAATGGTATGCACTGTGTATTTGGAAGCACGAGATGTCGACTATCTCGCGGTGTGTGAAAGACTACTTGGTGCGAGACTGAACCACTTCACGTAAAGGGAATAGAGTTCGTGTTTCATGGCTCGAAGACAATGTGCCACCTATAGAGGATGACGACAATGAGGAAATGGTTCGACGTTATGTTCGTTCATACATTCTACAACTTATTGGTGGTTGTGTGTTCATTGACAAGTCGAATCAATATGTTCATTTGATGTTTCTTAGTTGCTCGAGGACCTTCAAGCATTTGGACAATATAGTTGGGGAAGTGCATGTTTGGCATATTTATACGGGGAGTTGTGTCGTGGATCTCGCTGCTGCAGTGCGCACGAGGTCGTTGGTGCGACAATTCTTATACAACTATGGGCTGGGATAGATTTCCATTTATAGCACCAAGGCGCAATGGCTGTTCTAGAGGTCGACCTCGAACGTGTGATGAAGTAGACATGCCCTTGATGACGTTCCTTTGGGATATCGGTAATAAAAATGTTTCTCATGTTATTTTTAACAATTCATTGGGTCTTTTTAATTTACGACAAATTTATTGTTTTGTATACGAGATGGATAGTTGCATTTTTACGTAACTAGGGCTGCCACACACGTTGTATCATCATTTCGTGATGCACTTGACACGCGAGAGGGAGAATGCGAGTGGAGTGGCAACCATACGTGATGTCATGGAGTCACTTCCACAATTATGTACTCAAGGTCACGGGAGGTGGCGTTCGACGTGTCCTTTAATTTGTTTCCATATAGTTGAGTGGCATAGGCCAGGAAGGGTCATGAGACGGTTTGAGGCATCACGGAGTCGTGCCCGCTTTGTGATTTTGACACACGTACGCACCGCGTCCAATTGAGAGGACACCCTCAAGAAAATTGGGCGGTGTATCTGAGAAGATATATAGAGTTGTGGGAAAATCGTAGTAATACGATAGCCACGATACAACAAGAAGGGGAACATGATCACGAAGAGTACATGAGGTGGTACGAGATCTATCACCGGGCGATACATTGGACATGACGGGGCTCTACGCGAATTCTCGGTAATGTTGAAACTATAATGTTGTTATCGTTATGAGTCATATTTAAAATTGTTAACCAAACACTTGCATTTTTGTATATTAGTCTACATTTGCGCGTCAATTGGAGCGAGTGTTCAACGATGACGGGGTCGAACAAGGCATGGTTTGCTCTACATGAAGGCATCGAGAATCTTAGATGAGGATGAACGGCAAAGGAGTACTTTGTGCAATGATGAAAATGTAGTTGAGCGGACATAGATGACGAAGCATCTCAAGAAGAAGAGGAAGAACAACAAGAAGAGGATCAAAGCCTAGCGAGATAGAGGGAGGAGAAGAAAAACAACGACGACTCGGACTACGGGTGAGAGCGATGAGACGTTCTTCTCCACCACCTCCAACTCGTCCAACACCAAGAACGTCGGGAGACTATTGGTGAGAAGCGCGTGAACGTTCTCCTTCGCCACCTCAACGCCCTTCTTCTTATGGGTACTCTCCTTTGCCGGCCCCACGCAATCGGATGCTCATATGTTTTTGCCTAGGACACCAGAGCATGAGTGTTCATCCATATCATTTTGATCCATATGCTCTGGGGCATCATCTTCGTACATGGACCATAGAATGCCTACACATTCAATGCATGGTTCATTGCCTCAATACATGCCAAGTCCATTTACTCAGCCATATTATAACTACAATATTCCATATAGTGGAGATGGCTCATTCGAGGCCCTTATTAGGCATGCCACCTTATGTTCCTTTCATGACCACATACGGGAAGTCGGTATATTGGAATGGTTCAACCCCCTATCTTTGATAGCAGCTTGGTAGTAGAGGTCAATCGAGCCAACACGAGGAAGAAGTTCGATCGACTCATCAAGCTCAACAAACTCGGCGGACGTACAAGCACGGAGAAATCCACGTCGAAATAGAGTACGACCAGGTTTGCCCACGGAGGAGCGGCGTCGACGTCGATAGAAGCTGCATCATACCTTTGTATGAGTGGGTTGATATGAGTGTTTAGGGTCCCTTAGATGTCATGGAGATGGGGTTGTACATTTGGATGAAAGGCAAGAACTATAAATACAAACTCCTAGCCTTTTTGCTTCACATTTGTATGTTGTTTTCAATGAAAAAATGAAAAAAAAATTCAGAGCTATTGGGGACTTTTATTTGCTTTGGAAATTGTAGTCCTTAGGAGGTTATTCATCATCAAGAAACGCGATCTAGTTATATACAATCAAGCATCGACCTTAAGGTATGCTCATATCCACTTATTTGCATAAAAGTGAGTACACTGATGATACTTTGAATTGCATTTCATTTCCTTTTATTACTTATTGATTTGCGGTCTTTCGACTATATGGTGCCTTTGTACTCTAATATAATGATATTTGTTGATAATCTTTACTCTTTGAACTTGTTCATCGTGATATTGTTTTGTTGATGCTTTCATTGTATCCATTCGTGTGCTCTATGTCTTCATTTGATGTTTTTAATGGTGAATGAGCTTTAAATAGCATGCTATTAGGATTATAGACTTTATGAAAGAGACTATGGACTTTGTACTCGACTTGATTAGTCTATTAGCTTGTCCATATGCCTTTACCATTCTATACGGAGTCATTTTTGAATAAATAAAGTAGTGGTTGGTGAAAATAGTGACAACGAACCATGACACACTCACTTAAGTAGGTTTAAGAAATCAAACCTAATTAGTAAATTTAGTAACACATTTGTTTGTTCATTTCGTAATAATTGATTACGACATTTACATTTGTTTCTAACTTACTCTTTAACCTTAAAAAAGTCATGTCGGGCGAAATAATGCATCGTCATGCGGGGACGGATCTAGTGGACGATCGGCGAGACGATACGGTGGTCGCGAGAGATCGTTCATCTCGCGACGTGGATCGTTCGCTAGTACGATCTCCCGCTAATGATCTTGAGTTTCGAGCGGCGTCGAAAGCGGCTCGTTCGACAACGGCTTGCTCGGCGGCGGTTGCTTACCGCCGACAAGTTTTTGTCCAATCACAACAACTTGAGCGGTATCCTCGTCGCCTTATGCGCGGCACCCCCCGGGGCCCTCTCTTTCGACAGCCGGGGCCATCTTTATTTGGTCATGATGATCCGACCACTCAGCAGGCTTACTCCTCATTTTTGACGTCGCAACTCCCTCCACCTATCGCTGGTCACGTTACTTCTAGAGAATCTACCCGCGCATCTCCCTCCCGTCAATGCGGTATTACCGGCATGTCCCGATTGCAACCTTCGAATCTAGTATGCATGCCTCCCCATCGAGTCATGATCATGTCGAGCTGCATCACATTCGTCAATACTTCAAGCCCCCGCCGAGTGACCCATCTATTAGTGGTGCCTCGCGTAGATCATGAGACGATGAGCCGGCTAGGGCCTCGAGACGTAGAAGTAATGATGGCCAGGCGCGGGGCGGGTTTTTTTGGACAGTTGAAACTACGAAAGAATTGTAAGTCAATGAAATATTATTACGTATATATACTTACGTTTAATGAACTTACTATAATATTGGTCTAATTTTTTTTGTAAAAATGTAGTGGTACTTTCTTGCATTCGTCGTCAGAAGTGTCAAAGCAAATGACGCGGATATATAAATTCGATTTACATAAGGATGGCTCTTGTTGGGATACGGTTCCCAACCATATCAAGGAGCAATATTTTAACGATTGGGCGGTAAGAGATTTTTAAATAAGAAAATTAAGTTTCTTTTACTTAGCATATGTTGAAGACGACTTTCTATTACTACGGACTCATTTCGATTGGAGACGATCGGATGATGCTATGGTCGGACATTTGTACGACGAGGCGATTGCCACTCGTTATCTTGACTTTGTTAGTAAGATGGTGAGGAAGCGACAAAACCATCACATGTATCTACGGAGGTTTTTGAGCATTACAAGAAGATGCGGTCTACTCCGAGAATATAAAGCGAAGTCGAACAAGCGGCGAAATCGAAGATCGAGAGGTGGGGGACTGGTTCGGGTTCGTGCGTGCACTGAGAGGTGGAGCCATATCCATCTATGAGCATTCGTTGAGGCTTGGTATGTTTTGGGGCATACATACATAGATACATACATACATATGTATACATTAGATTCATATAAGTTTCAAACTTAAATTTAAGTTAAACATATTTTATAGGAGAAGGAACTCGGTAGAAAGCGAAATTGCTTTGGATTTATGTTTATATCTCCATACAAGGAATCATGATAACGTTACTTTCTTGGATCAGAGAAGCGAGGCGATTGTCGTAAGAAACTACTTGACCATAACTCTTTTTGTTAATTATAGGTATCGATGACTTATATGACTTGTCGATGTTTAAATTCTTAATACGGGCGGCTATACACGAAAGGACCACAGAGCTTTCACGGTTGACCAAACACTCCAATTGATGAAACAGAATTATATTTGGAGATTGTGCTTGCGAAATGATAAAAAGCGGAGATTTGGTCTTATTTGGACACCGTCGAGAGTCTAAGATGCGTCGACATGATGAAATTTGGATCTTCTCGTCTATATTGCAAGATGATGAGTCATTGGACCAATACAATAAGGAATTCGAGGAGTTGCAAGCAATCATACTAAAGATGCTTAATGACACGTACATTAAGCACGATCAATTGCTTGAAATGCAGGACGGTTCTGGCGCATGAAACGAGGGTTTCATGGAGAGATCATTTTGCACAAAAAAGGCAAGATGATGTTGATGATGATGATGTTGATGATGATGATGCGCTCATGATGACTCGACTACAGAGGATGATGAATGATGATTTCTTTTTCTGACATCCAAAAAGGTTAGATTTTTTGGTTCATTTTTTACTTGATACTTATAAGTTTTTTTTTATTAGGAACCATTATAAATCTTATTAATTTATTAGGAACCATTATAGAGACATAAATCATGTAAACAATTTAAGTCTACCCCTTTGTCAGGTATATTTTATTTCGTCGATTTCATAGTCTCTGCAACCAAGCTGTCAACTCTGTAATCTCTGTCTCTCTCTGTCTCTATGTCTTGATTTCATCGTTTTTCGGTTCTCTTTGTGTGTTCATTTTTGTTTGATTTATAGGAGGCAGACGCGAACGGACGGACGAGAGACTATGATTTAGGGCTTAATCGGCTTGCGAGAGACCGGCCTTTTTTTGTTGTTGAGATTTTAGGTGATTTTTTTTGTGGTTTGGTGGTTGTCTTTGTCAAGTGCAAAATGCAAATGTGTTTCGTTCTCTCAAACTACCTCTATTGATTCTCAATTGAAGTTGATTGCATTTGTTTGTGGTTTGTTGTTTGGTTGGGATGATTGATGGTTTTAGGTTTTCCCATGCTGCGGTTCTTGATGAGATGATGATGGATCAGTTGATTATTTGTATCTTTGTATTTGGAATGGTTGTGCTTATTTGTGGTCTTGGCATAAAGATGATGATGGATCAGTTGATTAGAGGGCCTGGTTTTATGCCTCCTCCTCAAGCTAGGCCCCTGATGGCGCGAACTTGGTGCGACCCTTCACCTAATTCGAGCGATAAAGTGCGAAGCAGTTGATTACTACTTTAGGTATGGCTGCATTTTTTGTTGTTGATGGATTTGTGTACATTCTAAACCAAGTTTTTCTCTTTAAATTCTACCTCGGAAGTTTGAGTTGGCATCTTTGTTATTTTGAATTTGATTTCAGGATATTGCGGTATTGATAAGTAAAATAAATCGTTCCTCCATTGGCCCTTTATCTGCTTGCTACTCCTCTTCCTTGTAAGTCATTCCTATCAGTTTTCAAGACTATTGAACTTTTATAAATTGAATTCCATGAACATATGAATGTATGCTTTCCTTTTTGTTTTGTTTTATATGTGTGTGTGTTTTCCTACTCATAAATACATGTTATCATGTTATGATTAATATAAATTCCTTCTTAGTTCTTCCTTTTGTTGGATGGAGCTACATCATGTGCTTAACAGAGATGACAACCTTCATTACTGCTTGAACTTTTTCATGTCAATCAAAATGTTTGGGTTAATTGAATCAAGCTCTCTTTATATGAATTGTATTCTTGTGTTGCTTTTCTCAAAAGGTGATTTCTTTCTAGACCTTCATTTGTTGATTAACAAGATTTGTAAAGGTTACGTAGACATGACTCAACCATTCGGCTAATAGTTATATAGAATATAGTTGTAGCATAGCGATCGAGATAAGCTAAGAAGACATTACACAATCTTTGAACCACTTGTTGTTCGAACAACGAGGGAATGGTCTTTTAGTGCCTCTTCCGGCGGACAAATAAGGGTCATTTTAGAGCTTATAAATTCTCTCTTTCATTTGCATCAATCTAACTTAAAGTAGATCCTTGTGAATTTTGTGGCATATTAGAAGTTGTTGCTATCCCCTCTTAGTTGCTTTGAGCTTCGTGAAACATCTCGTTGTTATCCTCGGGGCCTCATCTCCTCGAGGAATTTGCTTGTATTCTTGATTGCATAGCACATCTCTTGTTTGTTGTTGGGTCTTGTTGATTGTATACCAAAATAAGACAAGGGTTATTCTTTGTGGTTTGGACACATCAAGATATGATACTCTTATTGGTGAGCGCACAATATTTGGTGCTAATGTTGGTGCTATCTTTCCGGATGAGAGTGTTGAAAACTTTCTTGTAATTTGTTCGCAACAAACAAAGCTGGAAAAAAAAAATTCTGTCAAAATCATTTTTGGAGAAATCAAGAAATAGATGAATTACTGTGTCCACTTACGGTTGATCTTCTTGCTAACTTGCTAAGTTACCATCTAGTTGGATTCTTATACATGGCTTCTCTCATGTAATGCGAGGCCATTGGGAGTTTTTGCCCTCGATCTTGTTTCCATTCCAACCATGAATGTAAGTTTTGATTGTTATATTTTTCTTGTTGCGATTTCATTGATTAAATGTTCTTAATTTTTGCCATCCTAGGCTTTTAGAAGATTAGCAACTTCAATGGATAAATTCTCAAAAGTTGCATCGGAAGAGGTACCGGGGACGTTGTCTTCTCTAAAACTTTCGAAATTTGGAGATTAATGATTTGACTCAACAATTGAGTAAAATAAGGTAAACTTGCTCTTCGATGGATGATTCCTATTTCTTTGTGAAGCACATTTTAATTATGTTGAGCTTCCTTTTTTTTTTTTTTCTTCAACATTAAAGGCAAAAGATATCGGGCTCTCGGAATGGAATGAATGCGAGAAGAACATGTCTAAAGGAAAGCGACGAAATCCTAATATGAATTGATCCTCTCATTTTGATCACATGATGTAAGAGTAAAGCGAGACGGGTAATTTGTTGACGATTGATTGTGAATGTTTTCTTTCTAAGATCCATCATGAACTATCTCATAGTAAGGCATGTTCGTTGTGAACCACCAAGATAAATTAGGTGATATGACAATTGAATTAGGAGCGCAATCCACATCTGTTAGCATGGGTGCAACTAACAAGTCAATTAGGCTTTATGAATTGATTAAACAATTATCTTTCTCAAAAATAAGACTTATAGACTTATAGTACTAATCTGCATGGCATGAGCTAGTTTTTGAAACTTCCCTGTATTTCATTGCGTAGTTGCGAGATGTACTGTCGGGTTGCTGACACTAGTATCAATCTTTTCAATTATGTTTGTTTTTAATATGAGATAAGGAGAAGTTTTTGATGAAGTAAAATTTCAAGTTGATAACTTGATATCATATGTTTGAGTCTTCTCATAAAGCAAGTTGAGAAGCGTAGAATTAGATTCTTATGGCGGTGATCGCATGTTTCATTTCGGAGTTATACCCAATCACATCATAGCTTAAGCACGGTTTTGGTATGGCAATCTTATCCATGAAAATCGTAGACTAGTAGTAGGCTTTGATGAATTAAACCCCTTATTTTTATTTTTTTTTTTTTTACGAAGTGTCAATTTGGGGTTATAAAATTCTAATTGTCTTGGGTACATTGTAATTAGTAAAAAGGATCTCACAACTTGGCATACTTCTTGAGAGTTACAGGCATCCTTTGCGTTCTCAGCACGGGCATGTTGCATAGAAGAGTAACTACGGATGAAGATAGCAAGGCTCAGTTCCCTGGATTCGGTGGATCATTTATCATGGCACCTGCACGATGGACAAGAAGTGGTTTGTGAAGGTTGGGTGCAACTTCAACTCGGGGAACTCGTGAATTTGAGAGCGAGGTAATCGGTTAATGCCTTTATGGTCTAGTTCGTTTAAAGGTTGAACTCTTATTTAGATAGAAAAAAATTAATTACGCAAACTGTGGCATTACTAACATAATATGAGTATCATGGTTTTTTTATTTTTTATATTTTGTTTATTTCCTTTCTGACTAAACTTGCTCTCGGCTATTCGACATGAAAACTTGGTTCCCCTTCTCGGATACTATTGTGAGAATGATCGGCAAATTCTTGTCTATCCTTTCGTGTCAACGGTTCTCTACAAGATTGTCTATACGGTAGTCGCTTCATAGTTCGGTATCAATATTATGGTGATAGTGTTCATTACTTCATTATATAGTTTTCTCTTACCATATTCTTTCCTTTTGGGAGCGGGAGAAGCATCAAAAAGAAAGTTCTAGATTGGCCAACTAGAATCTCAATTGCACTAGGTCTTTAGAAGAGGCAAGTAAATGAATTTTTTGGTGTTTGTTTCTTATTCATTCCAACATAATTATATTTCCAATTCCGGGAAGCAAAACAACTATATGCACAATGAAGGAATATGTGCTCATCTCATATTAGCCTTTGTGATGTACAACTTTGATATTAATTTTACGATCTTGTTCGGGTTTATTCTACTACACACTTTTTGCGGGCGTGGAGTCATTCATAGGGATGTAAAATCAAGCAACATTCTTACGGACCATAGTATGTACGCTAAGGTTGCGGAAAAGCTGAGAAAAGCTGGAAAAGCGGAAAGCTGAAAAGCGAGTTTTGTTGATTGCTTTCATGAAATGTGTAGCTATCAATTTGTCGTTTTATGCGAATTTCTTAATGGAATAATAAGATTGCGAGTGGAATGTAGATTTGTATATTTTCAATTGAAAATGGAAATAAAAATTAATTTTGAGCATTTTCGGCTATTATTTTTTTTTCAAATTACATTTGATAGGGGTTTGAAACCCCTATGTAATCCTTTGACGATAATATAGAGGTTTCAAACCCTTATGAAATCACTACAATTGATAGGGGTTTGAAACCTCTATGTAAGCCTTTGAAGATATTATAGAGGTTTCAAACCCCTATGAAATAGCCAAGATTTAATAGAGGTTTGAAACCCCATTTAGCTCCAATAACACTCAACAAATCAAATTATCACCCAAATTATGTGATTTTTATATTTTTCGACGTAAAGCCGTGTGCCAACTTTTGAATTTCTCATTTTCCATATAAAATCCTCAATTTCTATTTATTTCGTCGAAATACTATTTTTTTCATATTTTTTTCTCTATTTTTACGTGTTTTGTTTTTCCAATTTTTCCTTTTTTTTTCCTTTTTTTCTATTTTCTTTTACGCGACGACGGGGCACCGTCGTAATAAATAGCGACGGGGTACCCGTCGCCAATAAATGGCACCGGGTGCCCGTCGTAATAAATGCGACGGGTGCCCATAAAAAAAGGAAAAAAAAAAAAAAAAAAAGAAAAGAAAGGAAAAAATAGGAAAAAATAGGAAAAAGTGGAAAAAAGTCACGTGTAACGAATGGCGCCTTTGGTAAAGGCGCCATTAGTTAAATCAACCACCCAACTATCATTTTCGCATTTGGTAAACGCGAAATCCATTACTTTTGTAATTTTAAAAAATTTAACTTATTTAAAGAATTTTAAAGAAAAACAACATTACTTTTTGAAATGCTTGGGCAAATGATAAAGATAGAGAGAAGATAAGAGACAAAGAGGATTGTATCCTTCCTTTCTCTTCACATAAACTGATTATATCTTATATAGTGACTAAACTCTAACAAATTATATTAAAATTACCATACTAACCTTGTACTATTATAACCCTGTTTTATACTATATTAACCCTATTACATGTATGCATCATTCCGACCCCTTAACAACAACCTTGTCCTTAATGTTAAAGGATGCGGAGCCACGAAAGCAAGAACATGATTCATGAACCTCAAAAGAGTTGGAATTTGGCAATCGAAATCAATATCATTTGCATGGAGAAGTTTTCGATCCTATATATGATCACCAAAAGCGGGAAAAAGTAGTTTGAAGGATCCAAAATGCAAAAAAGTAGCTTGAAGAGGCAATTGTACTAATTTCCATGTTGTCCAACTTTGGCCTTTACATTTCCACACCTGCAATCCCAAGCATAAGGTTGGCTACATTTACCTTTGTCGTAACAAAGAAAATAGACGTTGGAGGAAGAAGCGGTTGCGGGATTTGGTGGGGATGGAAACGAAATGGGGCTGAAACGATATTTCATGCGGTGGTGGCCTAGGATTAGAGAGGCGATCATTTTGTTGGTAGAGTTCAATAGCGTCTCTTGCAACCGGAAAAGAGAAATGGCTTGTTCTTGAAGTGCAGCGGTTACTCTGTTAAGCCTTGAGATCAGAGATAGTTGATGAGTCATTTGAAGTTAAGCTCGACAACAATGTCCTCTAAAGCAGTAAGATCTAGATCTTCGTCTCCATCGAGGGAGGGTCGACTCTCAACGAAAGCAACAATTGATATAGTCGTCTTTTGATTAGAAGAGAATTAGAGAAGAAGAGAGAAGGATTAGAGATTGAATAGAGCTTAGAGAGGTAGAAAAGAGATTAGATAGATAGAATTACGAAAGATAATTAGAGGAGATTAGAGAGAAGATAAGAGACAAAGATATTGTATTTTTTTCATTTTTTTTCACATAAACTATTACATCTTATATAGTGACTAAACTCTAACAAATTATATTAAAATTAACGTGCTAACCTTATACTATTATAACCCTATTTTATACTATATTAACCCTATTACATGTATGCATCACAATTTGTATGTGATTAGCCACTAAGTTCATGAGTACTTACATAATTGGTAATGCCAATGCGCTCGTTTGCCCTATTATGCATGCATCTCTATTAGAGATAAATAGAGATGCACGTCCTGCTATCTGTTTGTTTGACCTTTTTATTTGCTCGTGCGACCCTACCTGTTACCTGTTTACTGTACGTTGTCGAGCGCCGTCTGCGATGCCTATCATGTATGTTCGTTGTAACATTGTTGCAAATACATGCATTACGTGCATACTTGTCGGTCGATTTTTGTAACAACCCGAATTTTTAGCGACTTGTGTTACACGTGTCGGGATTGTGACTGGCTATGTGGATCTTGGAGGGTATTTCAAACTTCAGTAGTCGACGCCGAGGTAATTTTATGATTCTTTGACTTTGTGTATTAGTATTATAGTATGCTACGGGTCTCGAGCCGTTTGGGCTATGTTTTAATTGAGTGAGATGTCGCCTAGTTATACGGGGTTTTCGGGAACCGTTTTAGTGGATTTCATTAATAAACAAAGCCAAATGAATAACATGACCTAAGTTGAGGAAATAAAACTCTAACAATAAAATATAACATAAGCATGAGAGAATTTATTCGAATCCCAAGAGTGGGACTGCCTCGAGAAGCGTGTCGGACATGAGAGCACGGTGCAACGAGTAGGTGAGAATTTGTGTAACCTTATTGGTAATTTAATAAAAATTAATGGGTTAATATATGATAAGATTGTTAAAGTGACACAAGTGAGTGAGGAGAACCATTGGATGGTCATAGAGATGGGGATATGCGTTAGATTAGGGGGATGAGCCAAATGACACATAAGGGCAGCTGTCCAAGGGTTGGGCAATGGTAAACTCAAGGGCGAAAGGGTCATTTCGGCCTAACTTATTGCTATAAAAACAAACCAAACCCTAAAACCCTAACACACTATTCACTTTCTTCTCCAACTTGCCGCCACTATTCACCCTCCGCACTCACTCCCCCACTGCCGTGCACCGCCACCGCACCTCCGACCAGGCCAGTGGTGGCCGGAGACCGGGACGGCGCCTCCCTCCTCTCCTCTCTCGTTTCCTCACTCACGCACTCTCGGTTTGCTCCTCTCACGTTCACTCTCTCGGCCTCACTCTCGACTGCTCCTCTCTGCTGTACCGCCACCCACCATGGAAATGACATCTCCACCACCCACCGGAGACGCCTAGGTGAGCTTCTTCCATCTCTTCCTCCTTTCCCTCTCGACAGTTTACTCTCTTTCTCGCGCTTCTCTTCTCACTGTTTTATGATTTCATGTGGCTGTTTGTATGTGTGGATGAGTGACGTTTTGATGAAGTCAACAGTTGTATTATGGACGTTGATGGGAAACTGTGAAGTGGGTGATGGTGTGGGGTGTGTATGGTCGTGTATGTGCACACCCCAGTTGGGGTGTGGGTGTGTACACTATAGTTGATGTATGGGAATGTTTTCATGAGTTGTATATGTATGGGCTTCGATTTACATAAGTGTATGTAGGTGTGAATGTTGTGTGAGGGGTGTACACTGCAGTAGATTTAGTTCATACATATGTAGTGCAACTCTGCAGGCAAGAACAATGACTTGGTGCACTGTGCACATAACCGTAACAAAGCTATTCTCTGTTTATTCAATTCAATATAACTCAAATACATAGATTTTATCTTTTTATACTATAAAGATATGATCCACCACCACCCTTGTATCTTCATCATTTAACACATCTAACCATAGCCCTTCATCTGTTCACACTATAACCCATCGTAACAACTTAGTTTTCACTAGCTAACAACTCTAATTAATTCTTACAAGGTACAATAAAACTAACTGCTTACAGTTTTCTTTGGAAGTGAGGTTTTGATTTGAGCTAATCGATTCCTTTTTGTTGTTGGGTGGTAGATAGGAGTTCGAGTATGTAAATGGGTGGGGGTGGATATGGTTTGAGTTCGGTTGGAGTATGGGGGCAACAAATATGATTGATTGAGGTATATTAAGAAGTTAATTAATATTCAAGAGGAGGAGCAATTAGTGTTTATACTAAATTGATGGAGCTAAGGGGGCTGATATAGGGGTGGGGTAGGGAAATTAGTGTATTTACCAGTGACTGCAGGCCTAGGCATCAACTAGGCATTTTGGAAAAAAATCGCCTAGGCTATGCCTTAGGCATGCAACGTCCTTATAAATAGTTTTTTAAAAATTTGAAGGAGCTATTTACAATTAAGTTTGACAATGAAATACGTACCCAACAACAAAATCTTGATAGAATTAGCGTTACATAAGGACATAAAGACTTATCATTAGTATTTTTGAACTATATATTAAGTAATAATCAAATTGACTAATAGACAATTAGTGTTATTCAAGGACCTATAAATAAATACTTATAAATATTGTTTTGTTCGTCGGCTAGGCGCCGTCTCGCCTAGATTAGGGAAATCGCCTAAATAGCCTCTAGAGCGCCTTAACGTACAAGAAATGAGAATTAGTGCTCATTCCTCAAAACTATAAGATGATCATTTGTAGGAAAATCATGTTCGAATTTAATATATTGATAAGTTAACAATAGAAAAAAAACAATTTCCCAAAAATATCACTCCAAGTCTAGTTTTTGATGCCACCTAGAAATTCTGTCTAGGATTGGTATGAATAATGTGTAGAAGTTGGGTTTTGAAAACCAATCTTAACAGTTCATCTATAAATCTTCTTTATGAGGAGGGTGTTTTTCTATTAAATTCCTTTGCAAATGAGAAGTAGTGCTCATTCCTCAAAACTATAAGACGATCATTTGTTGTAAAATCTCGTTCGCATTTAATATATTGATAAGTTAACAATAGAAAAAACAATTTCCCAAAAGAATATCACTCCAAGTCTAGTTTAGATGCCATCAAGAAATTCTTTCTAGGATTGGTATGAATAATGTGTAGAAGTTTGGTTTTGAAAAAAATTATGACATTCTAATTATTGATTTTTTTGTTATTGATTTTTCTGAGCGATCGCTCGGTCTTTGTTTGTTTCAGGATATGGATTTGGTGTACTTCCTGGTGACGTAAGTTTGTCATTTTATTTTTTTAAATACTTTCTTTTCATGCCAATGGCTATAGTGTTTAGGCAACAAAAAGGAATTAGTTGATACTTGATACTTGTTTTTCTTTTCAATACTTTCTTTTGGTGTGCTTCCCCTGCAATTGATTTGTATCAACAGTACCAGATCTGATAAAACAAATGGAGTTCCAAAGTCTAAGAGGGGAAGTTAAGCTTAAAAAAAAAGAATGAAATAAATAATTCCCTTAAGATGAATATATATATATAACACTTTGTCGTCTAGTCTGAAACTAAATGAAACTATTGGTTTAAAGTGGAACTAGGCGGCCTGATTATCATGATAGCTTCCCAAGGTTAATCATTCACCATTTTAATCCTTAAAAGATAGTTGTTTTGGTTAGATCAAGCATGCCAATAATTAGTGAGGTAAAATCTCTAATTCAAATGCACTCGTTAACCTTTAACTATTTTTTCTCAAAGCCATCCATCTATAGTTCAAAGAGAAAGAGGCAAGGAATAGCAAGTCCAATGTCCCTTAAATCAACCCAAGCATGCATCCACCCAATAACCTGTGCACTGTGCACATAAGCGTAACAAAGCTCAGTTCATACATATGTAGTGCAACTCTGCAGGCAAGGACAATAACTTGGTGCACTATGCACATAAGCATAACAAAGCTATTCTCTGTTTATTCGATTCAACATAATTCAACTACATAGAGTTTATCTTTTTATACTATAAAGAAATGATCCATGACCCTTGTATCTTCATCATTTAACACATCTAACCATAGCCCTTAATCTGTTCACACTATAACCCATCCTGACAACTTAGTTTTCTTTAGCTAACAACTCTAATTAATTCTTACAAGTTACGATAGAGCTAACTTCTTACAGTTTTCATTGGAAGAGAGGTTTTGATTTGAGTTAATCGGTTACTTGTTGTTGGGTGGTAGATAGGAGTTCGAGTACGTAAATGGGTGGGGGGTGGGTTTGAGTTAGGTTGGAGTGTGGGGGCAACAAATAAGCTTGATTTAGGTATATTGGGAAGTTAATTAATATTCAAGAGGGGGAGGGGGACAATTAGTGTTTTTACTAGATTGATGGGGCTAAGGGGGCTGATATAGGGGTGGGGTGGGGGTAAATAAGCTTGATTGGGGTATATTGGAAGTTTATTAATATTTAAGGAAAACAATTAGTGTATTTACCAGTGATTGCAAGGCATCACCTAGGCCTCAACTAGACGTTTTGGAACTAAATCGCCTAGTCGTTGCCTTTTGCATGCGGTGTCCTTCTAAGTAATTTTTAAAAATTTGAAGGGGCTATTTACAATTAATTTTGATAATGAAATACCTACCCAACAACTAAATCTTGACACACGTAACGTTGCATATGGACCTAAAGAAATATTAGTATTTTTGAAGTATATATTAAATAATAATCACATTGACTAATATACAATTAGTGTTATTCAAGGACCTATAAATAAATTAATGTGGTAGCCAATGTAGGCCTAGTGTTAGAATTATATTATGGCGTGTAATAGGGGTATTTTAGGAATATTTTTTTTTTGATGTGCTAGGTTTTTTGGTGATTTAGTATAAAAGGTGTAAGCTCAACCTCACTTGTAGCTTTTATCATATGAATTGAAAAATTAAATCTTGAAGCGTGGATTGGGTGTTTGCATTCTTCAATCTTGTTGGTTTGTTCTATATTCCTCCTCCTTTGATCCTCTCTACATCATAAATAAATACTTATCAGGGATCTCTAAATACATTTTATTTTGTCGCCTAGGCATCGTCTAGGCACTACCTCGCCTAAACTAGAGAAATTGCCTCGAGATCGCCTTAACGCCTTGCAATCCTTGTGCTTAACAACAACAAATCGTTGCTTCATTTTTAATGTATTGGGTTTTTTTTTTTTTGTGATTTTGTGCTTCTCGGTTATGGATTTTGATCTTCTTGAATGCTCTTCATTCGATTGGTTTTGGACTTAAAACTTATTGTTAGTGTGAAGTGTTTAATAAAATGCCAATACAACTGTATAATTAAGTTGCCACATGCCAATCAGCTTAGATATATGTTTCAAACAAAGAATTTTGATCCTCAGTTTTGGATTTTCTTGTGCTTTCCAACTCTAAAACTTTAGTCTTGACTCTTGAATTCCTTGGCCATTGGACTTTTTTTTTGGCATATTGGTAAAATTATAAAAAAGATAGGTAAACTCTCAAGAATCCATTAATGCCAATTCAACAATAAAAAAAATAACAAAAATTTGATAAAGTTGAAGGCTTAGGAAAGAATCATGATGATAATGGAATAGTAGCCAGTAGAATTAATTTTTACAAAAAAGATAGTATTCATCCAAGTATTATTGTGAGTTGTGATAGTTTAGAATTTGGCCGTTTAGGCCCTTTAGGGATAGGGATTTGGGGTTTAGAATATCTTTTACTAGAATGGATATTGATGTAATAACATTTGAGATAGTGACTTGTGAATCAAAATTTTCAGTAGTAAAGGTTGTTTCTAAGTTGTTATTGTCTTTCATTTGGTTTAATAATGTATTCATTAAAGTTTAAAAGAAATCATGAATTTCAAGACCAGCTTGGCTTGCGTAGAATACTTAAAGAAATCGAGAAAAAGAAATCAGAATCTTGATCTTATTGAAAATTGTCAAATCGACACTTTTATTTTGTTTGATTTCAATTAATTATCGCTTTTGAAATAATCCCTTTGTTATATAGTAAAAACACTTGTAAAGATCGAACAATATTGCTCCAAACCATTATAGTGCGGCAGGTGTGGATTGCGAGATGATCTTGATGGTTATACCAACTCTCTATGGTTTGGATGGATGGTATGTCGCTTCTAAATTTCTGAGTGATCAAGCAGTGATCTTCAAAATTAAATTTATATATACCCAATAATTCTTTGTTTTGTTTTTACAAACCATATAATAAAATATATTTTAAGATCAACCAATTGAGTGGTCCAATGATTTGGTATGAGGTTTGAAAGTAAGAGATCATGGATTCAAATCTTATTGGTGGGTGCAAAAGTTGTTTCTTTCCTATAAAAAAAATAAATTTTTTTAAGAAAGTTTCTTGAATTATATATTTTATTGTAATCTTTTGAATATAGAGCCTACATATTATGGGCTCCCCATGTGAGATGCTTAAGTAGTTAGCTAAAGCACTGCACGGGTCGATACACACTCAGTGCTTGCTAGTTTCCATCATTTACATGTAGGACTATTGGGGTATCTAATTGCATTAGTTCTAGCTTTCCTTTTGTTTATAATGTAGTATGTAACTAATGTCCTCTCCTTTTATGAAATTTAAGGTGGCTCCAACATTGTACCAAGACAAGGGCGAAACTCGATTGTTTGCCCACTGGGGTGTAAGTTCTTGTTAATTACCTGCACATCTATTTTTCTATTATGAACACACCTTGAATACTCTGAAGTTCAAGCACTATTTCTCATGCACACGATATTTTGATAGTCATGGGCTTAGGTACCCGCCCGAACTGCTCAACCACGTTAACAAATTATCGAGCTAAGGTAGTCATTTTTAAAAAAGCCCGACTCGGTAATATGCCCAGTTAGGCCTACTTTCAGGTGGATTGGGCTTGGGCCACCTTAAAAAGCCCAAGCCCAATCCAGGCTCAGTCCAAATAAAAGTTAGTGACTAAAATATTTAAAAATAATTAGTGTTATAGGTGGGATTTGATTTTGGGACACAATGCACAAATTCTATGGATAGAATTACTTATCTTTTTCCTTATCAAAGTCTAACAATGCTCAAATTCTATGGATATAGATTACTTAAAAAAATAGGATAGATAGAGATAATAATAATAAAAAAAGGAAAGAATATATTAGAATATGAATAAATCCATAAAAGGAGAAATTAAAGGATAATACGATATCTCCATGATTTTTTTTTCTTTTTTGATTTCATATCTCCGTGATTTTTGTTTTCTTTTGGCAAGAAAATAATTTTTGTAATTAATACATCAATAGAGTGTGCCGCCCTATATAAATTAAGGGCCAACTAATTGATAATTGTCAAATTCTAAAATAATATTTTAGTTGCAAGATGATGAAACTCTTGTTATTAGTATTATGTATTTCACAAATATTCATTAGCGTTGGAGGGAGAAGAGGAAGAAGCATCATCGAAGATGAAGAATTGAAGTTGGAGAGGCAACTTAAGATCATAAATAAACCGGCAAATATAACTATTCAGGTTGTTATCAAAGTTTTAGTCTAATCCTTCTTTTTTTGTAAGAAATTTTGTTGTTACCTTATTATCCTAAAACTTACTCGTCTCATCACTTGTGTTTTCAAGTACTTGATTGAATGTATTATGTTATCTGCAACTTAAATGTGTGTTTTATTTGTTGTACTATTATATAGATGGAAACAGGGGATGTGTATGCTTGTGTTGACATTCAATGTCAATCGGCACTTGATCACCCTAAGCTCAAGAACCATATAGTTCAGGAACATTTAAGTATGTATAAAGCCTTTGAATTAGTATCTCAACTTCTTTGGAACTATATTCATCATAATTCACAAGTATAATTACATATATTTAACCTATTTAGGTACAGTTAATGAATTATTTGCTTTTGAAATAATGTATTCATTAAAGTTTAAAAGAAATCATGAATTTCAAGACCAGCTTGGCTTGCGTAGAATACTTAAAGAAATCAAAAATCTTTTTTTTTTAATTTTTTTTAACTAAAAATAAATTAGAATCCTGTTTGCAAAAAAAAAAAAAAATCTAAAAAGAAATCAGAATCCTTATCTTATTGAAAATTGTCAAATCGACACTTTTATTTTGTTTGATTTTAATGAATTATTTGCTTTTGAAATAATCCTTTTATTTTATCGTAAAGACACTGTTGAGATCGAATAATATTTCTGCCTTGCGTACTTATTTAATCAACGTCGAGTCCTATAGTTGCATATTGGGATTTGCTTGCTCTTTTTTGTAAATATAGATTGATTTTATTGTTAGTAATTGGATATTCTCAACCTATGTTATCTCCAGTTTCTAGTTATTGATTTTTTTTGTTATTAGTTTCTATAGGAGAGTGCTCTTGCACCTGTTGATCCTGATTGGGGAGTAGGCGTACAGCCTGCAGAAGTGAGTTGTCAATTAGAGAGTTCAAGGAAATCTTCAAGGATGGAAAGCAGAGAATTTTTCAATGGCGGAAAGAAATATGCTACTCAAACATGTTAACCAAGCACTCTACCTTTATCGGACCAGTTGTTTTATGGTCCCAAGTAAAGTTACGAGGAAAGTTGAATCTCTTATGAATCAATTTCTAAATATCAGCACCAAGCTGGTTCCAGTAAGCTGGAATCAAGTGTGCAAACCAAAAGATGAGGGTGGTTTAGGTCTTAAAAGAGTGAGGATTCCAGTGAGCTGGAATCAAGTGTGCAACAACTATCCTGAACTTTGCATGGTGGGTGATCAGTGAAAAGCAATGTTTGTGGGTCAAAAGGATTCATGGAACTTGAAAATGAATCTTTTTGAACTTGTTACCCTGGGCCATCTGTGTCATGGGATTGGAAAAGTTTTGAAATATAGATCACTCGAGGAAGCAAATGTGAATTATCTAATTGGAAATGGATTGACAATTAATATTTGGCTAAATCTATGGTCTCCCTAGGGTGTTTTGATAAAACATATGAAGAAAATGTTCGAAGAACAACAGGATTTGGGAGGTTTGACAAGTTGCAAGATCTATTACAATCTACACGTCAGCATCCAGTGATTTAGGAGCTCCAAAATGCTATCATGGAATCAAATAAAATCAACAGGAATTCAAATGACAGGGTAATATGGAAGTTGGAATCATCAGGAGAATTCACATTCAAATCGGCATGGCACGTAGTGTGAAAAAAGAACCAATCTTTTGTACGGGCAGAGGTAGTTTAGTTCCCTGAATCTATTCCTAGACATTGTACAACAATTTGGAAATTGGCATTGGGGAGACTAGTGACAGCTGATTGAATGAACAAATGCAAGATTGATGTTAGGCCTCAATGTGGATTTTGCTGGGTGGCAGGTTGCAATGGAGACTTCTTCTCACCTCTTTTTGAGTGTACATTCTCTTCAAAAATCTGGAATGCAGTGTTTTGCAATTTATCAATGACAAGGAAAACAAGTAGCTCATGGCGGAAAGAAGGTTTATGGATCCTAAAGACATGCAAGTCTAACTCCCTAGCTGATATTCTAATTAAATTAGCTTTTTCTGCCACCATTCATCACATAAAGTGGGAGAGAAACATGAGGAGAATTAAACAGGAAGTTAGATCGTGTGAGCAAAAATTGTGACAGCCATTCTTTCTGATGTGAAAATGAGGGTGGAAGGAAGTGAGAAAGGACAGAAAAATCGACAAACTTCGCCGAATTTTAGGCGAAATTTGTCGAAATATGTATAAAAAAACGAGAGATTGAGTGGATAGGAAATTAGAACTTTTGAAGAATACATTAGAATCTTAAAGGCTTTAACTCGAGAGATGGAGTGGATAGGAAATTAGAACTTTCGAAGGAAAGTGAGAGACCTTCACTATGCACTTAAAGAAACATCTTTATTGCAAGACAGTTGCAAAAAAAATTTGGGTGGAAACAAAGAATTGAACTACTAACAGCATAGAGACCCCCAATTGGAGATCAAATTTGTCTCAACACGGATGGGTCCTTTTCAACTAGTAGAGCGGCTATGGGGCAGTGCTTAGAAGTTTCGCTAGATTACCCTTGAAAGCAAATAGAGTTGCTGATTGGTTGGCCTCTTCATGTAACCAGGGAAACAGAATTGTTTTTAGCCCCTCTAACATCCCCAAGGATTTAGCTCTTCTCATTGATGAGGACCGTATGAGTCATTTTGTTGTTAGAAACAAATTCTTGTAACCACATGTGTACGGATTTTGTTATAAGTTAATACAAATACCACAAATTCACTCTTAAAAAAAAAAAAAGAACCAACGTAATCTACAGTTCTACATTAATTATTCATATTCACCTTCTTTTCATTTGTAACATGCTTTTGTTTATGTTTTGGGGGTATTAAGTATTGATCAGTCTTTCTCTTAATTAGTACAGAGATTTTGGCAAAAACTTTATTAAGCATGGTTTACGCAATTAGTTAAATCTAAAATTCAGCTTTCAATAATAGAGAACTTATTGTGTTACTTTGCATTGTGGCCGCAAGTCTTTGAACGTGAGGAACATTTTATGTTTGCTTTTACAATTTTTCAAAATTTTGAATTTATTGTTTTGCATGATTGTATCAAGTTGGCTCCTCTAGTTGCAAACAAATCTTCTATAAACATTCTAGAGATTTATTTTCAGGTATGAGCTTACATTATTATTTGTTTGAGCCATAAAAATAAAATATCCAATTCCTCGCAAAGTGCATGATAATGAAAAAATGAATTTTCTTTCGCTTGCTTAACTCAATTCAACTGAGAAAAATATGCTACTTTGATTTTTTTAATTATGTGGTTGCAGTCTTGGTATATTAGAGGATGCAATTGTGGAATGGAACCTACTACCGCCCCAGCACGGACACGCACAACCGACGCGCACTTGTTAATATCTATGCAATACCCACCAAGATGCATGTGCACACATCTCCATGCAAATGTAAAAAATAATGGGCATCAACACGTGCGTGACAATTGTGCACGTTCATGCTGGGGCACAACAACATTTTCCTTGTGCAACTTTGACATGTCACGTACCTTATTAATGGGAGTGACTAAACGGACTCCACAGATTGCTTCACATACCCCAGTTTTGTGAAATTACCCAACTACTCATTCATATAAATGGTTTTTACTCACCATATCCTACTAATTACTAAACGTACCCCAATTTTGTAAAATTACCCAACTACCCCTTCATATAAAAAGTTTCTTACTCACCCCACCCCACTCACCACGTACCCCAGTCATATCTCTCAAATTGTACTCATCAAAAATTGGCCAAATCCGAAGAAATCCGAGCAAACCACATGGATTCGATGACGTGGGTGCATTCATTATCTCTTTTAGTATCGATTTCAAGGTTTTTTTTGGATTTTTTTCTTTTTCGAGTCGTTTTGTGTGTGAATTTGTTTTTGAGTTTAGGGCTTCAATTTGAGGCTTGAATCTGCGTTTTGGGTTAAAGTTTCGATGAAATTGAAAATATTATGTGATTACGAGAAAAACCCACTCTTTTTTTGGCCATTTACATGTATTTTTTAAGAGTTTTGAAGTTTTTTTTTTTATCATTCTCGTTGCTGTAGGTTTCGGACTAACACTACGACACCTCTAAAGAGGTGTCGGGACAGCTCGGGCCAAAACCTCTTTAGAGGTTTTGGCTAAAGAGGTTTTGGCTGGATCCCTCTGTCACCCACTAAAACTAAGTTATATTTGCATTATCGGTTGGAGTCAACCAAAATCTCTTTAGAGTTGCTGGCCCGGTTCGTCTGACACCACTTCAGAGGTTTCGGCTCTGTTCATCTAACACCCGCGTGGAAGGGTATTAGGGTGAGGGTGAGGGTGAGGGTGAAGGTGATGGGGTACACGACGTAAAAAAGTGGGGTACAGTAAGCAAGGGTATTTTTGGAATTTAAAAAAAATGGGTTACACAAAGTAAAAGTGGGGTACACGAAGTAAAAATTCAAAAGTGGGGTATGTGGAGCAATCTGCGGGGTCCGTTTAGCCGCTCCCTTATTAATCACTCAAACACAACCATCCAAAACCCCTACTTCAAGTATTAATTACAAACAAATAGTGTGTTACATACATGTATAAGACTTTTTGTTATTGGTTAGTAGGTGGACAACATATATTAGTTTTAGTCTATAAAGTAGGTTTTATTTGTAGGTGCACTATAAATATGTAAGAGAACAATATGAAGCATAAAAATGAATTCAAGTATCTCTTCCTTGTTCTCATTCTTCCTTCTCTCAAACTCTTCTCTCCCCTCTAATCTAGTTCTTCTCCCCAATTCACTCTTTCTAATCTCTCTAATCTTTCTTAAATTTCCAATTCTTCTCTCTTCAACTCTAATTTCCCTCTAATTACAACATGAATGCATCATTGGTGTTTTTGTCAAATTCCCAGGCTATGGAAGAATATCAAGACCTTGTAGCTCTTTTAGAAGCACATCTAGCTATTGTGGAAGAAATGGTTGTCAAGCTTCAAGTTCAAATGGATCCTCTACTATCCATTGCCTCTAAGCTTGATGCATTGAATGATGCGCTTCAATTTCAAATTCAACAAATGGATCAACTGTGCAACCTATTTTCACCGCTTACCGAAAGTCAACCACCAACTACTATTCTTCCTCCACCACTGCATGCAACTCCATTATAGTTGTTCCTTGCACCGCCCACTACAATTACTGCAACACCCCTTATGAATGTAAATATTCATCTCTAAAAAGAACAACAAGCGACTTAAAAAAAATAAAATAAAAATAAAAAACAACAACAAAAACAACAAAAATCATTGTGCAAGCAATGCATGTATCAAAAGTTTATAAATCACTTACATATGTTCAGGGAATTTAGATTGAGGACTAATTTTATTTGGTCTCGAAGAAAGTGATTGATAAACGTTTTGTGCCTCTTAGTTCTTCTTTTCCAACCCTTTTAATTGGAGCGTATCGTGAGGACAATTTATTTGTTGTAACGTTGCCTTTTAGTAAATGTTCGTTGATAGAGTTGTATCTAATAACACCTTTGGTAATGATGTAGGTCTCAACTGCATTCATATCATTGAAGTTAAATTGTATCAATTAACATTAAAAAAACAAAAAAATAATAAAACCTAGATGATAAAAAAGTTGTTTCGATGGCACGTTAATTTAGCACAAGCCAAATCATTAACTGTACCTAAATAGGTTAAATATATGTAATTATACTTGTGAATTATGATGAATATAGTTCCAAAGATGTTGAGATACTAATTCAAAGGCTATATACATACTTAAATGTTCCTGAACTACATGGATCTTGAGCTTAGGGTGATCAAGTGCCGTTTGACATTGAATGTCAACACAAGCATACACATCCCCTGTTTCCATCTATATAACAATACAACAAATAAAACACACATTTAAGTTGCAGATGACATAATACATTCAATCAAGTACTTGAAAACAAGTGATGAGGCGAGTAAGTTTGAGGATAATAAGGTAACAACAAAATTTCTTACAAAAAAAGAAGGATTAGACTAAAACTTTGATAACAACCTGAATAGTTATATTTGCCGGTTTATTTATGATCTTAAGTTGCATCTCCAACTTCAATTCTTCATCTTCGATGATGCTTCTTCCTCTTCTCCCTTCAACGCTAATGAATATTTGTGAAATACATAATGCTAATAACAAGAGTTTCATCATCTTGCAGCTAAAATATTATTTTAGAATTTAACAATTACCAATTAGTTGGCCCTTAATTTATATAGGGCGGCACACTCTATTGATGTATTAATTACAAAATTATTTTCTTGCTAAAAAAAAACAAAAATCACGGAGATATGAAATCAAAAAAAAAAATCACAGAGATATCGTATTATCCTTTAATTTCTCCTTTTATGGATTTATTCATATTCTAATATATTCTTTCCTTTTTTGTTATTATTATCTCTATCTATCCTTTTTTTTTGAAGTAATCTATATTCATAGAATTTGAGCATTGTTATACTTTGATAAGGAAAAAGATTAAGCGAACATAAATTTGCATTTGCTACATAATGGTTCGGATCTTTTCAACATACATCGAGATGTGTGTTTACACCCACCGCAATGTATGTTGAAATAATCTCTACGACTTTGCCGAAAACTTATATATCAAAATTACCTTTCTCAATCACTATAAGGAAATTTAATCTCACTATGCAGTTCGTAAATGGCAAGAAATCTCAATCAAAGGAAAAAGTTACGAATTAACTAGGAATGTGCGATCATTAATCATTGAGATATGATGTTGTGGTGCTTAGAGATGTCTATGGATATGGATGGGGAGAATCTCGAGCTAGTAATCATGGCAAACCATCTAACATTGTTTCATGGCCATGGTTGGTTCGAACCATCCCTCATAAGTCCAAACTAGCTAGTACTACTACTCCATTTGAAGAGTGAGTGATATACATGGAGATGCCCACATGTCAAAAATCTCAAAAAATATTGGTTGGGAATAGAGAGTACTGGACACATTGAATCTGTTGTAACTTAGTTGGAACTTGCTAGAACTAGAGAAAGAAAGTAGAAGACTACTAACTTCTACTACTACAAACTACTACTATAAATAAGAACAATTACAAAGTAGAAAAGAAGAGATGAGAGAGTTGTAATGAGAAGTTGCATCTTTATTCAAAGTACAACTCATGTACTTTGACAATGATTACAAGTAATGCAATGTATACAAGTTACACTAAAAGCTTAAGTCACATAAGAATATAAGTAAACCAAAGTGTACAAGCGACATGATAATCAAGTGGGTGTACAAGTTCTATGTAGTGACAAGTTATGTTCAATGTGAGCCATGCTTGATGTTACAATACAATATAGTCATCCACATACTTAATCAAAGTGATCATCCATATCTCAACACTCCCCTTGCATGACACTTGTTGAGATAATCAGATTCTAGAGGCGAGTGTACAATCTCTGGGGATCTAACAAAAGGTATCTCTTTCTCATTCCCAAAATCTCTAAATTTTTTTTTTCTAAAAGGAAAATGTGAAAGCTGACTTTGTACCTCTCTTTTTGCAGGTTAACTCCATTTTATGAGTAAGTGACCGAGTTAAATTATGCATTTCAGTAAAGAAAATATCTCATCCTATTGAATACCTAAAAGGGCTTTGTATCTCAGTTTATCCTTCCATTTTTGTCTGGGGATGTTATCCTATTGACTAGTACCACAGAACTAACTTGAGCTTTACTGATTCCTATATTCATTCAGCATAAATGATGTGACAAAGAAGTTGCATGAGTACATAGATGACATCAATGCAAACATAGAGAAGTTAGACTCTCGTGGACCGGTTTCTAAATACATTCTCCCGGATGAGAATCTTAGAGGAAAGTATGTTCTTCTCTATGTTTCTGCTCTTCATTTATGGTAGAGATAACCACAATATAAAAACTGATAGTAAAGAAAAAACTCCTGTAGATCTTCCATGATCAATTCTCATTTTATATATGAATTATATGGAAATGCAATCACCGCTTCTTATTAATATATATGAGTGCATGTTTGTTTGCAGACTGACTCTCAGTTTTGGCGAGGCACCAATGTCTGGAGTTGCTTGTAATCTTGATTCGCGTGGCTTCCATGTTTTATGCAATGCAACGAAATAGGTGGTTGGACATGTGAAACCCTACTCAATAACTGGAAGTTTGCCATTGATTCGAGAACTGCAGGTAGAGCTCAGCAGAAAGAGAAATTGAATGTTCCCTATTTAAAAAAAGCAATCTTTATTTGCTTCCAGCCTTCCACTCACTGATGTGAGGACACATTGTCAAACATATTGGTCCTTTAACCTCTTCCCATTCCTAAACATAGATTTTTCAAGCTTCCAGCATTTCTTCAGGTTAGTTTAACCTTGTTTAACTAGTTGTTCACCCTGGAGTCTGCTGCTTTAATTTGATTTGGCACTGATAAAACTTCGTGATAATCTAGTTGTAGGAAAAACACCTGATAGGTACAGTTCTCTCATATCTGGAATCTTTAGTATGGAGAATCTTCTTGTAATAATTCATGATCCCCACTCCTTTGACCTCTCCATGTTTTGCTTCATGACGTATTAAAGAATTTTCTTGGATAGTATTTTCTGTTAACTTTTTTCCACTTTTATTCTGTTTCCTATGCTTCTTTTCTGGCTGCATCACCTGTCCTTTCTCTTGATGTTGTGCAAAAGCAACTAGTCTCATTTTCTCTTCATTACCTCGATGTATGGAATGTATTTCAAGCGATGTTGTTAAGGCGTTGCTTAGGCTCGACTTAGGCTCGACCATGCACTTGCCTTGGCTCTCCCATGTCAAGATTACTGAGGCCATGACAAAAGCAGGCCATGCGTCTTTACTGTAATTGTTTAGATTTTGAATATTTCCCAATATTTTTTTTTTATTGAAAAGAGAAGTGTATAGAGATATAAAAGAAATCCTTAGCTTTTTCTTATGTTCATACATGTTCTATATATTAATAAATCAGATCTCAAAATTTTTGTTTAAGACTCGTTAGTTTGGTTGGTTGAAGGAAAACAAAAAGTTAGTGAAAGGAATGACTTCCTCCTAGATATTAATTAGTGTTATTTCACATGTAATTATTGTGGCTTACGATGTTTTGAATTTTTCATTTTCTTCACCATGCTGGTTTGATGGCCACATACCACGCAAAGAATGAGTACTGCCTTTTCTCTGACATGTGCCAAGGATTCCAAGTCCTTGTTAGCATCATCTCGCAATTGGAAAATGATGGCTGTAAACCGGTCTTGCCATGCCAACCAAGAACCAAATCGCTGGTATTTCTTTTATACTTGTCCACTTCCATCTGATGTAGCTGCTATAAACTGATCAACTAAGCCCATATTTTTCTTTAGACTTTTTAATAACTCATCAAACATATATCCAATCTAGTTAATAAATAACATCAAAGTCTCAGTCTCAAAGCTATATATACTACCTGCCTGAATAGTACATTATTTCAAAAAGAAAACAAGGCGCTACATAACTAATTAAGAGCACGCCCCACTGGTCCACCAAACAAAATCGTTGTGCCTAATTCTAGAAAGCCGTCAAAGGCATCTAAACGGTAGTTGGTATTGAGTCTACATTAATATTTTGGCCTTTTGGAGCGTTTACAAGGTTATAATTTGAATCGACAAACTTCATATATGCGAAGTACGGGCCCTTGTGTAGTCACCACGTGGAATTTGACCATTGCCCATCGGTGAAGCATTCTCATTGGTGAGGCCACGATGTGAGCCCTCCCCACATCACATTACTAGCACCGTCGTCTAGTCTTGGGAACCAACCCCTTCGGCCAATAATCTCTTGGGTCATCTCCTACATACAACCACCAGTTACTGTACCTTTATCCTGCAAATTGAATAAGATCGACTTATATCGAAACAATTTGCTAGTTTTTATAATGAAAATCTTGAGATCCTCAAAGAGTTGTGGTTATATAAATGGTGTTGGAACCCCTCTTTGTACAAAACTAATTGGTTTGTACTATAATCTAATCTACACCACTTATATATACTACCCAACTCTTATTATATTTTTGATGTGGGATTATATATTCCAACACACCCCCTCAATTGTACACGGATAAATCATCAAAAGGACTACCCAATGTACATAAATATCAAGCTGTGTATTGATCTCCTACGTACACGGATAAATCATCAAAGGGACTACCCAATGCTTGGGATGTACTTGTAGATACAAAACCTCCACATAATATAGCATTGATTTTTGAGATCCGTCTGCATATATTATTGAAGAACAAAAAATAATTAAACTACAATTAACCATGCACAAGACGCAATTGTGTTGTTTGATGGATCTTGAATTATATATATTGGTAGGATTGAATTATATATTTCAAAATAACTTGAGATGCATCTAATCTAATCTTATCTTACACTATAAAAAGAGCCTTACATGTGGTAGATGTTCCAACTAATGTTGATCTAACAAATCTAAATTACAAAAATGTAAGCTCATGTTCATGTATGCTTCAGTATGAATACAATTCAAAATGGAATATTTGAACAAATCTGTAGTAGACGAGGCCCATGGGCTTTGGAAACTAAAGTATTGAAAAATAAAAAAAAAAGAAGTATTTGGGTTATAATGCAAGTTTGAGAGACAATAGGTTGATTCCTTATTAAGAAAAGTATTTGATTATGAGAACTTACACCAGAGTGTATAAACAATCGAGTTACTGCCTTAGTTATCTTAAAACATTGTTGGAGCTACCTATTTATAAAAGGAAAAGACATTACCATGTTATACTCCATATGCAAAATAATTAATTAATTTGATTAGAGATCTCAATTAGGAATTGTGGAAATTAAGAGAGCTTACTATCCATCCAGCCCATAAAGAGTTGGTGTAACCATCAGGATCGTCTGAAATCCACACCTGACTTATAGTCTAGTGATTTGCTGCAATTTCTAGTGTTGCAAACTAATTGATGACCTAACTCCTCTATACGCTCCATTTCCTAATTTAGCAACAACTTGCTACAAAAGCACATAAAATATTGTAAATTGAATGTACATATTCATCTCTAAAAATAACATCAACTTACTTAAAAAAAATAAATAAAAAACAACAACAAAAACAACAAAAATCATTGTGCAAACAATGCATGTATCAAAAGTTTATAAATCACTTACATATGTTCAAGAGAATTTAGATTGAGGACTAATTTCATTTGGTCTCGATGAAAGTGATTCAGCGAAACGTTTTGTCGCTCTTAGTTCTTCTTTTCCAACCCTTTTAATTGGGCTGTATAGTGAGGACAATTTATTTGTTGTAATGTCGCCTTTTTGTAAATGTTCGTTGATAGAGTTGTATCTAATAACACCTTTGGTAATGATGTAGGTCTCAATTTGCATTCATATAGCTGAAGTTAAATTGTATCAATTAAAATTAAAAAACAAAAAACAAAAAAATAAAACCGAGATGATAAAAAAGTTGTTTCGATGGCATGTTAATTTAGCACAAGCCAAATCATTAAGCTGTACCTAAATCGGTTAAATATATGTAATTATACTTGTGAATTATGATGAATATAGTTCCAAAGAAGTTGAGATACTAATTCAAAGGCTTTATACATACTTAAATGTACACGAACTAAATGGTTCTTGAGCTTAGGGTGATCAAGTGTCGGTTGACATTGAATGTCAACACAAGCATACACATCCCCTGTTTCCATCTATATAACAATACAACAAATAAAACACACATTTAAGTTGCGAGATAACATAACACATTCAATCAAGTACTTGAAAACACAAGTGATGAGACGAGTAAGTTTGAAGATAATAAGGTAACAACAAAATTTCTTACAAAAAAAAGAAGGATTACACTAAAACTTTGATAACAACTTTGAATAGTTATATTTTTAGGTTTATTTATGATCTTAAGTTGCCTCTCCAACTTCAATTCTTCATCTTCAATGATCCTTCTTCTTCTTCTCCCTTCAACGCTAATGAATATTTGTGAAATACATAATGCTAATAACAAGAGTTTCATCATCTTGCAGCTAAAATATTATTTTAGAATTTGACAATTACCAATTAGTTGGCCCGTAATTTATATAGGGCAGCACACTCTATTGATGTATTAATTACAAAATTATTTTCTTGCCAAAACAAAGCAAAAATCACAGAGATATGAAATCAAAAAAGAAAAAAAAAATCACGAAGATATATATAATCACATTAAAAGTCTCATTGAACATATGTAAGCCACTGAATTAAAAAAGGAAGGGTTAGGTGTTTTTTCTGGTTAAAAGAGAGAAAATGTAAAAAAGTTTTTTTACCTTGTCAAATTGAGTTTATGTTCTGCCCTGCAAATTTTAGAGTTAATAATATATCATTCGTCCTTTTGAAAGAATTTCCATTTATAATTTATTTTACAATAAAAACAGTATAAGAATTGACTTCCCTCCACTACAAAAAAACAGCAGATCAGAAACGGAAATTTTCGTCTCTGATTTGCATAAATTCCGTCTCTAATTAAAATGCGCAACGGAATAGAGACGAAATTTATTCCGTCTCTAAAATCGTCGTCATTGATTCAATCGAAACACAAATGTGATTCCGTTTCGATTTAGAGACGGATCGAGACGGAATAAATTCCGTTTACGATCGTAGCGAATTTATTCCGTCTCTAATTCCGTTTCTGATTATTTCCGTCTCTGATCCGTTGCTAATCAGAGACGGATCATAGACGGAATTTGATCCATTTCTGATTCATGTATCTGTTCCTCGAAAATTAGATACGGAAATAGCAACGGAATCTCTGAATTCCGTTGCTAATTCCGTCTCTGAATTCAAATCCATCTCAATTCCGTCTCTGAATTCATATATATATATATATATATATATATATATATAGGTCTCAGTCCAAGCACATTTAACCTGCCAATATATAATACAAATCATAGCTAAATAATATATTGATATTGCACAGTTTATATAAACTTAACATATCCTTAAAATTATCTTTTCTCAATGTACTGTACACGAAACAACAAAAACAATCTAAAAAGTTTATATATCGTATCTTTCTACAAAAGTAAAAGCAAAAATTGTTCTAAATGAAAAAAAAAATGAAGAAGTGTTCCGAGATTATATATAGTTGATTGTGCTTCAAATAATACTTGACTTCGTACAAAACACACGAAAAAAGATCAAAAAAAAAAAAATCACTAAATTATACAAACAATAATAGGAATATAAACAATATTATGGGAGAACTACGTATCATCGCAAGCACAAGTGTATGAGCCAAACACAACATAAATAAAGTAATAAAGAAAAATAAATTCATCATTATCCAGAAGGAACATGGTGTTAATTAGCAAATTATCTCTCGCTCCAAACAATGACACAAAATTTAGTTCTAGATTAACACAAACAAAAGTCAATTGTCCTCGATGCTCCAAAAAATTAAGAAGACACTATACAAAATGAAATTAAAGTAAAATGAAACAAAGGATAGAACACAAATTAAAAGTAAAGAAAACTAAAATAAAAGACTCAATAAGATAAACAATGTGTAATGGAAGTATTAAATAAATGATACAAGACAAGTACCAATTTTCATAAGTACTTCAATATTAATAACTATTTCTTTTTAGAGACAAGTGATGTTCATGATCTTCAACACATTATTACAATGAATGCATTCTGAAAAAAATTCTAACTCTTAATTTCCTACAAAATACTTAGCAAAGTTTCTCCTACAACTAGGGGTTCCCAAAAATTACAAAACATGGAAGAACCCTATAGTAATTACTAGGGTTCTTTCATTGATGAGTTCAATAGAAACTTTAGTATATATTCTTCTTAGCAAACAAAATATAATTAAATCAATGTTAAGAAACTTAGTCACCCAAAAGATATGTAGGATCTAAAAGCAAGTTATTTGTATCAAGAAATGAAGTAGTACCTTTCTCATAGCCCTTTTTTCAATGACACAAAAGATATGATGTCGAATCTCTTACATTCCATTTGCACCTAAAATTACAAATAACAAAAAGAAAAAGTAAACCAATTAATACTATTATAATGTTGTGCATCACAAGAAAAATCTTCATATATTCATCATCATTATTGATATTGACTATCGAGAAAGTAACACGAAGTTTGGAATACTGAGTAGAAATTTTCAAGCAATTGAAGTTTTTCTTCTTGAAGTGGTAAGTGTCAAATTCTCCTTAACCTTCTCTCGATTTACTTCAATGAAAGAGCATGTAATTTACGAAGATTAACATGACAGCTAATCTTTTCAATCTTTATCCCCTAGTAGTCATACTAACTATTACTACTAGTATGGAGTTTTTCGAAATTTAGAGAAGGAATGAAAATCCATGTGCATGACATGCTAATCTATTCAAAGAAAAAGAATAAAGATAAAGAAAACAAAAGAGAAACAGAGAACTTTTTGTTTTTGTTAATGCATTAGTAACCTAAAAATGTCTTTGGAGTAGAATTTGTCTCATCACAATAATGGTCATGCATTGAACGATTTAATCAACAAACAAGTGCCGGTCTTATCATGTTTTTTTTTTTTTGGAGAAAAAACTCACCATTGCACCAGATGAGGCAAGATACCATATAGAGCAAATATGACAATGCAATAGGCAGCGTTTGAACCAGTGTCTTAAATGGAACAAGATATGTTGAATCGTCGATTCGTTCAAAGAATAAGCGGTGAAAAAGATATGATCTTCCAACGTCTCAATATATATAGAAATGTGCAAGAACATATTATACGCAACAAATGCATAAGAAAAGTGCTTAAGTTAATAATATTAACCTTACTTTCCAACTTAATTCCTAAGAAGGGACATACAAAATGAGAAGGAAAGATAAAATTAAAAAAAAAATGAAAATGAAAACCCAAAAATATAGTGCACAAATGCATAGTAGCAACTTGGTCAGAGAGGAATTGCATTTAAAATCCTTCCACTACCAATATATATATTTTTTTAGAAGAGTTCCACTACCAATACTGGATATATTAATTGAGAGCACACGCCTATATGTATATTTTACCAATGTAAATCATCGCCAGTGCTAATGTACATAAAAAACTCACCATTGCACCAGATAAGGCCAAAGCTATTAAGTCCTAAGGATTTCCCTGTAAAGATACCAAAATAAAGAACTTAGGATCTTGTTGATGATAAGTAATGTAAAGGTAGTACAATGGTGGCACTTGCAATTTAAGTAGAAACATGAGAAACAAACATAATTATAGGTAGAGCTAGTCTTCGTCGAGAATTGTTCTACTTCAACCCACGTGAGTCGACAAAGAATTAAAGAGAACAATATCATATTATCATTGCAAGATTATATGGATGCTATAGTGAGCAAACGATGCAGCAATAAATGTATTAACCATATAGTTCGGGTTAATGAGACAATGATACTGGAATGGAATGAGTTGCTAGCACAGCCGATTTTACTATTGGTTTATCCAAAAGGTTGCTTTGTGTATGATGATATATATAAAGATATGTAAAGCAGAAAATGTTGGCATAAATGAGTAAAGAAAATCCATGCAGTTCATGCAAAAGAGGCAATGGTTTTATTAAGTAAATGGAAAAAACTTCTACGATGCACATTCAATCCAAAAAATCGTGTGAGAAAGAAAGAAGGAAAGTCATGATAAAATTAATGGCGACCTTGTATAAGTACTTCTTTTGAAGTTTAATATTTGTGCTTATGCATTTTCTTACATTGATCTTCAATATCTTATCATTGAACATCTACAACATTTGAAGAAAAGTGAGAAACCAATCTTTCCAATTAAACCAAAAAAATTGCTACCAATAGAAAGTGTTGTATAATGCGCGTTTGCACTAATTGTCGGAAAAAAAATACATTGCACTTAGAGCTGTCAATAAGAACAACTATACAACATGAAGAAAAAGAAAGATATGTAAATGTGATAAAATTATATAAGGTTTTCGACCCTTCCATATGTTTGCTAATTTTTTAATCAAAGCGTATGGTAAATGAGTCCTCCATATTCCAATTGGTAAGGACATAACTTTGAACCACCCCATTTAAGAAGTTGGTTCACCAAAGTAATGTCTTGAATGTTAAAGTTTTTTGGCACCTCGGCTAGTTGGCAATTGCTAGTCTTGATTACAACAATACGGGAAGCTAGTAGTAATCGGTTTCTTTATTTTTATTTCAATTAGTAGACCATTGTGATTTGCTACTTATAAACATTTCGGTTTGTCATCCAAGTCAATGCGACTTTCTTTGAGAAAACTAAATCAATAAAATATAAAGACATGTGCATCAACTATGAATTAATCACAAACCGTCCGAAGCAAGGTAGAAATCATAAGGGTCAAACATACACCATATGCAAAAAAAATATTCAACCTTCATTAAACCTATCATATAAGCCCAAAAAATAATAATACAATCGGGAAAAATGAAATAACCCTATAAAAGAGATAAGATAACGAGATCATTGCAAGCCTTGCAAAGACTTCATATATTGAGATAGACCCAAACTAGATGTGGAAGAAAAAGAAAACTAATGCGGGATAATGCCTTACCTTTATTAAATCATCAATTGAATTGGTTTCTTTGATGATCTTTTGACGATTGAGAATAAGAATTGCTCCTACACGAAAGTTGATAGTTCATCATCTCGCATTCCATGACGAAACAACACTAGAAATATGCATTCAATCATTCCTTGACCAAAAGCTTGTCGCCAAACCACAAAAGGGATAACTTGAAGCTTTGTTTATTTACAACATTATCGAATTTTTTCCGCTATATATGCCCATTCGAGTCCGCTTCACGGTCACTGAGATATCCATCGTACGGGCAAGCTCGAGTAGTGCTAACGACATAAGTTAGGCATCGCTTGTAGTATAAATGAGTACACTGCGATCGTAATGCTTCATTTGGATGAACAAGCAAACGACACAGGACGAAATACTCCCAAACAAGTGATTGTATGTTTAAAATACACTCGTTGTCAAAACCCATTTCAATTCACACATAATTCACCACTCGCATTAAAGACCAATCCTTTCATCAACATTAACAACCCTCAAATCATAAACCCAAAAAAAAACCCATAACACAAAATCAACTCCACCAACTAAAATCACAATCAAGCATCAAACTTTACAAATGAATCAAACGAATTAGACATTATTGATGATTTGATAGAGCAAAAACGCAACACATGAGAACCACAAACCCCAGCATCAACAAAACCTCTAACAAATTTCAAGGTTCGACATTCAACCTAACATCTATCCAAAAAACCTAATCGCATGAACAATCAAACAACACAAATGATCGGAAACGCTAGAAATTGAAACCCTAAAAAAGGCACAAACAACTAGCTAGGACATCGACAGCAATCTCAATAGAAGCATCGATTGAATATGCTTACCAGAAATTTCATCAACGCGAAGGTTCGAGACGAATCGGAAACGGAATCCCTGGACGAAGAGAGGAATTTGAGACGGAGAGAGTGAGAGCAGAGAGCTGCGAGAGTGAGAGAGCAGAGAGCGGCGACGGTGAGAGAGAGAGAGAGAGCGGTGACGAGAGAGAGAGAGGAGAGAGCGGTGACGGTGAGAGAGATCGGTGAGAGCGGTGACGGTGAGGTTTGTCGAGAAAGGGAGAGCGGTGAGGGAGAGAGGTTTGTCGAGAGAGAGAGAGCGGTGAGGTGAGGGAGAGAGATTTTAGGGAGAGAGAGTTTTGTGTTTGGTCACCTTTTTGGGTATCTAGATCAAAGCACGCACGAATCTCGAGACGTAATGGACGGTTGTAAAAAAAGAAAGTTTTGGTGGGAATGTTGGCGCCATTATTTAGAGACGGAATTAAATTCCGTCTCTATTTCCGTCTCTATTTCCGTCTCTGATCTCTCTCTATTCCGTCTCTGAATTATCCGTTTCAATTCCGTCTCTAACCATTTTTTCTTAGCAACGGAACTTAATTCCGTTGCTAATTCTGTTTCTAAATATCATTTTTCTTGTAGCGCTCGAGCGCAACAAGCCCGGGCTTACGCGTGTGCGTAGCATGTATTCAAAACTAGTATGTAGAAAATAGTTAGTATTTATATTTCTTATTTATTTTTATTTTCTTATGTCTGGTATCCGTACCCTTCGAATACGACTAATTCCATAGGGTCATGTTGGTTCCACCAAACTACACGTGCCCATTGACTAGTAACTATAAAGAAAAACAATAATTTTCATAATAAGGAATTGCCGGATATCTATATCTATATATTTTTTTTGAGAAAAATATATCTATACTTCTATACTATATATAATGTCAATCCTCCTTACAATCCTATTAATCCAAAATTTAACATAATTCAAACATAGCCCTTAAATGCATTTTTTCTATTGGCTCATGACAACTTTAAAAAAAATGAGGGTATAGTTGGAAAATAATTAAAATGGTTTTTAATTATATTTCAAAACCAAATTTTATCTAACTTATTTTTCTTATTTCACTCCATTTTTCTCTATCTCTTCAATAGCAGCCGATTTTAAATTCTTACAATAAAAACTGCCAATTCAATTTTAAAATGGCTTTTAATTAGATTTCAAAATGGAAGTTTATCTACCTTTTCCTTATTTCACTCCATTTTTCACTGTCTCTCCAATTAAAGCCGGTTTTAAATTCTTTCAATAAAAACTACCAATTCAAATTAAGTAGCTTTAGCTTTTTTAACCAAAGAACTAGGTGAAAAAGACCATGAAATTGCTTTTTTTTTTCCCTATATCATGTGCGAAGCACGTGCCGACGGACTAGTTTTACTTTAAAAAAGAAAGAAATTAAAGTTGAAGTAAAAAAAATAATTAAAGGAAATTCAAAACCTGTGTAATTAATATATTATTAGAATGCACAACGCTATATAAACTAGTAAAAGGGTGGTTTCAAAAAAAAGGAAAGTCAAAAGGTGTGAAGACATCATTTTTTCATTTTATATTGGCAAGAAATTAAATATTTTCTCTCATCTTTCGGATTTGGAACAACCAATGAATTTTTTTTCCATTAGCGGTGTTAAAAGGGGATTAATAACTTAGTAGTGGTAGGCAAAAACTAAATACATAAAATATTTTCACAGATGCATCCCAATAGTAAAGTTAAATGATGTAGCGTAAAGGCCTAACACATAGACTTAATTAAGTCGTGAAAAATGATTACACGAAATAAGAAACAAATAGAGGATTGGAATCAATGAAAAATAAAAAGTAATTTAAGCTATCAATTCTACTTAGATAATGTTTGCTTTTGTGATGCCTATGTAATTTAAGCTATCTACTAACTCCACAAAAAATAAAAAAGCTATTTACCATGCAATGCAAAGGAAAAAGTAAAAATTAAGCTATGAATGTGAGAGAAAGAGATCGAATAGAGACATAGAGAGGATAAGCTCTGAAACATATATGTATATACAAATATATTTCGTTCTGAGCTTCATGGGTATTATGAATTCCTTGTCATGCCCTTCGGACTCACAAATGCACCTTTCAATTGTAGTCTCATAAATGATTTCTTTCGACCAAACATCTGAAAATTTATTTTAGTTTTCTTTTGATGACACACTAGCCTACTCATAGATTTAGGAGGACTACCTTGCACATCAACATACAAACTAAAACTTGGGATTGAGAAGGAGATCGAAATGCTTGTGTAGTAATTCCCCTTAGGCCCTTAGTGCTTCCTGAGTCCTTTTGATAAAGTTAGAACACCTATAAGTCAAGTTCGGGAATCGAGATGATACGTATCTATATCGTTCCAAGTCGTATTGGATCAAGGATTAGGTTATGTAGGATCACTAAGTTAGACCCGCTTTTATTTCAAGATATTTTAAGTTGTTATTTTATTTAGGTTCAATGTTGTAAGGTTTGCCAAGTATTTAAAGCTTTGTAATCAAAGTGAACAAACAAGAAAGAAAAATTACAATTTTATTTCATCTATCTTCTCCTTCCTTTGGTGTCTTCATTTTTCTTTTTAATGTCTTGGATTTCCCTTTAATATCTCTTTTATTTAGTAGATTTGATCTCATCTCAAATGAGTTCATATCACGAGAATATCTTCATGTCGAGACGGTGAACAAAACCATCCAAGAGAAGTAAGAATGAATGATGGATGAACTCTGAAAATAATATGGTAGAGACTTTTTAATTACTTATCAAACATACATCCAATCTAGTTAATAAATAACATCAAAGTCTCAGTCTCAAAGCTATATATACTACCTGCCTAAATAGTACATTATTTTAAAAGGAAAACAAGGCGCTACAAAACTAATTAAGAGCACGCCCCACCTGGTCCACCAAACAAAATCACCGTGCCCAATTCTAGAAAGCCGTCAAAGGCATCTAAACAGTAGTTGGTATTGCAGTCTACATTAATATTTCGGCCTTTTGGAGCGTTTACAAGGTTATAATTTGAATTGACAATCTTCGTATATACAGAAGTACAGGCCCTTGTGTAGTCGCCGCGTGGAATTTGACCATTGCCCATCGGTGAAGCATTCTCGCTGGCAGGCCCTGATGTGAGCCCTCCCCACATCACATTACTAGCACCGTTGTCTAGTGCCGGAACCAACCCCTTCGGCCAATAACCTACTGGGCCATCTCCTACATACAACCACCAGTTGACTGTACCTTTATCCTGCAAATTAAAAGATCGACTTATATCGAAACAATTTGCTAGTTTTTATAATGAAAGTACTGAGAGCCCAAAGAGTTGTGGGTATATAAATGGTGTTGGAGCCCATCTTTGCACAAAACTAATTGGTTTGTACTATAATCCAATCTACACCACTTATATTTACCACCCAACTCTTATTATATTTTCGATGTGGGATTATATATTCCAACACACCCCCTCAAGTAGGGGTGGGCACGAAACCCGAGAACCCGACTCGGGTCACCCGAATCGGGTGGCGGGTGGCGGGTCGGGTAAGATGAGTTGAGAAAATGAGTCGGGTCATCAAAACCCGACCCATCGGGTGTCGGGTCGGGTTCGGGTGGGATTATATTAGTGTCGGGTTGGGTTCGAGTCGGGTCGGGTCGGGATGTCATCATGGTTTTTATAGGATTTTTTTGGTTTTTGAACCTATGGGTCGGGTCGGGTCGGGTCGGTTCGGGTCGGGTTTAGGTTCGGGTGTCTTGTCTAGCGGGTCGGGTGATGGGTCATTTTTATACTGACCCGACCCGAGTCGGGTCGTCGTGCATCGGGTCGGGTTGACCTAAACCCGACCCGTGCCCACCCCTACCCTCAAGTGCAACTAGGTTTGAACTAGTTGTCACTTGCCAAATACATGCCTACTTTTATAATTCCGGACAACCAAACTAGGTCTTCAAATATGAGCCCAGGATCATTCGGCTCTAATACTATCTGAGTATGTAAATGGTGTTGGAACCCATCTTTGCACAAAACCAATTGATTTGTGCTAAGATCCAATCTACACCACTTATATACCACATCAATTTTTATTATATTTCTGATGTGGGATTCTATATTCCAACATCTTCATAACAAACCTCTTTACACAATTACTTGAAGTATACCAATCAAGTGGATATTTTTGATTTGGGACCAGCAATGAATTTTTTTCCATTAGCAGTGTTAAAAGGGGGTTAATAACTTAGTAGTGGTAGGCAAAAACTAAATACATAAAGTATTTTCACAAATGCATCCCAATAGTAAAGTTAAATGATGTAGCGTAAAGGCCTAACACATAGACTTAATTAAGTCGTGAAAAATGATTACACGAAATATGAAATAAATAGAGGATTGGAATCAATGAAAAATAAAAAGTAATTTAAGCTATCAATTCTACTTAGATAATGTTTGCTTTTGTGATGCCTATGTAATTTAAGCTATCTACTAACTCCACCAAAAATAAAAAAGCTATTTACCATGCAATGCAAAGGAAAAAGTAAAAATTAAGCTATGAATGAGAGAGAAAGAGATCGAATAGAGACATAGAGAGGATAAGAGACCATGTAATAGAGAGTGGGTATTAAATGCTATACATATATACAATGCAATGTAAAAGCTTAGAAATTAAAATACTCAAATTAATAAATAAACTTGAATTTAGCAAGAATCTTGTTAAATCACTATTATGAAAATCCCTTCAAATTAGAAAATGTTTTCTTTTTGCTGACCATTAAGATCTTTGTAATATCTTTTTTAGTCAAATCACCTGTTTTCTTTTGTGTTATGGAAATCTCTTCAAATTAAGAAAACTTATTTTTTTAATGACTTTTGAGATTTTTTTTGCCGTTTCTTTTTTAGTTAAATAACGTGTTATTTCCTACCAAAAAAAAATAACGTATTATCTTTTTTGTAAAGTTAAACTACCTATTGAAACTACCCTTAATTATCTCTATATCCATTCTCGTCAATCACCACGTAGCACAATCAAACGAAAAAAATATGTTCATTTTAAACAATGAAAAATAAAAATACTTAAGTACCCTTTTTTCGAAGAACTTAAGTACCCTTTTTTGTTGCTACTAGGACATGAATTGAAAAAAAATTTGTCCTTGACAAAAGAGGGTAAACTTGTAATAAAGGCTATTTTGGCCTCACCTTAACTGACTTGGAGGATTTCTATTATATATAAGAAGCTTTAATTGAAAGTCATGTTTGCCCTCTTTTCTTTGAAGGACATACATGAAAAGTGAAAAGTTGAACAATACTTTCAAAGGGTAGTTTAGTAATAAAGGGTATTTTGGTCTCCTCACAATCGTTGTAGAGGATTTTCATTATATATATATATATATATAAAAGATTAAAAAGAATATAACGAATTAGGAAAATATCAATGAAAACTACAAATTGTCCTTATCTTCTTAGTCATACTCATCATCACGATGTGGCGCACACCATAATTTAGATGGCTTTGAATATAAAAAATGGAGACAATTAAGGAGAAGTTTATATTTAAAATTTTTGTTTTTCCAAAATTTGAAATCGGATAAAGAAACTAACCATAAGTGTATTTGTTTTCCATAAATGCATTCAACTTTCAATTGTTCAAATTTTTTCAGATCGATAGAAAATATCTATATCCATACTTCTATATCTATATCTATATCCATATCCATATCCATATCCATATCCATACTATATATAATGTCAATCTTCCTTACAATTCTATTAATTCAAAATTTCCAAAATTTAACATAATTCCATCATTGCCCTTAAATGCATTTTTTTCTAATGACTCGGGACAACTTCAAAAAGTAAATAATGATGGTATCTTTAGATACTAATTAAAAAAAAATTTTAATTAGATTTCAAAACGGAAGTTTATTACCTAACCCTTCCTTATTTCAATTCACTTTTCTCTATCTGATCTCCAATTAAAGTCGGTTTCAAATTCTTTCAAATAAAAACTGTCAATTCAAATTAAATAGCCCTTAAATGCATTTTTTCTATTGACCATGTACAACTTCAAAAATTAAATAATGATAGTATCTTTGGAAAAGAATTAAAATGTTTTTAATTAGATTTCAAAACCGATGTTTATTATCTAACTTTTCCTTATTTCAATCCACTTTTCTCTATCTCTCCAATTAAAGGCAATTTCACTGTCAATTCAAATTCAATAGCTTTAACTTTTTTAACCAAATAATTAGGTGAAAAAGATAACAAAATTGCTTTGTTTTAATATACATCACGTGCCAACTGACTAGTACATTTAAGGGAAATGTTGGAATAATGTTTAATTTTAAATTAATTGAATTCTAAGGCAATTAAGGAGACAAATAAGGAGAAGTATATGTTTAAATTTTTTGTTACAAAAAGTTAGAATCGGTTAAAGAAACTAACCATAAGTGTATTTGCTTTCCATAAATGCCCTCAGTTTCAATTGTTTTATTTTTTTTAGACCAATAGAAAAAATACATTTAAAGGCAATGTTAGAATAATGTTAATGTTAAAGTAATATAAATCTCGGGAGGATTGACATTATATATAGTATAGAAATTCTAAGGCAATTAAGGAGACAATCAAGGAGACAAATAAGGAGAAGTATATGTTTTAAATTTTTTTTTTAAAAGTTGGAGTCGGTTAAAGAAACTAACCATCAGCATATTTGTTTTCCATATATGCCCTCAGTTTCAATTTAATTTTTTCAAACCAATAGAAAAAATGCATTCAAAGGCAATGTTGGAATAATATTAATTTAATGTTAAATTGATAGAAATCTCAGAAGGATTGACATTATATATAGTATAGATTAAAGACAAACTAGGTACTAGAAACATATTGTTAATTCTATAATATTATCGGGGACAAGATGATGAAACTCTTGCAATTATTGTTATGGACAACATTATGTCTTTCACATGCATTCAACAACGTTGAAGGGAGAAGAGGAAGAAGCATTACCGAAGATGAGGATTTAGAGTTGGAGAGGCAACTCAAAATCATAAATAAACCCGCTAACATAACTATTCAGGTTGTTGAAACTTCAAATGTGTTTAGATATTATTTAAGTTAGATTAGGTGTTAATTTGATATTTTTTTGGATCAGATGTATGTGTTTGATATTTGAGTCGATTTAAAAGTATCTTTTTTTTTTGTAAATAATCTATTCTTTTAGTGATAGATATTAGTGAGCATCTCCTTTGTGTTTTTTAAGTTCTTGAATTGAATTAATGTATTATATTATTTATATGCAATTCAAATGTGTATTTATATGTTATATTGTTATATAGACTGATACAGGGGGATTTGTATGCTTGTGTTCATATTCAACGCCAACCAGCACTTGATCACCCTAAGCTCAAGAACCATATAGTTCAGGTATGTTTAAGAGCCACACTTTTGAAACTAGTATCCCAAGTTTTTCTTAGAGTTATATTTATCATAATCTTCAATTATTTTTATGTATTCATGATGACCTTGTTTTAGGTACAATAATAGCATTCGTGCATATCGCTGATGTAGCATTATTTACTAATTTTGCATTATGTTGTATTGCCCACAATTTATTTATTTTTTATAATTAAGTTTTGTATATATATTTATATAATGAAGGAGTATCACCTCCGTTCATCCAAAAAAGTTATGCGGCACCCACAAGCCAACAACAGTCACACTCTTAAAGTAGTCATAACGTTCATAAGCATCTCATTATTTGCTTTTTATTTTTTTTATAAATGTATATGCTAATTCATGTCAAGTAAGTAAAACATAAGACACTGCTTTTTTCTTTAAGAAAATTAAACTTGGATTATGTGAATGCAATTGAGACCTACATCATTGCTGAAGGAATTCATAGGCGCTAGTCCATCGATAGATACTTTCAAAAAGGCAACATTACAACGCATAGATCGTCCTGAAGGTACGGTTTCAATAAAGAAAGTTGGAAAAGAAGAGCTAAGAGCATCAAAACGCTTTTTTTGAATCAATCTCACAACCAAATGAAGTTAATACTTAAATACCCTGGAATATATGTAAGTGGCATATGAAATACGCATATATGCATACTTGTGTTATTTGTACCCACAATTCTTCACTATTGCTTTTGTTTATTTAGCATTATTAGGGATTAAGAACTCGATTTACAACATTTTAATTTTATGATTGTAGCAAGCTGTTGTGAAATTAAATGGAGGGTATAAAGGAATCAGGTCATCAATTAGTGTGCAAAAGCTAGACAATATTGTTCCAAACTATTATAGTACTGGTTAGGTGTGGATTGTGAAGGTCACCCAAGAGGGGGGGGTGAATTGGGTTACCGAGAGTTTATCGCCTTTTTAAAACTTTAAGCACAAATAATAATGATAATGCATACACCAATGAAAAATGTCAATGCTATGCAATCAAGAAGGGGGTAGAAGAGATGGAAATAAGACACACGATATATAGTGGTTCGATCCAACCGATCTACATCCACTACCTAACCTCCCCGGTTAGGATTTTCAACCCCCCACTTATATTATCAATAAGTGTTACAACCTAAGCCAACTAGCCTAGTGAATGCCTAGCCTCAACTAGGTCTTTTACACGATGCCTTACCGCAATAAGGTCTTATACAACCACCTAGCCGCAACTAGGATTTTCCCCACCTAGACCCACCTAGGAATTTTCCCACCTAGCCGCAACTAGGATATATGCCTAGCCTCAACTAGGTCTTCTCTTTCGACTTAGATCCCACTAAGTCTTACAATCAAGATTTGAATACAATTGAAATATACTTTACAAAGTAAAGTGGTATCAAGTTCAAATACAAGCAAGCTACCTAGAGCCTAATCACTCTTATGCATGCAAGTATGAAATCAATTGAGAAATGCAAATATAAAACTGATTTTGTGCAAAACTCAAATATGAAACCGTTTTAAATAGATTGATGAGAGCAAAACCGGTTTCAAATCCAAAGAACAAGAAGTTTGATAAAAATCAAGTTTAAGCACGAATTCTTGTTCAAATCAGTCCAAGGGTTTAATGAATCAAGTTTAAGAGCAAAACCCAATACAAGTGTGTTTAAACAACACAACAAGTAATTTCCCAAATCAATCACACAAGAATATATAATTTAAGCACAAGAAAAGCTAGGGAATGGACTTTCTTACAACCCCAAGAAGATGACTTGAAAATCAGTTCTGGAGAGGTTGTTGAACTCCTTAGAGTGCCCCAAGAATGCTGGTTTTGAAGTTGAAGAAACAGCCTCTAAGTGTAACTTGAAAACCCCAAGTTCCTTCTCTTGAAAAAATTAAGCACAAGTGTTTTTATTTTATTTCAAAACCTAACTTATGTCTCTTATGTGTTTGGAAGTGTTGTATATATTTATAGACCCATATATGACCGTTGTGTGCATCCAAGGGCCGAGATTTGATCAAAAATTCGAAATAAAGCGAATTTTTCAGCTTTATAAAAAAGCTTGTCAGGATTGCAATTAGCGCGCTAATTTTATGACCTAGCCGCTAACTCTGCACATAGCGCGCTAATAACAGTATTAGCGCGCTAAGCCGCAGGGACCTCAAAATAATTAATTCTGTCCCTTGTGTTAGCGACCCTTTAACACGTCCTAGACCCAATAAACCCTCATATAACATATTATACATGTTTGTTATGGGTCATATGGCCTATTTGGATGGTCCGGATATTTTCACAAATCCCGAAAATAGAAAATCTCGGTTTCATGATTTGCGAGGGACTTTTCTGCAAATATACAGTTTTCTTTTCAAAGATCTTTCAAAAATAAGTTTTTCTTTTTCAAAAGCTTTCACTATGATTTTCAAAATGCGATATTAACATACACATATAGTTTAACATAGTTTAGACTTATAAGTCCGAAATCTTCGAGTAATCACTTGACATTTGAAAATCCATTTTAAAATTACGATATGCATGAACTAATGCAATAGGCTTGCTTAAGTGAACTTGAATACCTTACATTAATTTTACAGCTCGTGGTCTTGATCTTTTGCCTTCATTCCTTTGTGTGTGTCGAGTCTTGAACTTGAATTGCTTGAACGCTCAAATGTCCGTGATGTGATGTTTCGCAACCTTTGACGAAACTGAAATATACTTGATAAACTTATTAGTATATTTTCACCTTGTTTGTTTCCATCAAAATACCGGTCGGAGTTAGAGTGACTAACCACTTAGTCCAACAGATTGCAGATGAGCTTGATTGTTATACCAACTCTCTATGGGCTGGATGGATGGTATGTCGCTTCTAAATTTCTGAGTGATCAAGCAGTGATCTTCAAAATTAAATTTTATATATACCCAATAATTCTTTGTTTTGTTTTTACAAACCATATAATAAAATATATTTTAAGATCAACCAATTGAGTGGTCCAATGATTTGGTATGAGGTTTGAAAGTAAGAGGTCATGGATTCAAATCTTATTGGTTGGTGCAAAAGTTGTTTCTTTCCTATAAAAAAATAAATTTTTTTTAAGAAAGTTTCTTGAATTATATATTTTATTGTAATCTTTTGAATATGGAGCCTACATATTATGGGCTCCCCATGTGCCATGCTTAAGGAGTTAGCGAAAGCACTGCACGGGTCGATACACACTCAGTGCTTGCTAGTTTTCATCATTTACATGTAGGACTATTGGGGTATTTAATTGCGTTGGTTCTAGCTTTCCTTCTATTTATAATGTAGTATGTAACTAATGTCCTCTCCTTTCATGAAATTTAAGGTGGCTCCAACATTGTACCAAGACAAGGGCCAGACTCGATTGTTTGCCCACTGGGGTATAAGTTCTTGTTAATTACCTGCACATCTATTTTTCAATTATGAACACACCTTGAATACTCTGAAGTTCAAACACTATTTCTCATGAACATAATATTTTGATAGTCATGGGCTTAGGTACCCGTCCGACCCGCTCAAGCACGTTAACAAATTATCGAGCTAAGGTAGTCTTTTTTAAGAAAAGCCCGACTCTACTAAGTCCAGTTAGGCCTACTTTCAAGTGGAGTAGACTTGGGCCACCTTAAAAAGCCCAAGCCCAGTCCAGGCTCGGCCCAAATAAAAGTTAGTGGCTAAAATATTTAAAAATAATTAGTGTTATAGGTGGGGCTTGATTTTTAGACACAATGGTTACATTAGGTGATCCTTATCATTTGAGCCATTTTTTTCTATGCGTAACAAAAGAATATATAATATATACATAGAAACACAATAGTTATCGAAAAAGTATAAAAAAAATTATTAATTGAATATAAATATTTTATTTTTATATTTTTAATATTTAAATATTTATATATGGGATTTTGCGTTGGGTTTGGGTTTTGTATTTTTGACATGGGCTGGGTTTGGGCCTATGTGTATGCCCGAATATATATGGTGGCAGGGCTTAGGCCAAGGCTCTTAGGTTTGGGCCCAACCGGTTGGGCTTGGTCAATGAACATGTCAATTTGTATGCCTTTTTTTTGGGTCGAAATTTGTATGCCTTTTAAATTATGGTGAAACATATATATGATTCGTAAAACAACCCCAATACTCCTTGTATGCTGTCAATGCATGCCTAGCCCTTCAAAACTTATGTATAATTTTTGCAGTTCAATTTTTAATTTCATTTGTATTTTACTTATAAATGCAGACGGATAACAATAAGCAATGCTTTAATACATATTGTGGAGGCCTTGTTGCTACCAATCAATCTTGAGCATTGGGAGGTGTCTTCGACCATGTATCAGTATATGATGGAGATCAATATGTAGTCGATATATAGATATTTCAGGTAATTGTCCATATTTGTATCATCCCATTCACCTTCTCTTTACCAAATTGAGATTGCCCTTCTAACTCAATTAATCGCAAAGACTTCTACGCCTCTTTTCTCAAAGTTTCCATTAATACTTTGTCCATAACCCTGCCGTGATTGTATCCATAACGACTTTTAATTCCCTAATCTACTAGCTCAATGTCCATAATCCTTGTTTGTCGACTTTTAAAAACATTTCATCTTACATTCTTGAATCAACAACTCGTTGGAAATCATTCATCTCATACTAAATTCCTAATCGAAGTAATCCTCAAGATCAGCTAACCAAGGCTATGGGAAAGGCTTGCGTTGTTCAAGAATGCAATATGGACTGTTTTTAAGCCTCAACTTGACCACCAAATATGCAAAACAAAAAAAAGGAAAACACCATCGTGCTGCAGCACGTGCGCGCCACACCAACACGCACACTTCTGGCACCCGTGCGATACACTTTGTGTACGCATCTCAAGGCGTATCGACAGCACCCGACAATTGTGCGTTGGTGTAGTGTGACTGAGTTGGGATACGGTAGCATTCTCCAAAGCAAAAAAAAATCAGTTTTCAAAGAAAGGAGTTATAATTTGGGGTACTCGTTGAGCAAGCAAATTAAGTATGGCTGCACTAAACAGTTCAATGGGACAACAAGAGAGAACCAAATCAGCACGATGCAGGAATTGAAGAAAAGAGAGGAATGAATGCAAGAACCTCTTGCTCAAGAAATAAAGAAAGGAGGATCACTAGAACTGAGGCTCTATACCAAATTAATGGAGGTTTAGAGAGAGAAGAATCAAGAATTTTTCAGGAAAATATCAAAATCTTATACAATGTTGTCGCCCATAAAAATTAACCTAATCACCTATATAAAGAACCAAGGTCCTTATGAATCATCTTTAGCAGGAGTGTAGACAATAAAGACTTGCGCACACCGTGTTTGGGAATGCAAGAAGGAACTTTTCGATCAAATTCCTTGGATTGCCACAAAGGTCAAGGAAGCTCTCAATTGCAGAATGTGCCCCATTATTGAGAGAGTTCAAGGAAATCTTCAAGGATGGAAAGCAGAGAATTTTTCAATGGTGGGAAGAGTTATGCTACTCAAACATGTTAACCAAGCACTCTACCTTTATCAGACCAGTTGTTTTATGGTCCCAAGTAAAGTTACGAGGAAAGTTGAATCTCTAATGAATCAATTTCTAAATTTCAGCACCAGGCGGATTCCAGTGAGCTGGAATCAAGTGTGCAAACCAAAAGATGAGGGTGGTTTAGGTCTTAAAAGAGTGAGGAGATATGCAAGGCAACAACTATCCCAAACTTTGCATGGTGGGTGATCAGTGAAAAGCAATGTTTGTGGGTCAAGAGGATTCATGGAACTTAAAAATGAATCTTTTTGGACTTGTTACCTTGGGCCATCTATGTCATGGAATTGGAAAAGAGTTTTGAAATATAGATCACTCAAGGAAGCAAATGTGAATTATCTAATTGGAAATGGATTGACAATTAATATTTGGCTAAATCCATGGTTTCCCTAGGGTGTTTTGATAAGAATATATGGAGAAAATATTCGAAGAAAAACAGGATTTGGGAGGTTTGACAAGTTGCAAGATCTATTACAATCTACACGGCAGCATCCGGTGATTCAGGAGCTCCAAAATGATATCATGGAATCAAATAAAATCAACAGGATTTCAAATGACAGGGTAATATGGAAGTTGGAATCATCAGGAGAATTCACATTCAAATCAGCATGGCACACAGTGCAAAAAAAGAACCAATCTTTTGTACGGGCAGAGGTAGTTTAGTTCCCTGAATCTATTCCTAGACATTGTACAACAATTTGGAAACTAGCATTTGGGGAGACTAGTGACAGCTGATCGAATGAACAAATGCAAGATTAATGTTAGGCCTCAATGTGGATTTTGCTGGGTGGCAGGCTGTAATGGAGACTTCTTCTCACCTCTTTTTTGAGTGTACATTCTCTTTGAAAATCTGGAATGCAGTGTTTTGCATTTTATCAATGACAAGGAAAACAAATAGCTCATGGCGGAAAGAAGGTTTATGGATCCTAAAGACATGCAAGTCTAACTCCCTAGCTGATATTCTAATTAAATTAGCTTTTTCTTCCACCATTCATCACATAAGGTGGGAGAGAAACATGAGGAGAATTAAACAGGAAGTTAGATCGTGTGAGCAAAAATTGTGACAGCCATTCTTTCTGATGTGAAAATGAGGGTGGAAGGAAGTGAGAAAGGACAGAAAAATTGACAGACTTCGCCGAATTTTTGGCTAAATTTGTCAAAATATGTATTAGCGAAACGAAATTCAAAGTGTGTTTCAAAAGTGCAAAAAATCAACGATATTTTAGATAAACTTTGAAGTTTGCTATTTTTTCCATCAATCAACCTATAAACTCTTCTAAGTTGTGAATATCAGTGTTTAATACATCCTAAATTCATATATTATGTGAATTATAAAGAGAAGAAAATTTTCAAAACTATCTACAATAGACGCTTGTAGATGATATTGTCTTAGTGGACTAAAAGAGAGATGGTGTGGATAGGAAATTAGAATTTTGGAAGAATACATTAGAATCTAAAAGGCTTTAAATTTGAGAGATGGAGTGGATAGGAAATTAGAACTTTCGAAGGAAAGTGAGAGACCTTCACTATGCACTAAAAGAAATATCTTTATTGCAAGACAGCTACAACAAAAATTTGGGTGGAAACAAAGAATTGAACTACTAACAGCATAGAGACCCCCAATTGGAGATCAAATTTGTCTCAACATGGATGGGTCCTTTTCAACTAGTAGAGCGGTTATGGGGCAGTGCTTAGAAGTTTCTCTGGACTACCCCTTGATGGTTGTGGCCGGTTGGAAGTTTGGAACCTATCTCTGTCATTGCTGCAGAAGCTGTAGGGTTGAAGGAGGGAGGTAATCTTGCTTTGAGTTTGGGTATTCAAAAGCTTGATGTTCAATTGGACTCCAACTTTTTGACTAATTGGATATCAAACAGATCAGTATGGCCTTGGAGGATTGTCCGAATTGTTGATGAGATTTTAGATTTGCTCAATCTTTTCCAAGATTGTACATGGAAACATATATATATAGGGAAGCAAATAGAGTTGTAGATTGGTTGGCCTCTTCTTGTAACCAGTGAAACAGAATTGTTTTTAGCCCCACTAACATCTCCAAGGATTTAGCTCTTCTCATTGATGAGGACCATATGAGTCATTTTGTTGTTAGAAATAAATTCTTGTAACCACATGTGTACGAATTTTGTTATAAGTTAATACAAATACCATAGATTCACTCTTAAAAAAAAAAAAAGAACCAACGTAATCTACAGTTCCACATTAATTATTCATATTCACCTTCTTTTCATTTGTAACATGCTTTTGTTTATGTTCTGGGGGGATTATGGATTGATCAGTATTTCTCTTAATTAGTACAAAAATTTTGGAAAAAACTTTATTAAGCATGGTTTTACGCAATTAGTTAAATCTAAAATTCAGCTTTCAATACTAGAGAATTTATTGTGTTACTTTGCATTGTAGCTGCAAGTGCTGAACATGAGGAACGTTTTATGTTTGCTTTTACAATTTTTCAAATTTTCGAATTTATTGTTTTGCATGATTGTATCAAGTTGGCTCCTCTAGTTGGAAACAAATCTTCTATAAACATTCTGGAGATTTATTTTTAGGTATGAGTTTACATTATTGACTGCTTGAGCCATAAAAAGAATATCTAATTCCTCACAAAGTGCATGATAATAAAAAAATGATTTTTCTTTTGCTTGTTTAACTCAATTCAACTGAGAAAAATATGCTCCTTTGATTTTTTTAATTATGTGGTTGCAGTCTTGGTATATTAGAGGATGCAATTGTGGAATGGAACCTACTACTGCCCCAGCACGGACACGCACAACCGACACATACTTATCGATGTCTATGCAATATCTACCAAAATGCATGTGCACACATCTCCATGCAAGTGCAAAAAATAATGGGTATCAACACGTGCGTGACAATTGTGCACGTTCATGCTGGGGCACAACAACATTATCCTTGTGCAATTACTTCGTAACTTAAGTGTTGAATTCTAAAGGGTAACTCAATGCACCAAGAATTTCATGTCGTGCAAATGCAGTTGAATTGGAAGCTCTAAGTTGTTTGCCATGTGGTGACTTAATTATGCAAAGTGCATGACTAATAGAAAAAATTGATATAACAAACAAAATCTTAAAATTAATTGCTAACAACTCACGTCCCTGGATGAATGCCACCTCCAATATCGTAGAAGACCTCCTCCCGAAACGCTCATCTACCAAATTCATTACAAAGGAAAAAAATCAATGATCAAAGCAAGATACAACGAAAACATTATCCAAAACAAAACATAAATCCCAATTAGACTTTAATACCAAACTTTCTTAAAACATTGTGCGTCTAATTAAATTCCAACTTAAGTTTGAGCAAAATCCCAACAAAGAAAACATGACAACATTCATTTGAAAATGTTGGAATATTAATCATACTACAATTTCTTTTTTCAAATGCAAAAGGTAAGAAGAAACATACTTCTTATAAAAGTTCATACTACTCTTTTTCCTTTTCTAAATACGAAGAATTTCCCATAGAACTCCTTATCTTGGTTCAACTGCCAAAGGATCAATTAAATACTCCTTCCAAATGCTAAAAAAGAAAAAACATTACAGAAAGTACTTGTTATGAAGGATTTTTTTTATAGCAAACAACTTTTGTATTTGAAATAAGATTTTACATTTAAAAAAGCAAGGACGTCAAGCAAGCAAAAGAAATTTTTACATCCAACAGTCTCCCATAATGCTTAACTACTAATTATCAATGTGCCCCCATGGGGTGTGGTGTAGTGATAAAGAAAAGAGCACTTTAATTCTGACTGAGGCAAATGTCATAGGTTCGATTCTTGGCAACAACATTATATTTTCTTGATTTCTCCTGGGTTATGGGGTTGAGGTGCCCGACTAACTCCAATGAGATTAGTCGAACCAAAGTAACGAGAGGCAGAAAAATGTTCGAACACCTATGGTTATCAAGAAAAACTACTAATTATCAATGTTTAAATATGCGTGAGGTGTAACTGAAGTGTTTTACCCGAGAGAAGCGAAGCGTAAGCCTCAGTAGTTTTTTTAAGAAAAATGCAAAATATTGTCAAGAATTCTATGAACATAAATACATTTACAAATGCAACTATTAGAAACAAATAATAATGCTTAATAAGATAAAAGAAGTAAAGTAAGCAAATTTGACATATGTCACGTACCTTATTAATGGGAGCGACTAAACGGACCCCAAGATTGCTTCACATACCCCAGTTTGGTGAAATTACTCAACTACCCCTCCATATAAACAGGTTTTTACTCACCATGCCCTACTAATTACTAAATGTACCCCAATTTTGTGAAATTACCCAACTACCCCTTCATATAAAAAGGTTTTTACTCACCCCACCCAACTCACCACGTACCCCAGTTATATCTCTCAAATTGCACTCACCAAAAATCAGCCAAATTTAAAGAAATCCGAGCAAAACCACATGGATTCGATGACGTGGGTGCATTCATTATCTCTTTTAGTATCAATTTCGAGGTTTTTTTAGATTTTTTTCTTTTTTGAGTCGTTTTGTGTTTGAATTTGTTTTTGAGTTTAAGGCTTCAAGTTGAGGCTTGAATCTTGCATTTTGGGTCAAAGTTTCAATGAAATTGAAAATATTAAGTGATTCCGAGAAAAACCCACTATTTTTTTGGCCATTTACATGTATTTTTTAAGAGTTTTGAAGTTTTTTTTATCATTCTCGTTGCCTGCGGGTTTCGGACTAACACTGCCGAAACCTCTGAAGAGGTGTCAGATGAATTGGGCCAAAACCTCTTTAGAGGTTTCACTGATCCCTCTCGTCACCCACTAAAACCAAGTTATATTTGCATTATCGATTTGAGCCAACCAAAACCTCTTTAGAGCTGCTGGCCTGGTTCATCTGACACCACTTCAGAGGTGTCGGCTCTGTTCATCTGACACCCACGTGCAAGGGTATTAGGGTAAGGGTGAGGTGAGGGTGAAGGTGATGAGGTACACGAAGTAAAAAAGTGGGGTACAATAAGCAAGTGTATTTTTGGAATTTAAAAAAAAATGGTGTACACAAAGTAAAAGGTGGGGTACACAAAGTAAAAATTCAAAAGTAGTGTATGTGGAGCAATCATGGGTCCATTTAGCCGCTCCCTTATTAATCACTCAAACACAACCATCTAAAACCCCTACTTCAAATATCAATTACAAACAAATAGTGTGTTCCATACATGTATAGGACTTTTTGTTATTGGTTAGTAGGTGGACAACATATATTAGTTTTAGTCTATAAAGTAGGTTTTATTTGTAAGTGCACTATAAATATGTAAGAGAACAATATGAAGCATAAAAATGAATTCAAGTATTTCTTCCTTGTTCTCATTCTTCCTTCTCTCAAACTCTTCTCTCCCCTAATCTAGTTCTTCTCCCCAATTCACTCTTTCTAATCTCTCTAATCTTTCTTAAAATTTTCAATTCTTCTCTCTTCAACTCTAATTTCCCTCTAATTGCAACATGAATGCATCATTGGTGCTTTCATCAAATTCTCAGGCTATGGAAGAATATCAAGATCTTGTAGCTCTTTTAAAAGCACATCTAGCTATTGTGGAAGAAATGGTTGTCAAGCTTCAAGTTCAATCTACTATCCATTGCCTCTAAGCTTGATGCATTGAATGATGCGCTTCAATTACAAATTCAACAAATGGATCAACTCTGCAACCTATTTTTAGCGCTTACCGAAAATCAACCACCAACTTCTGTTCTTCCTCTACCACTGCATGCAACTCCATTATAGTTGTTCATTGCACCGCCCACAACAATTCTCCCAACACCCCTTATGAATGTAAATATTCATCTCTAAAAAGAACAACAACTGACTTAAAAAAATAAAAAAATAAAAAAAAACAACAAAAATCATTGTGCAAACAACGCATGTATCGAAAGTTTATAAATCACTTACTATGTTCCAGAGAATTTAGATTGAGGACTAATTTCATTTGGTCTCGATGAAAGTGATTCAGTGAAACGTTATGTCGCTCTTAGTTCTTCTTTTCCAACCCTTTTAATTGGAACTGTATCGTGAGGATAATTTATTTGTTGTAACGTTGCCTTTTTGTAAATGTTCGTTGATAGAGTTGTACCTAATAACACCTTTGGTAACGATGTAGATCTCAACCGCATTCATATCACTGAAGTTAGATTGTATCAATTAACATTAAAAAAAACAAAAAACAAAAAATAAAACCTAGAAGATAAAAAAGTTGTTTCGATGGCATGTTAATTTAGCACAAGCCAAATCATTAACTGTACCTAAATAGGTTAAATATATGTAATTATACTTGTGAATTATGATGAATATAGTTCCAAAGAAGTTGAGATACTAATTCAAAGGCCTTATACATACTTAAATGTTCCTGAACTATATGGTTCTTGAGCTTAGGGTGATCAAGTGCCGGTTGACATTGAATGTCAATACAAGCATACACATCCCCTATTTCCATCTATAAAACAATACAACAAATAAAACACACATTTAAGTTGCAGATAACATAATACATTCAATCAAGTACTTGAAAACACAAGTGATGAGATGAGTAAGTTTGAGGATAATAAGGTAGCAACAAAATTTCTTACAAAAAAAGAAGGATTAGACTAAAACTTTGATAATAGCCTAAATAGTTATATTTGCCAGTTTGTTTATGATCTTAAGTTGCCTCTACAACTTCAATTCTTCATCTTTGATGATGCTTCGTCCTCTTCTCCCTTCAACGCTAATGAATATTTGTGAAATACATAATGCTAATAACAAGAGTTTCATCATCTTGCAGCTAAAATATTATTTTAGAATTTGACAATTACCAATTAGTTGGCCCTTAATTTATATAGGGCGGCACACTCTATTAATGTATTAATTACAAATTTATTTTCTTGCCAAAAGAAAACAAAAATCACGGAGATATGAATTCAAAAAAAATTACTTTGAGATATCGTATTATCCTTTAATTTCTCCTTTTATAGATTTATTCATATTCTAATATATTCTTTCCTTTTTTGTTATTATTATCTCTATCTATCCTTTTTTTTCCGTATTCTCTATCCATAGAATTTGAGCATTGTTAGACTTTGATAAGGAAAAAGATTAAGCGAACATAAATTTGCATTTGCTGCATAATAGTTAGGATCTTTTCAACATACATCGAGATGTGTGTTTACACCCACCACAATGTATGTTGAAATGATCTCTACAACTGTGCCGAAAACGTATGTATCAAAATTATCTTACTCAATCACTACTAGGAAATTTAATCTCACTATGCAATCCGTAAAAGGCAAGAAATCTCAATCAAAGGAGAAAGTTACGAATTAACTAGGAATGTACGATCATTAATCATTGAGATATGATGTTGTGGCGCCGAGATGTCTATGGATATGGATGGGGAGAATCTCGAGCTAGTAATCATGGCAAACCATCTAACATTGTTTCATGGCCATGGTTGGTTCGAACCATCCCTCATAAGTCCAAACTAGCTAGTACTACTACTCCATTTGAAGAGTGAGTGATGCACATGGAGATGCCCACATGTCAAAAATCTCAAAAAATATTGGTTGGGAATAGAGAGAACTGGACACATTGAATCTGTTGTAACTTAGTTGGAACTTGCTAGAACTAGAGAAAGAAAGTAGAAGACTACTAACTTCTACTACTACAAACTACTACTATAAATAAGAACAATTACAAAGTAGAAAAGAAGAAATGAGAGAGTTGTAATGAGAAGTTGTATCTTTGTTCAAAGTACAACTCATGTACTTTGACAAAGATTACAAGTAATACAATGTATACAAGTTACACAAAAAGCTTAAGTCACATAAGAATATAAGTAAACCAAAGTGTACAAGCTACATGATAATCAAGTGGGTGTACAAGTTCTATATAGTGACAAGTTATGTTCAATGTGAGCCATGCTTGATGTTACAAGACAATATAGTCATCCACATACTTAATCAAAGTGATCATCCATATCTCAACACTCCCTTTGGATGACACTTGTTGAGATAATATGTCTCGTTAAAACTTTATACTAGAAAAATTATTTGGCAAAAATTTAGCAAAAGAAAAAGCGTACACCATTCTCATTAATCTTTATATGAGTGTAATATTATTGGGATTGCATCATTAAAACCTTGCTAGAAAAACACAGTGGACAAAAATCATAGCTAGGGAAAAGAGTGCAACACATTGAACATTTTTAGATATATATATTTATATATTTATATATATATGCCTTGTTAAAAACCTCTACTAGAAAAACCTTGTAGAAAAAATCTAGTAAATGAAAAAGAGTGCACTGCTCTCATAATTTTTTTTATACGAAGTATAATATTGTTAGATTGTCTCATTAAAAACTTTGCTATAAAAGTCTTGTGGGATAAAACCATAGCTAAAGGTGAAAGAGTACAATACAATAATCAATTATGAAAAGGAGTATAATGTTGTTAGGATTACCTCATTAAAAACCTTGCTAGGGAAACCCAGAGAAATAAAACCGTAGCCAAGGGAAAGAGTGTAAAACATTAATTAATAACTCCTTTTATTCTCCTCCTCATGTTAACATAGGTGAAAACATTTTATTGTTTCGAAATAAATCTTTACAAATCCAAATCTTGATTGTGTAAGATTAACAAAAAAAATACCTTCATAGCTTTTTATCAATGAAAAGCATTTTGATGTTTGAGACCTTCGCAAGAGCAACTTCGTGCTGATAACGTGTTGTAACTTAGTTGGAACTTACTATAACTAGAGAAGGAAAGTAGAAAACTACTAAGTTCTACTACTACAAACTACTACTACAAAGAAGAACAACTACAAAGTACAAGAGAAAAAAAAGAGAGTTGTAATGAGAAGTTGTATACAATATGGGCATCTATTATAAAAAAATCCCTTTATATGTGGTCTTTGTCATGATCAATTCATATACTTTGAACAAAGATTACAAGCAATACAATGTATAGTCACATAAGAATACATATAAACCAAAGTGTACAAGCTACATGATAATCAAGTTGGTAAACAAGTTCTATATAGTGACAAGTTATATTCAATGTGAGCTATTTTTGATATTAAAATACAATGTGGTCATCCACATACTTGATCAAAGTGATTATCAATATCACAACAAAATCAATATTGTCACATATTTTTGTGTAACCACTTTGTTTTTTTTGGCTGTTACTATTAGCCCCCGGGCCCCACTAGTGGGATTAGGGATGCAAATGGGAGACATAGATTTATCCTAATGGGTACTAGTATGGAGATTTAAAATGAGTATGGAGATGCCAAAGAGCTATATTTTGGTGTCATTTAACTACGATTTTCAAGTCTTTTGTACACATTTATTCTATTAAATCCTTATTTTTGTATTTTCAGGGTTAAAATAGGCTATTGGGTGAAAAGAAAGAATTTCCCACCAAAATTCAGTAAAAAAAGCCAAAAGAAGGTTCAACGCCTTCGTAGCGCCTCCAGTTGGTCAGAAATTGCCATGAAATTGCTGAACTTAGTTTTATTGTATTGAAGAATGGACACTAGAATTGGACCAGGTCAAGCCCTGCGAAGACATTGGAGAAAATAATTGTGGAGTACCCTGGAAGTGATGATCATCAACCATGTCTCATACGTGAAGGGGAGGGGGAACATAATTGTGGAGTACCCTGGAAGTGATGATCAAGGAAGGATCTTGTCCTTTGTTGGGTGTCACATGGATGTTGTCACTGCAAATCCTGACGATTGGGCATGTCTTTGATGTGTTTTGGGCATTATTTGTATTTGTGTTTGTTTTCTTAATTTGAGTAATTCTATATGTTCTTTTAGCAAACCGAGGCAAATTTCTTTCGAGTATGTTTGGTTTTGTGATTGCCCATTTTGATTTTTAGGTGAATTTTGATGGTTCAAACAAAAATTGCAGGTTTGATATTCATAGGATGTGAAGGGTGTTGATGTGGTAGTAGTTGGGATTATTTCTTGTTGAGAAATTTGAGAAAAGAGTGCTTAAGTAAGAGGGTTAAAAACTATGTAGTGGTGGTGGTGTTGTATTAGCCTCCTAGGCTTCCCAACTGCTAGTCCTTGCTCATATACCCTTGTAATGTTGAGTGCTCGAAAATGCGAAATCCGTTTTAATTGATGTCTGGGGAATAAAGTTATGAAGCTAGCGGTGGTGCTGGTTGTTTTTTTTTTTTTAACCATGAGTGTCCGAACAGCCTTAGGCCCTCCTGATTAGGGCCCGACGAATCCCATGGGTTTAGGAGAGTGGCCCTACCACTAACCTAGAGGTCGAAGACTCGAAGGAGAAATAGTGTAGTTGCTGCAAATCGAATTCATCACCTCTACCTTAGAGGAATAAGGCCTTATTCGAAACCACTACACCACACCCTTTAGGGGCATGTTGGTTGTGTATTTGGAAGTACAATTGATAATATGTGGATTGATGAATAATTAATTTTGTGCAAAATTGGAATGTCTGGTGATGTGGGATCTCTACTACTTCAAAATTTAATGTGTCCAGAAGCATACTTGTTGTGCACTGCATATGACTGATAAGTTTGAAACAAATTGAAGTTGTGAAACAAAATGGGCTCCACCTGGCCTAAACCTACGTAAACCCCCGAGCCCATCTCTTGCGAGTCACACAAGTCAAGTCGGCCTTAACTTACCTAATTATTCATTAACGCTACTTACTAACTCATTGTGGTTACTTTTAGATTTACTTACATCTATTTACTATTAATCATTCAACCTCAAATAAGTTAGGTGTGCAGCGGAATTGTTCTCAACACCATTTTAAAATAACTTAAACAAATTATAACTCAAGGCATCCTGTATGTGGAAATCCTGTCCAACAAGCAAAACATATATACAACTGATCAACTGAAACCTAAAATAAACATACACATGCCTGATCAGGTGTCTTAATCCTTAACGGCCCCCAAAATAATAGAAACATAAGATTACAAAGCCAAAATATACACACCTACTAAGTAAGAGAAAAAGAAATTGCTCTGACTGTGCCTCAAAGGATATTGCTAAGCATAGGCGCATTGCCCCTACTCGTATGCAGATCTGTACTCGGTGTCATAAAAAGGACGGTGAGTACAGAAAGTTACAATAAAGCAACGACAATAGGGATCTCAACATAAATTCTGAATCAATAATAAACAACAAGTCTATGAATCATACTGAGCTCTTAAATCTAAAGGAGGGCATGCCTGCTGAATTGCCCAAAGCTATAGATGCGTCATTCGTTGTCGACATCTCGAAAGGAGAGGGCATCACGTGATTATTCACACCAAGTTGAGCTAACGACTCCAACCAAAAGTGCTCTTGGGAGGCAGCCCAAGTTTCTATGGGTGAATTCAAAAAGTAATGTTGTTTTTCTTTAAAATTCGTTAAATAAGTGAAATTTTTGTAAAATTATAAAAGTGATGTATTCTGTCTTTACTAAATGCGCCATTGACTTTGGGAAAGTGATGTGGAATAAATGGCGCGTTTGGTAAAGGCGACATTAGGTGATGTTGTTGATGTGGCACGTTACACGTTGATTTCCCTTTTTTTTCTTTTTTTTTTTTTTTTTTTTATGGTTTTTCAGAGAGAGCACCACGCCACGCCATTTGGCGACGGACACCCCGTCGCCAAATGACGTGGCGTGGTGCCCCGTCACCCAGAAAACCATAAAAAAAAAAAAAAAAAGGAAAAAAAAAAGAGAAAATGAGAAACAAAATCCATAAAAATATTAAAAAATAGTATTTTGACAAAATATATAGAAATTGAGGATTTTATATTAAAAATGAGAAATTCAAAAGTCGGGGGAGACTTTATACTGGGGTTTTAGAGTTTAGGGTTTTACATCGAAAAATGTAAAATTGAAAGCTAATTTAGGGTTTAGTGTTTAATTCCGGTAATAGGTATAAAAACTTGACTATCCAAATATATTAAAAAATATCATACAATTGAATGTAAAATGTTTAAAATTTATATTGGAAGATTAATAAAGAACAAAAACTGATATAAAAAAAAAAAAAAAAACTAATGAACAAAACCTATAATTCTTCAATTAAATTAACAAATTCATTTACATTAAACCAATACATTATTAAGAAATATGGAAAATATTAAAGATTTTGAGAACTAGTCTCTAATATTACATGAAAAGATTCATATGCTTATCACACTCTTCAAGTTCTTCCATAAGGCCTTCGAATGAGAAAAAAGTGAACGCATAACACCAAACAAGATATATGTAGTATATCTTTCTTCACCTTCGCTCTATCTTCTTCACTTTCAAGATAGCTTTCTCAATTATGTGATTGATCTTCTTTCTCGCCAAGGAAGAAAAAAATAAAAAACACAAAGGGATGCCATCAAGTATTGAACTAGATATTTAGTATTTGAGTAGTAGTAAACAAATGTACTTTGATCCTCTCGAAATCATTAAAAGGCAATAATAAAAAACTTAAACAAAGGTACTTTGTCCACCAAATTCAAAGCTTTCATTGCATAAATGGTTGAATGGCAAAGAAATAATAGATATTTGACAGAACATATTTATTCATAATGGAAAACAGATAAATTTTCTCAATTATCAAAGAAATCTAAGCATTAAATATAAAAATCAATTTGAAACTTTTCACATGCAATCCAGTAGACACCCAAAGGATCTAGAAGAATCCATCCTTTGTTATTACTATTATTGAGAGAAGTGCATCTTAATTTACACCAATCGAATATAGATATATTTCAATAGAGATACAAGCTATATTCCTTTGTTTCTCGTCATTTAAAAAAAGTGAAGGCATAACACCAAACAAGATATGCAGTAATCCACACACAAAAGAATCCTCTTTTCTAATTGAAGATAAGGTTCCGTAATCCAATCTTCTCGAGTCCATAGCAATTCATAAGATCCTACACTTGTGGGTCTCCTATATAGGATCTAGATCCTATCAACCTTGCTTGTTCTTATAAATCAACATGCATTCATTATTTTATTGATCCGATGTCTCCAGGGAAATTAACTTTAATTCGCTCCTAAAGATTGAGCTAGCACTATTCAATCAAAAGTAACTTCCATTCATTGCACATACTGTTGATGCTACATTTTCATAAATTGTGCTCATGGTAATCATGTTCCATAGAAATTACTCGAAGGAGATCCATTCTCTACGACATATAAAGATAATTAAGTATCTATTGAAGGCTAGTCAGTCTTTTGAATTAAATTGATTTTTATGTCCAAGCATAAAAAATTATGGGTTGCATAGCAAATAATGTCATTAAGAGTATAAAGGGTGTCATTAATAGTATATCCATTTTAATTGAAGTAATTACTTTCTTTAGCTTTAAGTGACATTTTTGAATCCAGATAAGTATAAAGGATACCATTAAGAGTGCATCCCGCAATGGCATTGGTAGGCATATTTGCATGCCAATTGAATGCTTTCGTAATCATACCCGCAAAAAGTGAACTAATTGGTCAAGAGTCAAGAGAACACTTCCTTGGAGCTAACAAGAGTTTGTATTATATTTCACTTAATTACTTATAATGTTATTCATTCTCTACAAAAGATGAAACTATATATAAAGCTTATTAATCGATATTAACGAGTACAATTAGTATGGACTTACAAGTCCTGACAAACCGTGTCACTTTTGTTGCAATCTCTCCATGATGAGATGTTCGAGAACCAATCGTCCCGCGAAAGATAAGTATAACTGTTCCTTTAACAAATAGCTTGTGTAATCCGATTTGTAGAAAGATGCATCAAACTCGTAATATAAAATGAGTAATTAGTGAGGTTAAGTCACCGGGGATGTATAAATCGAAATATAATCCATATTAGTTAATTGTGACTTCGATTGAAGTTGTATGAGATCTCTCCCACTATATTATGGAGGCCTTTCAAAGTAAAACCTACTCCTTTACGAGAAAGTATAGTTCCTCCTTGATTTGATATATGAATTTTTTTTCACTACCCTTGCTCATTGAAAAGATTGAAGAGGAGCAAACTAAAACATATACACCGGCGAACCAACACTATCCAAATTAATTCATTGACATACCTTAATATCTCTTTGAATTACGTGCATCATTGTTGCAAGATCGAGTTATAAAACTCTTTCATTGCGAAGTGAATGATCATGTCATACCATATCCGCAAAGGAGCCACCGAATTTGAACTTAATCATATTAATAAAATGAAAACTTCCCCAAAGAAAGTGAAAATTCACCGTTCCAGCTTTTTAAGAGGGTCGCAAAAAGATATAACTCTAGAAAAAGAACTATATTCTTGTGATCTTTACAAGCACTATGTGACAGTTATATTATGATCATCCAACTAGGAGAAGTAATCCATGTAATTGAACAAGAAGCAACAAAGAAAAAAATAGTGATAGATCGAAACGAGATATGATCGAGTTTAGTTTGGAAAAATAAGAAAGAAATAGAAAAAGCTAAAAAAAATGAAAACAAAACCAAAAATAATAAAATAAAATAAAAATGAGATAATTTAAATTACCCAAATCTACTTCCTTTTGTTGTAGTATAAACTGTAAACTACGACAAGTAACTCCAATGTTTTTGAGATCATCTCTATGTATCCCTATTGAAATCATTGACTTAGTATTTAGAGTTCCAGAGTAATTTTGGGTGAAACTAACCTGATGTACATCCCCGAAAAAGTGTGACAACAATAATAGAGCCTCCATCAAATTATCTACATTTGGTAAACGAGGCAACTTCTTATCTTAGCAAACACAACAAACCAAGTCCTAATTTTCAATCTTAAGTAGAGGGGAAGAAAAAAATGTTCTGGACACGCACAATTAGTGTGAAAACACCAAACAATCAAAGTTCAATTCTTTTTCGAAAAAAAGCTCTACGCTTAGCCTAAAAAGTAACTAGACCCATTTTAAGGACGATTTAAGTTTACTAAAGACGAAGATTGAACAAAATAAATTACACAGGCAAAATATTCAAACTATTACAATAGTGAATTAGGGCAATCTTCTAAAATCATTCTTAACAAATGTTCAATGTAGACCTAAAACAAACATTCTATTTAGAAGTAAAACCTTTTTGAGTCTCCCAATTCAATATTCAAATAAAGAATACAAATAGAAAAAACTAGCGAATAACAAACATTACTCCAATAATCTCGACTCAATATATGGTTTACATGATTTATGTCTCTATAATGGTTCCTAATAAATTAATAAGATTTATAATGGTTCCTAATAAAAAAAACTTATAAGTATCAAGTAAAAAATGAACCAAAAAATCTAACCTTTTGGGTGTTGTGAAAAAGAAATCATCATTCATCATCCTCAGTAGTTGAGTCATTGTGAGCGGCATCATCATCATCAACATCATCATCATCAACATCATCTTGCCTTTTTGTGCAAATTTGATCTCTCCATGAAACCCTGTTCCATGCGTCAGTAACCGTCCTTGCATTTCAAGCAATTGATCGTGATTAACAGACGTGTCATTAAGCATCTTTAGTATTATTGCTTGCATCTCCTCGAATTCCTTATTGTATTGGTCAAATGACTCATCATCTTTCAATATAGGACAAGAAGATCCAAATTTTTCATCATGTCGACGCATCTTAGACCCTCGACGGTGTCCACCAAGACCAAATCTCCGCTTCTTTATCATTTCACGCACAATCTCCAAATATAATTCTGTTTCATCAATTGGAGTGTCTGGTCGCAACCGTGAAAGCTCGTGGTCCTTTCATGTATACTCGTAATAAGAATTTAAACATTGACAAGTCATATAAGTCATTGATACCTATAATTAACAAAAAGAGTTATGGTCAAGTAGTTTTTCTTACGGTAATCGCTCGCTTCTAGATCCAAGAAAGTAACGTTATCATGATTCCTTGTATGGAGATATAAACATAAATCCAAAGCAATGGCTTTCTACCGAGTTCCTTCTCCTATAAAATATGTTTAACTTAAATTTAAGTTTGAAACTTATATGAATCTAATGTATACATATGTATGTATGTATCTATGTATGTATGCCCAAAAACATACCAGCCTCAACGAATGCTCATAGATGGATATGGCTCCACCTCCGTGCACGCACGAACCCGAACCAGTCCCCCACCTCTCGATCTTCGATTTCGCTCGCTTGTTCGACTTTGCTTTATATTCGGAGTAGACCGCATCTTCTTGTAATGCTCAAAACCTCCAGAGATACATGTGATGGTTTTTGTCGGCTTCCTCACCATCTTACTAACAAAGTCAAGCATAACGAGTGCAACCGTCTGTCGTACAAATGTCCGACCATAGCATCATCTCGATCGTCTCCACTCGAAATGAGTCTCGTAGTAATAGAAAGTCAAGTCTTCAACATATGCTAAGTAAAAGTAAACGAAACTTAATTTTCTTATTTAAAAATCTCTTACCGCCCAATCGTTAAAATATTGCTCCTTGATATGGTTAGGAACCGTATCCCAACAAAGAGCCATCCTTATGTAAAGCGAATTTATATATCCGCGTTATTTGCTTTGACACTTCGGATGACGGATGCAAGAAAGTACCACTACATTTTTACAAAAAAAAAAAAGTTAGACCAATATTATAGTAAGTTCATTAAACGTAAGTATATATACGTAATAATATTTCATTGACTTACAATTCTTTCGTAGTTTTTACTTGGTCAAAAACACCGCCCCGCGCCTCGGCCATCATTAGTTCTACGTCTCGGGGCCCTAGCCGGCTCATCGTCTTGTTGTGATCTACGGGAGGCACCACTAATAGATGGCTCACTCGAAGGGTGGCTTGAAGTATTGGACGAATGTGATGTGTGCTCGACATGATCATGACTCGATGGGGAGGCATGCATACTAGAGTCGAATGAAGCAATCGGGACATGCCGGTAGTATCACGATGGGAGGGAGATGCGTGGGTAGCTTCGTAGAAGTAACGTGACCAGCGATAGGTGGAGGGAGTTGCGATGCCAAAAAGAGGAGTAAGCCTGTTGAGTGGTTGGATCATCATGGCCAAATAAAGATGGCCCCGATTGTCTGAAGGAGAGGGCCCCGGTGGGGTGCCGCGCATAAGGCGACGAGGATATCGCTGAAATAATTGTGATTGATGGTGTGAACGCCGTTGTTGGACAAAAAGTTGTGAAGGTAAGCAACCGCCGCCGAGCAAGTCGTTGACGAACGAGCCGCTCTTGACGCTGTTGAGACTCAAGATCATCGCCGGGAGATCGTACTAGCGAACGATCCACGTCGCGAGATGGACGATCTCTCGCGACCACCGATCGTCTCGCCGGATCGTCCACTAGATCCGTCCCTGATGACGATGCACTATTTCGCCTCGACATGACTTTTTTAAGGTTGAAGAGTAAGTTACAAACAAATGTAAATGTCATAATCAATTATTACGAAATGAATAAACAAATGTGTAACTAAATTTAGTAATTACGTTTGATTTCTTAAACCTACTTAAGTGAGTATGTCATGGTTCGTTGTCACTATTTTCACCAACCACTACTTTATTTATTCAAAAATGACTCCGTATAGAATGGTAAAGGCATATGGACAAGCTAATAGACTAATCAAGTCGAGTACAAAGTTCATAGTCTCATTCATAAATTCTCTAATCCTAATAGCATGCTATTTAAAGCTCATTTACCATTAAAAACATCAAATGAAGACATAGAGCACACGAAATGATACAATGAAAGCATCAACAAAACAATATCACGATGAACAAGTTCAAAGAGTAAAGATTATCAACAAATATCATTATATTAGAGTACAAAGGCACCATATAGTCACAAAGATCGCCAATCAATAAGTAATAAAAGGAAATGAAATGCAATTCAAAGTATCATCAGTATACTCACTTTTTCACGCAAAGATTCCTAGTCCAATAGGCCTCTCGTCACCCAAACTATCGCAAACGGACTCATATATATCTCTCGACGTTTGTCGGTGACAATCTAGGTTATATTAGATGTACTTAGTCTCAGAATTAAACGTTGATACTATCCGACACCAAAAAGACCTAAAAACATTTACACAAATGACCATTATGCAATTCAAAGTATCATCGTGTATACTCACTTTTATGCAAATAAGTGGATATGAGCATACCTTAAGGTTGATGCTTGATTGTATATAACTAGATCGCTTTCTTGATGATGAATAACCTCCTAAGGACTACAATTTCCAAAGCAAATAAAAGTCCCTAATAGCTCAATTTTTTTTTTCATTTTTTTATTTGAAAGCAACATGCTAATGTGAAGCAAAAAGGCTAGGAGTTTGTATTTATAGTTCTTGCCATTCATCCAAATGTACAACCCCATCTCCATGACATATAAGAGACCCTAAACACTCCTATCAACCCACTCATACAAAGGTATGATGCAGTTCTATCGACGCCGACGCCGCTCCTCCGTGTGGCAAACCGGTCGTACTCTATTTCGACGTGGATTTCTCCGTGCTTGTACGTCCGCCGAGTTTGTTGAGCTCGATGACTCGATCGAACTTCTTCCTCGTGTTGGCTCGATTGACCTCTATTACCAAGTGCTATCAAAGATAGGGGTTGAACCATTCCAACATACCGACTTCATGTATGTGGTGGGTGAAAGGAACATGAAGTGGCATGCCTAATAAGGGTCCGAATGAGCCATCTCCACTATATGGAATATTGTAGTTATAATATGGCTGAGTAAATGGACTTGGCATGTATTGAGGCAATGAACCATGCATTGAATGTGTAGGCATTCTATGGTCCATGTACGAAGATGATGGCCCAGAGCATATGGATCAAAATGATATGGATAAACACTCATGCTCGGTGTCATAGGCAAAAACATATGAGCATTCGATTGCGTTGGGGCCTAAGCAAAGGAGAGTACCCATAAGAAGAAGGGCGGGTTAGAGGTGGCGAAGGAGAACGTCTCGTCGCTCTCACCAATAGTCTCGACGTTCTTGGAGTTGGACGAGTTGGAGGTGGTGGAGAAGAACGTCTCATCGCTCTCACCCGCAGTCCGAGTCGTCGTTGTTTTTCTTCTCCTCCCTCTATCTCGCTAGGCTTTGATCCTCTTCTTGTTGTTCTTCCTCTTCTTCTTGAGATGCTTCGTCATCTATGTCCGCTCAACTACATTTTCATCATTCCACATAGTAGTCCTTTGTCTGTTCATCCTCATCTAAGATTCTCGATGCCTTCATGTAGAGCAGCCCATGCCTTGTTCGACCCCGTCATCGAGAACACTCGCTCCAATTGACGCGCAAATGTAGACTAATATACAAAAATGCAAAGTTGTTTGGTTAACAATTTTAAATATGACTCATGAGGATAACAAAGATTATAGTTTCAACGTTACCGAGAATTCGCAAAGGCCCCGTCATGTCCAATGTATCGCCCGGTGATAGATCCGTACCACCTCATGTACTCTTCGTGATCGTGTTCCTCTTCTTGTTGTATCGTGGCTATCGTATTACTACGATTTTCCCACAACTCTATATATCTTCGTGATACACCGCCCGATTTTCTTGACTCCTCTCAATTGGACGCGGTGCGTACGTGTGTCAAAATCACAAGGCGGTGGCACGACCCGTGACAATTTCAAATCGTCTCATGACCCTTTCCGGCCTATGCCACTCAACTATATGGAAACAAATTAAAGGACACGTCGAACGCCGCCCCGTGACCTTGAGTACATAATTGTGGAAGTGACTCCATGACATCACGTATGGTTGCCACTCCACGCATTCTCCCTCTCAAGCGTGTGTCAAGTGCATCACGAAATGATGATACAACGTGTGTGGCAGTCCTAGTTACGTAAAATGCAACTATCCATCTCGTATACAAAACAATAAATTTGTCGTAAATTAAAAAGACCCAATGAATTGTTAAAAATAACATGAGAAACATTTTTATTACCGATATCCCAAAGGAACGTCATTGGGCATGTCTACTCCATCACACGTTCGAGGTCGACCTCTAGGAACAAGCTTGCGCCTTGGTGCTATAAATGGAAATCTATCCCTGTGCCCATAGTTGTATAAGAATTGTCGCACCAGCCGACCTCGTGCGCACCAGAGTGAGATCCACGACACAACTCCCCGTATAAATATGCCAAACATGCACTTCCCCAACTATATTGTCCAAACTGTTTGAAGGTCCTCGAGCAACGGAAGAAACATCAAATGAACATATTGATTCGACTTGTCAGCGAACACACAACCACCAATAAGTTGTAGAATGTATGAACGAACATAACGTCGAACCATTTCCTCATTGATGTCATCCTCTATAGGTGGCACATTGTCTTCGAGCCATGAAACACGAACTCTATTCCCTTTACGTGAAGTGGTTCAGTCTCGCACCAAGTAGTCTTTCACACACCGCGAGATAGTCAACATCTCGTGCTTCCAACACTGTGCATACCATTAATTGGTAACCCGAGCTGAATTTCAACGTCTTGGAGTGTTATTGTACACTCGCCGCAACGCATGTGGAACGTATGTGTCTCTCGGACGCCATCTCTCAATGAAAGCGGTGATCAAAGCCCGCCAAGTCTAAAAATCCTACGCGTGAGACACCATAAAATCCACTAGATCGTAGGTAAGGGATCATTCGAGAATGGTAATTAATCCGTCGATCAACAACACCCAGCCTTCTTCGCATGCGCATTGTATCATGTACCTTACAATTGAAAAATATGTCGATATATATGTGTATTAAACGTTTTTGCATAAATATTATGCACATACATGTTAAATGCATATACCCGACCCTCCGCACTTGCGATGACCCGTGTGTAGATTGGAGGCGTAGAAGAGAAGGATCGATGGTCCTGGTTCCATGTGTACTCGCTCGCAATCGTGTGATTAAACAAATTGGTCGAGTAGTTTTAAAACTCACAACAAATCATTACTATGAGTTATAACATTAACAAATACGTATCTATTACTTTACGTAACATAAGGTTATACTATATTAATATAAATGTTATGAAATTATCAACTGACACCGTTTACAAACTAAATACAAATCCTCTCATTGGTTTGGATTGGGTGGTTGGGGTTGAGATATGGATGGACAATTTTTTTGTTATGTCCCTCTCGCACGACAAACGCCGCAACTGCTCCTCCTAGTAGGGACTCGAGCACGATCTCTATTCGGACATGTTCTTCGTTTATGTCCTTCTTGATGACATATGCCACATCGCAAGGTCCTCGAAACATTAGGAAGATCCATCTCATTTTGCCTTCGTGTTCCCTTTGGTCTCCCTCGCCACGTCTACACCTAGGATCCGGTAAAATCTTCGTCGCAAAAGTCGGCCAATACTTCTCATCTGGGATGGCTTTGAATTGAGAGGAGTAGCATCGTGCGTACACGTCCATCCCGTAGTATTTCTCAATAAATTGTGTATAATCAATTCGAATATGAGCACATGCAACCAACACGTGCGAGCAAGGGAAACCAAACGATTGCCATTTATTGCAAATGCAATACCAGCTCCTCAGATAACAATTTGTGTATTGTTGCCTTTATGCATACGATCGCCATGACGTCCAATGAGCACCTCAAACTCACCAAAGGTCGCGATTTATCAATGTCACGTAATGTCTCCTTGCAGATTGTTGATAATATGCAATTTTATCCATGGCATATCTCGTGTAATTGAGCCCGTGCGATATGGCTTCGTCGATTTCCTCTTCTTTCGTGGTTGGTGTATGTCACCAACCCGTAGTAAATCATTTGCACCATTGTCGTTATCGGCAAGAATCGTGCCCCTTTCAATACACCGTTAAAACATTCTACAATGGTAAGATAATGCCGTGTGGTCAATATCAAAGACATGTTGAAAACACATATAGGATAACAAACGTAACTACTATCGAATACATACCAACCCCGTTAGAATTCATCCATCCGCATCGCAGCCTCCATCATGCGATTGAGTCCAGAGTTCCTTGGGAATGGCATTCACATATTGAAGACACCGAGGACTTCCCGATGACAAATAAGCAAAACGCTCCATGCATGCATCAAATTTTCTCACTTGATGTTGACCACACTCGAGATAGGATAGTCTTCAACGAATCATTTTTGAAATGCGTGTTAAAATTATCGGTCAAGTGTCGCAGCAATAACGATGGTATCCTCTTGGTGGACAAAAACCATTTGCTGGTGTGTTAACAAATTTCGAGAATGCCGAGTGACGGTCGTAAATAATACAAATACCATCTCTATCGGTCACGTGTTTGCGCAACATTCTCAAAAACCACCCCCACGAGCTCTGCTGATTCGTTTTCCGTAATCGCAAATGCAACTCGGAAGTAGATGTCCATTACCATCAACAGATAGGGCAATCATTAGCTTACCACCGTATTTGCCATATAAGAATGTCGCGTCAACTCGTAGAAGAGGCCTACAATGTTTGAACCCTTCGATTGATGCTTCGAATGCGAAGAACACACGACGAAATTGAGGATGCTCGTCCCGATCTCATCTCGCAGCCCATTGTCTATGTGACCACTCAATCTTTGTCCCCGGGCTCTTATTATGTACAAACCGCCAACCATCTTGGTAACGTAGCATATGACGCGTCCCAATCTCCGAATGCATTTGCAATTGCTTTCCTTTTAGCATCCCACATTCGCTTGTAGGGAACATCATGTGAGTATTTTAGCTTAATCATTTCTTTCAAGGCCTTGATAGCAATTGCATGATCTATTTCGACAACGCTTTGTATCTCACGTGCAAGCATGTTGGCGTCGAGTGGGCATGACCGCGTTCTATGCCGGATTTATACAACCGTGCGGCTCGCCTAACCGAGTGATCTCCCACAATTGTTTCTTCTTTCGCAAACAAGCACGGAGACGCCACATGCACCCAGCCTTCCGGCGCACTTCGCACTTCAATGCCCATAAGGTTTTAGTTGACTCCATAACAAGGTATTGACAAAGTTGTTAACATGCCACAATTTTATGGCATGCCGCAAGTCTTTCTTATTGTCAAAGCACATTCCTCGTTTCCAACCGAAAATTAGGCATGTCCCATCCAGCCGAATGATGAGAATGTTGGGCAAAAGAGAATTAGCCACTTCCCAATCAATTTCATTATACACCTAAGCAATGGTTGGTAATCTTCTTCATCGCTTGCTTCTTCCATCCACTCCTCCTCGTCAATTGCAAATTGCTCATCATCTTGCAAGTTTTCCGCCCCCGGAGGTTCGTAGGTTGGGTCGTCTCGTAACAACATTTATACTTTCCCAATTACCGTATGGCGCAAAGATCCTCGAGGGGACATACGTCCTCGTCAATGTCGTTGTCGTGGTCCTCGTTACGGTCATCATCCGGGGCACTAATGTCATCATCAATCGAAGTAACAAATCTATCTTGCACAACATCACCTATAGGCGATTGCATACGTAATCTTTCCATCATTGATGCAGGCATGTCATGCCCACATTTTCTTCTACCACTGGGAATGTACAAAGAGAATTTTGATAAGGCTCGATTGGCTCGAAGGTTAAATAAATCTCTACCTTCGCCGATAATGGTAGATTCGCCATCGTTGACCACATCAACTCGAAGTGGGTCTCGTCTTGCAACGACACAGTGGATAAAATATTGTGAACCCGATGGATGAGTTATTACGTGACGATACGTCATCGTAATGAGAGTCTCAAGTGGACGAAATATCAAACGCGTTATACACGTGATCCATCAACTTATGTTTACTCATTCCAAACTTAATAATCATGGTCATTGATGGGGTCTCATTGTACTCAATGCCTGCGAAACCTTAACAATTTCTCCAAATGCATAAAAGTGAAACGGATGTTCCTACCTTCCATGACCTACATAATTTACCGCATTGATAATGTAAACAAATTACATATATATCAAGCGAAGAAATGATCAAAATGAGGATTTGAGGCACGACCGAACTTTTCAATAAATCCTCATCAAAAATTATTCTTGTTCCTATATCAAAATGGAGCATCTTGTAGTAATTTTTCAACAACTTCTCTCTCTCTCGCACTCGAAGGTCTTCTTTTCTCTCCCTCTCCGTGTTACATTAGTTACTTTGAGCACTCCATGTACAAGTGATTTCGATTTGACAAAGAGGAAGATGGTGCCTACGGCATTTGGGCGGTAAAAAGTCTTATTCGTGTTTGAATTTTGGTTGAGAACTTGTTGTTCGAGTTTGGATGCGAGGAGGAGAAACCGAGGTTTGTTTTTCACTTTAACTTTGATTTAATTTATAATGGAAGGAGTTAACACTTCTTGAACGGGTGTTGTATGATTGATCGCCAACACACATTACATCATTTATATACTTGTATGGACAATAATCACTTCTTGTTTTATGCCACTAATGCTTAATTGTTTTTGGTAAATATATCGTCTATAATGTTATTATTCTTAATCGTTGGTTATCGAAGCTTCAAGTGGTAGATAGTGAGTTCGAATATGATCAATTGTGGTCACAGTTAGCAAGTTAGCTACTTCCTTGCATGGTCGTAGCCAGAGAACAGGGAGAAGAATAGTCCGACGTATTGAAAGATGAGTAGTGGCATATTTTTTCATTGTACGATAGTTGACCGAACAATTGGAAATAACTATATCCGAACGGGGCAACACCTATAGTCTACTATCAGCACTAGAGAGCAGAGTGAGGACACTTGTGAATGCGAGATTACGTATTTTGTTACTGATGTTCACTACAAGAAATTCGACTTTTATTTACAAAACTTTCAATTATGAATATAAAAAGTGTAAGTAAAAGTCCATATTTGCTTATGACTCTTAAGTTTGTAAAAAAATTTGATATAATTGTAACTAAAAGTATTGTTTGTACTTATGACTCGTGAGTTCTAAGCAAAAGCTAATAATTATTAAGTGAATATCGACCCAATTCAACAATAGTTTTTAGTGAGTTATATGATTTCTTTTACACACAAAAATATATTTATATAAACTACTTTTGTTTGCAAGTAAAAATACTAACTTTTGCTTATGAATCTTAGAGGAAAGTAATATGTATAGCTTTGCAAGTAAATATGTATTTTTACTTACAATATATATACTCAATAAAAGGGAAACTACCAAACTATAAAAAAGATGAAGAAGAAGAATATAATTAATTAATAAATTAAGCTTTCACTCAAAAGGGACGAAACAGTAATATAATATTTAATTTTGACTTTTGTCTTTTGTACAAGTAAATAATAATTAAATGGTTTTTATTTTTTTTTCGATAAATCTAAAATAAATAAAAGATAGGCAAAAAAATATATCAAAAATAAGAAGATAGGCACAAAAAAGATAAGGATCTTGCTACGTACTCGAACACTGACGTGGAACACACACCCGAACCCCTACATCCTACCCCCAATGCACACACGTTGTTTCAAAAGATAATAAGTTAAAAACCCAACAATTTCTCTCCCTATCTCCTAGGCTCACGGTCGTATCTCTCACGTTGACCTCACAACTAATTTCTATTTCATCACGTCGCAAATCATCAAAGAGTTCCTCTTAACATTGTTGCGCCTTGCACTTCATCTCGATTCTGCATCGTCTCTTAATTTCATGGGTTCATCCATGTCAGTACATGCAATCTCTACAAAGGTTTTGATTTGCATTTCACCTACATTTGTTGATTAATCCTAATGTATTTTATACGTTTCAACTTATTTTCTTCATATTAATTGGGTGCATGTAAGATGCTATTGCAAAGTCGCTACAAGCTTCAAATATCCTATGGCTTTTTTAAGGTTGTATTCAATTTTTTTAATTTCTTTAATTTTTGTAATGAAGAAAATTATAAATGAATTTTAAACTGTCTAACTTTATTTTTTCTTCTCTTTCTAGTTGTTGGTTGAAGGAGCATTGGTACATTATTTGGTTACCCAGCTAAATCTACTCTAGCTAGTTTTGGGCTCCCGAATAAGACAAAGTTTGTCAAATTGATGGAAAAGTGATCTGTAATAATAATCAAGAATAAATAATCGTATTTTATTTAAGTTTAACCGTATTTTATTTAAGTTCTCTAACTCATTAAATTTTTTTATACCAAAACGAAACTCATTAAATTAACGTGAAAAATAATGAAAGGCACAAAAATTAAACAAAATAATATTTAAATGAAAAATCTAGTTATATTAATAAATATTATTGAAAACGAATAGAAATTTTATTAATGATATTATACACTTTTACTTATGATGGTGGGTTCGTAAGTAAAAAAAGGATCTCTTTACTTACAATTAAGTTTGTAAATGTAAACTTTTACTTGACGACTCTATTCTTACGATGTTTTTACTAACGACATTTTGTAAGTAAAAACTTTTACTTACAATTTTAACACTTTTACTTACAAATTAAATTCGCCAAGAAAAGATTTTTTCCTTCTTGTCGTTGTTGGAGATGGTAAGGCGACTAATAGTGTATACACCAGACACTCCATTAATACTAACTTGTAATTAATATCTTGTCGCAATAATCAAACACCGATAATAAATAACACAGATAATATTTATCTTTGGGTCGATTTGTCACTCACTTATAAAATATGTCAAATAATTATCAAGCATTTATCACTACACACAATAAGCTACGGCCACTACTACAAAAAAATTAATTTTTTTATGGGGTTTAATATTTGTAACATTTTGTTAACTATGATGTTCACATTCTTTACTACCTATTTAAAAATAAAACATTTAAATTACACACACCATGCAATAAACACATTTTCTTAAAAAATCTATTACACTATAAATATATTAAATAAATAAATAAATAAATTTTCGTTCTTACTATTTTTGTTCCGCTTTGTTCTTCAATTTGATATTCCTTTACCTACAAAAAAAATAATATTCCCCGTCAAAAAAAAAAAATTTAGTTATTTTATTCAAAATGAAAATTAAACAACAATAAAATATTAATATAAAGAATAATTAAAAATATCCAACAACGAATCATTTGCTAAATACATGAAAACACAAACACTCCCTGTGCTCAACTGCTCCCTCTCTCTCTCTCTAAGCTAACAAACTCAACACAATCCCAAATCAAAACCCAAACTCATGTACTCTTTCCTTCTCTTTCGTGTTGTTACCACACACTTTTCCCTCTCTCACCCTCTTTCTCACTCTCTCTCACTCTCTCTCTCACTCTCACTCTCTCTCTCTCTCACAAGACCTCTCCCTCTCTCACTCTCTCTCACTATCTCGTCCTCACTCTCTCACTATCTCGGCCTCTATTTATCTCAATCTCTCTCACTATCTCGTCCTCTCTCTCTCACTCTCTCTCACTGTCTCGACCTCTCTCACACAACACCTCTCACTCTCTCACTCTCTCTTACAAACTCTCCCCCTATCTCTCTCTCACGCCACTCTCACCCTCCTCTCTCTCTCTCACGCACCTCTCACCCCCTCTCTCACACTTTCACACGCACCTCACCCTCTCTCGCACACTCTCTACCTTTCTCTCTTTCTTTCTCCACAAACTCTCACCCTCCACGTAACTCCCTACCTCTCTCTCTCTCACACTCTCCCTCTCGCCCGTTCCCTCTCTCTCCCTTTCGGCTAACAAACTCAACCCACACACACTTCCACTTACACCGCAGCCTTCGTCGTAGCCGTCACCGTCGCGCGTATTTCTCTCGTTCTTCCACACACACTCTTCCTCTCCCTCACATCGTTTCTCTCGATCTCCCTCACACTCTCTCTGGCACTTTCTTCCTCTCTTTTCACTTACTCGAACCCTCTCTTCTCATTAACCTCACTAACTCTCTCCCACTCCCTATTTTAAATCTCCCACCGTACTCACCAACCAACTTTTAACCGTAGGGGTCATCGATAGGAGTGGTAGGGGTCGTCCATAGGCGTTGTACGGGTCGGTGCTTGCAGAGATTCGAATCTCTGCACTACGCCCGTGAAGAGCATGAAGTTTGCATCCATGTGGCACGGCATGCATGAGTGGTGGCATACGTGGGATGCCACCACGCATGCATGCATGCGAGATGCATGCATGGTCTCGCATGCATGCGAGATGCATGCATGCGTGGTCTCGCATGCATGCGAGGTCATGCATGTGAGATGCATGCATGCCAGACCACGCATGCATGCGAGATGCATGCATGTGTGGTCTCGCATGCCACCACGCATGCATGCACACCACGCATGCATGCACACCACGCATGCAGTGCATGCATGCGTGGTGTGCATGTGGAGGAGAAGCACGTGTGAGACGTGTGGGAGAAGTGTGAGACGTGTGTGAGACGTGCAAGGGGGAGAAGTGTGGGAGAAGTGTGGGAGACGCGAGGTGTGTGGGAGATGCGCGGGAAAGTGAGGTGAGGTGGCAGGTGGGAGATGCGCGGGAAAGTGAGGTGAGGTGGCAGGTGGTGGCAACACGAATGGCGCCTTTACAAAAGGCGCCATTCGTGTTGCAGGTGACATGGCGCAACATGGTACAGTTGGCGCCTCTTGGAGAGGCGCCATTCAAATGACGTGTACAGATGGCGCCTCTCCGAGAGGCGCCATTCAAATGACGTGTACAGATGGCGCCTCTTGGAGTTCCACGTCACTCCATTTCGCGTTTACGAAACGCGGTATACATTACTTAAAGAATAAAAAAAGAAAATCATAATAATTTACGAATAAAAAGAAAAATAACCGTATTTGATGTAATTTTTTCTGGTTTCTATCCTTTTTCTTCATCTTATCCCATTTATGACTATTCGCAGGTGTTTTATCCTCTTTTGTTGAAGCATCGGAGTTGAGAGCTCGATATCACCGTTGAGGTTCTCTAGTATATATATAGTTAGTCTATTTGGGAGTTGGTAAGTTCTGGCAGAAGCAAAAAACATATCTAATTTCTTGAAAAACAATTTTCCACTCTTCGGCTGAAACAGAATACAGAGCTATGTCAAATACTAGTTGTGAATTAAAGAGGTTGAAAGAGTTATTATTATCACTTGGCGTGACACATCCAACTCCAATTCCACTTTACTGTGATAGTAAGGCAGCATTGCATATTGCTACAACTCCGATTTTTCATGAACGCACCAAACATATTGAGATTGACTGTCATTTTGTTCGTGATGCAGTTGGTGATGGCCTCATTCGACCTACATATGTTTCAACTTCTATGTAATTAGCTGATGCACTGACTAAAGCACTGGGACAACAATAATTTTTAGCTTTACAGGGCAAGTTGGGTATTTATAATTTGTATGCTCCAACTTGAGGGGGGTATTGAGAGTAAGTTAATTTAGCATATTTTATGTATGCGTTAAAGTGATTTTTAGCAAGTACCATGTGTTTATTTCATAATTAGAAAGCGTATATTTTTATTAGGGAAGAACGTGCAAAAGAGGGTGTACTTGGGTTTCTGAATGGGGGATTGTAACTTTTTATATACGTGCATTCATATATGAATAGCAGGGAAAACCCAAGTACACCCTGAAAGGAAAATCCAAAACCTCCAAACTCCCATGGATTTGAAGCAAATACTGGGCGATCTCAACAGGGAATCCTTCATCACCCTTCTCTCAAAGCTGATAGGAGAGTCCAAATTCGTCCAAAACAACCCACCAGAGTTGACCCCTGAAGAGGACAGAGTGGGCAAGCATGTGTTGGATGTTCTCCAACCTTACAGCACCTCCAATGGTGGAGGAGGGCCTCTGATCATCAACCATGTCTCATACGTGAAGCGGAGGGGGTACATAATTGTGGAGTACCCTGGAAGTGATGATCAAGGAAGGATCTTGTCCTTTGTTGGGTGTCACATGGATGTTGTCACTGCAAATCCTGACGATTGGGCATGTGTTTGATGTGTTTTGGGCATTATTTGTATTTGTGTTTGTTTTCTTAATTTGAGTAATTCTATATGTTCTTTTAGCAAAACTGAGGAAGCCCTTTCGAGTATGTTTTGTTTTGTTTGCCCATTTTGATTTTTAGGTGAATTTTGATGGTTCAAATAAAAAATTGCAGGTTTGATATTCATAGGATGTGAAGGGTGTTGATGTGGTAGTAGTTGTGATTATTTCTTGTTGAGAAATTTGAGAAAAGAGTGCTTAAGTAAGAGGGTTAAAAACTATGTAGTGGTGGTGGTGTTGTATTAGCCTTCTAGGCTTCCCAACTGCTAGTCCTTGCTCATATACCCTTGTAATGTTGAGTGCTCGAAAATGCGGAATCCGTTTTAATTGATGTCTGGGGATGTCTGGGGAATAAAGTTATGAAGCTAGCGGTGGTGCTGGTTGTTTTTATTTTTTTTTACCATGAGTGTCCGAACAGCCTCAGCCCTCCCGATTAAAGCCCGACGAATCCCATGGGTTTAGGAGAGTGACCCTACCACTAACCTAGAGGTGGAAGACTCGAAGGAGAAATAGTGTAGTTGCTGCAAATCGAATTCATCACCTCTACCTTAGAGTAATAAGGCCCTATTCGAAACCATTACACCACACCCTTTGGGGGCATGCTGGTTGTGTATTTCAAGTACAATAGATAATATGTGGATTGATGAATAATTAATTTTGTGCAAAATTGGAATGTCTGGTGATGTGGGATCTCTACTACTTCAAAATTTAATGTGTCCACAAGCATACTTGTTGTGCACTGCATATGACTGATAAGTTTGAAACGAATTGAAGTTGTGAAACATATGTATGTGTATTCTCGAATCATCTGTTTTCATAAAAAACTTACGTGGTATCGAATGGATTCGTTTTCTTCAAATAGCCAATGCGTGACACTAAAGGGCCAGGTATCGTCTTGTGTTTAGTTGATTAGTCAGTCACAGCTTTGATCTTCCCTAATTTCTTGCTAAAAACTAGTCTTGTGTGGGCTTTCGATATATTTCAATGCTCATCATGAGCAATTCACAACTTTATTTGATTATTTAAGAAACTGTTCATTCTCTAACATAATTGGGGCCCTGCTGCGGTCGTCCATCCTTAATCGATTTATTATCAATAATTGCTTGAAAAATATTTTGCTTGGTTTGCTTGTCCTAGAGCTAAAAGTTTTTTTTATTTATATACTAAACTAAAAGTTTTTCAGGATTTTGATCCGTTTTCTTTGAGCATTGATGGAGATAAGCTCCGTGGTCGTGGGACAACAGTTTTTCAGGATTTATATACTTGTTGAAACAAAGCCAAAGTTATGATCCACTGTTGTTGTTGTCTTCATTGCCAATGAAGAAAACTCTACGATTCCAGGAATTGGTGTGGACGCACTTGTGAAAGATGGATTGCTAAACAAGCTTAAGCAAGGCCCTTTGTAAGTAACTTACCCATTTATTGTGAAGATTCAATTACTGAGATGTCTCCAATACTGGAAGAAACAAAGGTAAAGATCATCACATAGAGATTTCTTATTTGATATGTTTTTTTGGTTCTCTATAGATATTGGATTGATATTGCTGACAAACAACCTTGTGTTGGTACAATTAAGGCTACAGGAAAGCTTTTCCACAGCGGTCTAGCACATAAGGTGAACTATTCAGCATCCTCCAGCCATTGAAATTCCTATATTCATTTGGGATTTGAATCCTGCGTTCCAGTGTTTTGTTCTTTGGAGAGCACATTTTCTAAGTAACACATACTGTTTACCTAATAATTGTGTGTTGTGGGATTTTGGCATATGGCAAGCGAGGGAACAAATGGTGAGGTGTTAAAGAACTTTGTGAATTGGAAAGAGGAGGTGGAGGAAAAGATAGGAAGCAAGTGGTGAGGTTCTAGAGCATTAAGGAACTAAGGTTGGATTGATCCTAACTTCTAAGCATTTGGGATTAGAGCTTTGAAGTAATGAGACTGCTTGGGACTAAAATGGGAAACACGAATCTGAAAATGGGGATTTTCACCCATGAATATACAAAGTAACGATAAGTGAGATGATGGATGCGGAGAAACCAATGAAGTCCACTTGATATGTATGTTGGCATACATCAAGGGGCCCTCATTGGCTCATACTCCATCTATTTCATCATAGGGGCTCAAACCCTACAACCTTTTCATCTACACTGGTAGAATCGCACCATCTCTCTATTAGAATCTTAGATTTAAACTGCTTTTGATATGTTGCATATCATGTGTGTAAGTGGCAAGCTGAAATATTGACGGAGATCACTTGTATATAAAACGAAGATTGGTATTTTCAAATAAATAGATGAAGGGAATATCTGGACCATTGCCCTTTTTTCAAAACTCGGATGGATAATCAAATATTCCCTACAGAAAGAAGATACTTTTTTGTTGGAGGTGTGTAATTTTAGCTTTCCTGATTGGAGGTGCGTAATTTATGCTTGAGGTACATTGTTTCCTACGTTTCTTGTAGCAAAACCTTTTCTTTATCAGGTATTATGATAATCTTGTCAGTAACACACTAGTATGTGTTATGTAATGCATATCTGCTTATATGAATGCATGAGCTGTCAAATTGTAAAAGCAAATGTGTTCTCTCTAGTTTTCTGTCTTTGGTGTATCTAACATGAATCCAGTGACGTTCTGTAGGCTGTTGTGTTTCAACTGCTAGGCTGTTGTGTTTTAACTGCTCCATATTATGTCGAGACGATGTTTCACGGTTATAGCATACTATTTAATTATAGAAGATGTACAAATATCCTTGCTTTCTCAACTCTATGAATGGTTATCATAGCATTGAAATCAAATTTTCAGGCTATAAATATCCTTGTTGAGTTGTTTATTGCATTGAAGGATGAAGGCTTTGGCGTTCAAACTGCAGGCTATGGTATGCTATCCTCAATTTGTTCTTTCATGGTTTGAAATTTATATTTATTGTGGCTTACGATGTTTCGAATTTTACATACCTCGCAAAGAATGAGTACTGCCTTATCTCTGACATGTGCCAAGGATTCCAAGTCCTTGTTAGCATCATCTCGCAATTGGAAAATGATGGCTGAAAACCGGTCTTGCCATACCAACCAAGATCCAAATCGCTGGTATTTCTTTTATACTTGTCTACTTCCATCTGATGTAGCTGCTGTAAACTGATCAACTAAGCCCATATTTTTCTTTAGATTGTTACTCTGTGGATGTCTTTGTTTTTATTTATTGTCACTTTGTATAACATAATAACATTTTATGAGTGTGGTACCTGTTAAAGGGAATTGGACATAAGCTACTTGCTCAAGTTTCCAACATATTCGAATTTTTAGCGAATACATCTTTGCACTGTCTTTTTTCCTGCCGTTGTGCAAAAACCACAACATTTCTGTGGTGCAGATGGTAGCTTCAGAGGAAAGAATCCAAGAGAAATTATTGATGGTTGTTCCGCGATTTTTCCCATTTGAACTTGGCAGACTATAATCTTGGCTATTATTATTGAAACTTAGTTCTGCTTGTTTGTTCTTAGAGTTTGAGAAATTGGGAGGTTTGGGCTTGCCGATTAAAGCTCAGCCATGGGCGCCTTGGTTGATTAATAGGAAAAGCTTGCTCACTGATATTAATGGTGACAAACTTTTACAGCACCATGACTTGTAATCAACAATACTATGGTACATAATTTACATATTCAGACTTTATCTGCAAACATTTGATATTTTCATATACAGTGTTTTCCTGCTACCCATTTAGGTCTCTCTATGTGGAACAACCAAGCTATACCATGTAAGAAGGGGGTTTGCCGCACTTTGTTATGATCGTTGATGTTTTATGGTGAACTTGAATATCTTCCTAGTATATGCCGTGCGTGATCATGGGAGATAGAAGGTTTTGCGTCTGCAACAATGGAAAACAGTTAACTCGGCAGAAGTTTAAAAAGGGTGTGAGGTTCAACAAGACACCAAGATAGAGTGCCAAAAGCCCTTCAAGAAGAGGGGAATAGATTTTCTTCAATTGCCACCTCTCATACCAAGCTGCAGACCAAATGCGACACAAATGAGTTTTAATGCAAAGGAAATGATCACATATTTGTTGGTGAAGAACAGGATGAACCTGCAAAAGTTTTTTTTTTGTTAGAATATAAGACTTGCTCTCAAGCCGCGTAAGTTTGACGCTCAATCACTCAAGGAATTATTTGTCATAGTGTTCATCCATTGCTTCCCGTATACCTGAAATTCAAACCCCACAACCAAAAAAAGCCAAAAAAAAAAAAAAATCAATCCTAATTAGACAACTCCCTCTTCAATAAACTCACAAGAGCATATACAACATCAAAGTCCTAATCCAAATTAGTTAATATTGGCTACATAGATCAAACTCTTTCATTACACTCAATTCATTGCACTTAGTGATGCACTTTATAAATTCTTTATTTTTTTTTTGTATTACTTTATAAATTCTTTGAAAACGTGTTCTAAATTTGCTTAGGTCTTCCCATACATCGTCTGATTTCTTAAAGTTTTATTTAGAGGAGTTTACTTAATCTTCTAAATTTGCTTAGGTCTTTTGATGCAGCCATCTTTTGATTAGAAAAGAATTAGAGAAGAAGAGAGAAGGATTAGAGGTTGAAGAGACTAAACTCAACACAAATTATATTAAAATTATAGTGACTAAACTCTAACAAATTATATTAAAATTACCATACTAACCTTGTACTATTATAACCTTGTTTTATACTATATTAATCCTATTACATGTATGCATCATTACCGACCCCTTAACAACAACCTTGTCCTTAAGGTTAAAGGATGCGGAGCCACGAAAGCAAGACCTACGAACATGATTCATGAACCTCCAAAAGAGTTGGAATTTGGCAATCGAAATCAATATCATTGGCATGGAGAAGTTTTCGATCCTATATATGATCACCAAAGAGCTGGAAAAAGTAGTTTGAAGGATCCAAAATGCAAAAAAGTAGCTTGAAGAGGCAACTGTACTAATTTCCATGTTGTCCAACTTTGGCCTTTGCATTTCCACACATGCAATCCCAAGCATAAGGTTGGCTACATTTACCTTTGTCGTAACAAAGAAAATAGGCGCTAGAGGGGCGATCATATTTTGTAGTAGTTACGATATTTATTTGATTACGATATTCACGTATTAATTTCATTATTTGTGTACGGTAAAGTTGTATAAATAAGAGTACACCCAATCAATACAATTCCAATAACATTTCGGGAGGGTATTGTGGGTTAGGTTTGGGCTATTTATAGTTGTAGACTTGTGGCTAACAACATAACAGAACCCAATTCCAATAACATTTCGGGAGGGTATTGTGGGTTAGGTTTGGGCTATTTGTAGTTGTAGACTTGTAGCTAACAACACAACAGAATCGCAAAGTCGCAAACCCCACTGTTATAAATCTCGAGATAAGAAGTTTGCGTCTGAGGCAAGCACCTACGGTCGATGTGTTCTGACGTGAGGTCGGGGCGTCATTCTAGCTTAACCACAATCTATAAATAATAAATAATAGGTGACCTAAAGAGGAGCCTCTCTCTATTAAGTTAGTAGCAGCAGAGGTCGATCGAAAGAGGGAAGAATGGTTTCAGAAATAGAAGAAATGGTGGTTTGGACAGCCACACTCACACTCACACTCACAATTCTTTCCTCTTCGACATATCTCTATCAACAACACCGCCGAAAATGCTCCTCGGTTTTGAATAGAGAGAGAAGAGGGTTTCATTTCAATGGCGCTGCTGAGATGTTCGTTGATGGCGCTGCTGCTTTTCGTGGTGGTAATGGCGGGAGCAGATAAGGCGCCCAAGAACAACAGCTCCTTGTTGGTTAGTTTCCTCAACTCAATTCAATGACCTCCATTTCATTTCGTCCCCACAAAATGGTACTATACAACAACAACATATGTAGTTGATATAATACCATAGAAAATCATTGTGACTATTCTTAGCAGTAGGTTTAGTTCATACATATGTAGTGCAACTCTGCAGGCAAGAACAATGACTTGGTGCACTGTGCACATAACCGTAACAAAGCTATTCTCTGTTTATTCAATTCAATATAACTCAAATACATAGATTTTATCTTTTTATACTATAAAGATATGATCCACCACCACCCTTGTATCTTCATCATTTAACACATCTAACCATAGCCCTTCATCTGTTCACACTATAACCCATCGTAACAACTTAGTTTTCACTAGCTAACAACTCTAATTAATTCTTACAAGGTACAATAAAACTAACCGCTTACAGTTTTCTTTGGAAGTGAGGTTTTGATTTGAGCTAATCGATTCCTTTTTGTTGTTGGGTGGTAGATAGGAGTTCGAGTATGTAAATGGGTGGGGGTGGATATGGTTTGAGTTCGGTTGGAGTATGGGGGCAACAAATATGATTGATTGAGGTATATTAAGAAGTTAATTAATATTCAAGAGGAGGAGCAATTAGTGTTTATACTAAATTGATGGAGCTAAGGGGGCTGATATAGGGGTGGGGTAGGGAAATTAGTGTATTTACCAGTGACTGCAGGCCTAGGCATCAACTAGGCATTTTGGAAAAAAATCGCCTAGGCTATGCCTTAGGCATGCAACGTCCTTATAAATAGTTTTTTAAAAATTTGAAGGAGCTATTTACAATTAAGTTTGACAATGAAATACCTACCCAACAACAAAATCTTGATAGAATTAACGTTACATAAGGACATAAAGCCTTATCATTAGTATTTTTGAACTATATATTAAGTAATAATCAAATTGACTAATAGACAATTAGTGTTATTCAAGGACCTATAAATAAATACTTATCTGGGGACTTCTAAATAAATATTGTTTTGTTCGCCGGCTAGGCGCCGTCTCGCCTAGATTAGGGAAATCGCCTAAATAGCCTCTAGAGTGCCTTAACGTACAAGAAATGAAAAGTAGTGCTCATTCCTCAAAACTATAAGATGATCATTTGTAGGAAAATCTCGTTCGAATTTAATATATTGATAAGTTAACAATAGGAAAAACAATTTCCCAAAAATATCACTCCAAGTCTAGTTTTAGATGCCACCTAGAAATTCTGTCTAGGATTGGTATGAATAATGTGTAGAAGTTTGGTTTTGAAAACCAATCTTAACAGTTCATCTATAAATCTTCTTTATGTGGAGGGTGTTTTTTTTATTAAATTCCTTTGCAAATGAGACGTAGTGCTCATTCCTCAAAACTATAAGACGATCATTTAATTTGTAGTAAAATCTCGTTCGCATTTAATATATTGATAAGTTAACAATAGAAAAAACAATTTCCCAAAAGAATATCACTCCAAGTCTAGTTTAGATGCCATCGAAATTCTTTCTAGGATTGTATGAATAATGTGTAGAAGTTTGGTTTTGAAAAAATTATGACATTCTAATTATCGATTTTTTTGTTATTGATTTTTACAAAGCGATCGCTCCTGTGTCGTTTGTTTCAGGATATGGATTTGGTGTGCTTCCCTGTTGACGTAAGTTTGTCATTTTATTTTTTAAATACTTTCTTTTCATGCCAATGGCTATAGTGTTTAGGCAACAAAAAGGAATTAGTTGATACTTGATACTTGTTTTTCTTTTCAATACTTTCTTTTGGTGTGCTTCCCCTGCAATTGATTTGTAACAACAGTACCAGATCTGATAAAACAAATGGAGTTCTAAAGTCTATGAGGGGAAGTTAAGCTTAAAAAAAAGAATGAAATAAATAATTCCCTTAAGATGAATATATATATATATATATATACATAACACTTTGTCGTCTGGTCTGAAACTAAATGAAAGTGGAACTAGGCGGCCTGATTATCATGATAGCTTCCCAAGGTTAATCATGCACCATTTTAATCCTTGAAAGATAGTTGTTTTGGTTAGATCAAGCATGCCAATAATTAGTGAGGTAAAATCTCTAATTCAAATCCACTCGTTAACCTTTAACTATTTTTTCTCAAAGCCATCCATCTATACTTCAAAGAGAAAGAGGCAAGGAATAGCAAGTCCATTGTCCCTTAAATCAACCCAAGCATGCATCCACCCAATAACCTGGTGCACTGTGCACATAAACGTAACAAAGCTCGCTCATACGTATGTAGTGCAACTCGCAGCAAGGACAATAACTTGGTGCACCGTGCACATAAACGTAACAAAGCTCGCTCATACGTATGTAGTGCAACTCGCAGCAAGGACAATAACTTGGTGCACTATGCACATAAGCATAACAAAGCTATTCTCTGTTTATTCGATTCAACATAATTCAACTACATAGAGTTTATCTTTTTATACTATAAAGAAATGATCCATGACCCTCAGTATCTTCATCATTTAACACATCTAACCATAGCCCTTAACTGCTCACACTATAACCCATCCCGACAACTTAGTTTTCTTTAGCTAACAACTCTAATTAATTCTTACAAGTTATGATAGAGCTAACTTCTTACAGTTTTCATTGGAAGAGAGGTTTTGATTTGAGTTAATCTGTTACTTGTTGTTGGGTGGTAGATAGGAGTTCGAGTACATAAATGGGTGGGGGTGGATAGGGTTTGAGTTAGGTTGGAGTGTGGGGGCAACAAATAAGTTTGATTTAGGTATATTGGGAAGTTAATTAATATTCAAGAGGGGGAGGGGGACAATTAGTGTTTTTACTAAATTGATGGGGCTAATGGGGTCGATATAGGGGTGGGGTGGGGGTAAATAAGCTTGATTGGGTTATATTGGAAGTTTATTAATATTTAAGGAAAACGATTAGTGTATTTACCAAAGCTGATTGCAAGCAGTGTCACCTAGGCCTCGACTAGACGTTTTGGAACTAAATCGCCTAGTCGTTGCCTTTTGCATGTGGTGTCCTTCTAAGTAATTTTTAAAAATTTGAAGGGCTATTTACAATTAATTTTGATAATGAAATACCTACCCAACAACTAAATCTTAACACAATTAACGTTGCATAAGGACCTAAAGATTTATTAGTATTTTTGAAGTATATATTAAATAATAATCACATTGACTAATAGACAATTAGTGTTATTCAAGGACCTATAAATAAATTAATGTGGTAGCCAATGTAGGCCTAGTGTTAGAATTATATAGTATGGCGTGTAATAGGGGTATTTTAGGAATATTTACTTTTGATGTGCTAGGTTTTTTTAGTGATTTAGTATAAAAGGTGTAAGCTCAACCCCACTTGTAGCTTTTATCATATGAATTGAAAAATTAAATCTTGAAGCCGTGGATCGGGTGTTTGCATTCTTCAATCTTGTTGGTTTGTTCTTTATTCCTCCTCCTTTGATCCTCTCTACATCATAAATAAATACTTATCCGGGGATCTCTAAATAAATTTTATTTTGTCCGCCTAGGCGTCGTCTAGGCACTTCCTCGCCTAGGCTAGAGAAATTGCCTCGAGATCGCCTTAACGCCTTTCAATCCTTGTGCTTAACAACAACAAATCGTTGCTTCATTTTTGATGTATTGGGTTTTTTATCTTCTTTTGTGATTTGTGCTTCTCGGCTGTGCATTTTGATCTTCTTGAATGCTCTTCATTCGATTGGTTTTGGACTTAAAACTTCTTGTTAGTGTGACGTGTTTAATAAAATGTCAATACAACTGTATAATTAAGTTGCCACATGTCAATCAGCTTAGATATATGTTTCAAACAAAGAATGTTGGTCCTCAGTTTTGGATTTTATTGTGTTTTGCAACTCTAAAACTTTAGTCTTGACTCTTGAATTCCTTGGCCTATTGGACTTTTTTTTGGCATATTGGTAAAATTATAAAAAAGATAGGTAAACTCTCAAGAATCCATTAATGCCAATTCAACAATAAAAAAAATAACAAAAATTTGATAAAGTTGAAGGCTTAGGAAAGAATCATGATGATAATGGAATAGTAGCTAGTAGAATTAATTTTTACAAAAAAGATAGTATTCATCCAAGTATTGACAGTTGTGATAGTTTAGAGTTTGGCCGTTTAGGCCCTTTAGGGATAGGGATTTGTGGTTTAGAGTATCTTTTACTAGAATGGATATTGATGTAATAACATTTGAGATAGTGACTTGTGAATCAAAATTTTCAGTAGTAAAGGTTGTTTCTAAGTTGTTGTTGTCTTTCATTTGGTTTAATAATGTATTCATTAAAGTTTAAAAGAAATCATGAATTTCAAGACCAGCTTGGCTTGCGTAGAATACTTAAAAAAATCAAAAATCATTTTATTTTAATTTTTTTATCTAAAAAGATATCAGAATCCTGTTTGCAAAAAAAAAAAAAAAAATCTAAAAAGAAATCAGAATCCTGATCTTATTGAAAATTGTCAACTCGACACTTTTATTTTGTTTGATTTCAATGAATTATTTGCTTTTGAAATAATCCTTTTATTATATGGTAAAGACACTGTAGAGATCGAACAATATTTCTGCCTTGCGTACTTATTTAATCAACGTCGAGTCCTATAATTGCATATTGGGATTTGCTTGCTCTTTTTTGTAAATATAGATTGTTTTCATTGTTAGTAATTGCATATTCTCAACCTACGTTATCTCCAGTTTCTAGTTATTGATTTATTTTTTTTTTGGTTATTAATTTCTATAGGAGAGTGCTCTTGCACCTGTTGATCCTGATTGGGGAGTAGGCGTACAGCCTGCAGATGTGAGTTATCAATTTATTTAGTTTTAATACTTTATTTTCACCACAATGAAAGACAATACCAACCAATGAAAGACAAAAAAGTTAATTCCTTCTATAGCTAATTCCTTTTCGTGACAAAAAAAGATAAAATTGAATTATTCACTTCTGATCTTCTAAAATTCAACACTCTCAATTAAATAAGATAATTGCTTCAAATGAGCCAAGCTTAAGCACGCTAATTTTTTACTATTAGTTTACAATACAATGATTATGGTTGGGCCTATACTAGACAAATATAAGGCCAAAGAGCTAATTAACCTGGGACAATGATGTAGCCCTGACATTTGGAGTCTTTAGTTAAAATCTTACATGAGAACTTCATATTTCCCTATTAACAAGATTGATATTGCACCCCGCTCTTATTCTAGTATAGCTCGCATATCATGGGACCTCAAATTGATCAGTGTAGATTTAAAAATAAAAATAAATAAAATAAAGGTGATTGATGTAGACTTTGCTCAACAGATAAACTAAAAATTATATCACTATGTTAACAGAAAATAAGTCACATTGTTCAATGCATGCCTAGCCCTTCAAAACTTATGCTGTCAATGCATGCCTAGCCCTTCAAAACTTATTTATAATTTTTGCAGTTTAATTTTTAATTTTATTTGTACTTAACTTATAAATGCAGACGGATAACAATAAGCAATGCTTTAATGCATATTCTGGAGGCCTTGTTGTTACCAGTCAAACTAGAGCATTGGGAGGTGTCTTCGACCATGTATTAGTATATGATGGAGATCAATATGTAGTCGATATATAGATATATCAGGTAATTGTCCATATTTGTATCATTCTATAAAATACTTTTATTATGTTAAAAAAATAACAACCAAAAGTGCAACATTAAAACTTGTTTATAATTGCGTCTTTACCAAATTGAGATTGCCCTTCTAACTCAATTAATCGCAAAGACTTCGACGTCTCTTTTCTCAAAGTTTCCATTAATACTTTGTCCATAACCCTGCCATGATTGTATCCATAATGACTTTTCAATGTCCATAACCCTTGTTTGTCGACGTTTCTTCTAGCACCAGCAGCACCAAAAGCTAAGACCCATGACTGTAGCTACACCGATAATAAGAACGATAATAAGGTACGCTCTGCAATAAAACACATTTTACATTTAATTAGTTTTTGAAACAAAAACTAGATAAAATGAAACAGGAGGCCTAATCATTCACATATTTAAAACAAGAAATAGGAAGCCTTGTTCAAGGAAGACAATTGCTTGGTTGTATTTTATCAAATTATTTGTCTCCAATAATGATATTATGATAAATTTATTTTATTGCAGCCCAGCTTACCACCTGCGAGGGAGAAGAAGCTTGAGCCTACTCTCTCACTGGGCGGTGACAGTCATCGTGGTGATTGTCATCGCCTGTTTTTTTTTTTTTAGCACTACTGCTGGTTGGTGCCTGCCTGCTGAGGAGATGTTTGATTGCTAGAGCGACTCGGCCAGTGGTCTCGGTTGATTTTGAGCTCTGACTCTTATTTGTAGTGTATGTTGTCTTACTTAAAGTAGAATTTAACAGCTGAACTTTAGTTGAATTAAAGCATATATATATATATATAATTGGCACACACGATACACCCAATCGGTTCTCGTGGATTTTCATAACCCCGTTGAGCAAAAATGGGATATGCATGTGAAATAGATGTCTCGAGTTATTACATATATAATGATCGATGCAGAAATGGATCGAGTCATCTCTGTTCTTTTATCCAAGAAATGATATTTCTATTTTGCATAATCCAATCATTGATCCCCAGAATTTCTACAATAAATTAGGTAGTTTGCATAATCCCTCTATTTTTGGTTGCTCTTTTTTTTTCTTGATGAGTTAATTATGTATAGAACCAAAAAAGGGGATAGGGGTGGCCAGTCTGCCGCCTGGGGGTTGCTTGGTTGCATGGCAGCATAGGATGCAGGAACGTCAAGACCGTGGCTTGGTTTATTGGGGAACAAAGATCTATAATGGATTGTGTTTAGCCTAAAAAGTCAAATCAAATTTCATGAAATCGTAGAATAGAAATCAAGGAGAACCAGTGGTGCTATAATCGTTTTCAAAATCTCATGCAAATTAAGGTGCAAAGGTTCGGGCAAGTTCAAATCATGAATTCAATATATGATATTCATATTGATGCTTTTGACTATTGTTTAGTGCAATACACTTCATTGTTGTATTAATTCCTTTGAACTGTATTTTTTAGACATGAGGGTAGTCTTTGTACAAAAAAAAGGGATTTTAAACATGTTTTCGTTCCAAATTATGGGGTGTCCCTGACTTTAATTAATTTTAGTTGCAATAAATTAACTTGGGATAAAGTTATCATATTTGTAGTTAACTTCATAATAATAATTAGTTGCCAAATGGTCGGCTTTTTCTCCATGTAATTTATATATTATAGGCCGGCACTCCTCCAAATTTTAGTCCATGTTTGTTTTTTATTTCTCTTCTTCAACATTAGCTTCTCTCCATGATCTATGACTGTAGAGATATTGGGTTTGACTTGATATTAGAAAGACCATATTAGGAACGGGAAAAGAGAACTCTAATGGCAAGTAATATGTGTTATTGTGTTAGTTTGTTTTATCAGTGTATTAGCATATTATGTTAAGACATGGTTGAAAAAGATCATTTCTGTTGTCGATGTTAAGTCAGATGTTTCAATTAATTAGTATATAAGCTTAATGAGTTTGAGAAAGGTAAATCATTAACATCTTTGATTAATACATTAGCTACTGCCATTGATTTACATATCATTTTATTTTACTTTTAGTTTCTAAAAAAGTTGTAAGCTTTTGTCATGTCTACCCAGTGGAGTCCATATCCAACTGTCGATCCTAAGCCTTAAAAAGAAGAGGGAAAATGTGGCTATCGCGTGCCTTACTTACTAGTATATATATACCTCCAGATTGTAAGAGAAGTAAGATTGAATGATGGATGAACTCTGAAATCAATGACTTGAAGCATATATGTATATACAAATATATTACGTTCCTGAACTTCATGGGCATTATGAATTCCTTGTCATGCCCTTCGGACTCACAAATGCACCTTTCAATTGTAGTCTCATGAATGATTTCTTCCGACCAAACATCTGCAAATTTATTTTAGTTTTCTTTTGATGACACACTAGCCTACTCACAGATTTGGGAGACTACCTTGCACATCAACACACTAACTAAAACTTGGGATTGAGAAGGAGATCGAAATGCTTGTGTAGTAATTTCCTTAGGCCCTTAGTGCTTCCTGAGTACTTTTGATAAAGTTAGAACACCTATAAGTCAAGTTCGGGAATCGAGATGATACGTATCTATATTGCCAAGGATTAGGTTATGTAGGATCACTAAGTTAGACCCGCTTTTATTTCAAGATATTTTAAGTTGTTATTTCATTTAGGCCCAATGTTGTAAGGTTTGCCAAGTATTTAAAGCTTTGTAATCAAAGTGAACAAACAAGAAAGAAAAAGTACAATTTTATTTCATCTATCTTCTCCTTCCTTTGGTGTCTTCATTTTTCTTTTTAATGTCTTGGATTTCCCTTTAATATCTCTTTTATTTAGTAGATTTGATCTCATCTCAAATGAGTTCATATCACGAGAATATCTTCATGTCGAGACGGTGAACAAAACCATCCAAGAGAAGTAAGAATGAATGATGGATGAACTCAGAAAATAATATAGTAGAGACTTTTTAATTATTCATCAAACATAAATCCAATCTAGTTAATAAATAACATCAAAGTCTCAGTCTCAAAGCTATATGCCTGAATAGTACATTATTTCAAAAGGAAAACAAGGCGCTACATAACTAATTAAGAGCACGCCCCACCTGGTCCACCAAACAAAATCGCCGTTCCCAATTCTACAAGGCCATCAAAGGCATCTAAACGGTAGTTTGTATTGCAGTCTACATTAATATTTTGGCCTTTTGGAGCGTTTACAAGGTTATAATTTGAATCGACAAACTTCATGTATGTAGAAGTACAGGCCCTTGTGTAGTCACCGCGTGGAATTTGACCATTGCCCATCTAAGTGAAGCATTCTCGCTGGCAGCCCCGATGTGAGCCCTCCCCACATCACATTATTAGCACCGTCGTCTAGTGCCGGAACCAACCCCTTCGGCCAATAACCTACTGGGTCATCTCCTACATACAACCACCAGTTGCCTGTACCTTTATCCTGCAAATTAAACAAGATCGACTTATATCAAAACAATTTGCTAGTTTTTATAATGAAAGTACTGAGAGCCCTGAAGAGTTGTGGGTATATAAATGGTGTTGGAGCCCATCTTTGCACAAAACTAATTGGTTTGTACTATAATTCAATCTACACCATTTATATATACCACCCAACTCTTATTATATTTTTGAATTATATTTTTGATGTGGATTATATATTCCAAGACACCCCTCAAGTGCAACTAGGCTTGAATTAGTTGTCACTTGCCAAATACATGCCTACTTTTAGAATTCTGGACAACCCAACTAGGTCTTCAAATATGAGCCCAGGATCATTCGCTCTAATACTATCCGAGTATATAAATGGTGTTGGAACCCATCTTTGCACAAAACCAATTGATTTGTGCTAAGATCCAAGCCTACACCACTTATATACCACATCAATTCTTATTATATTTCCGATGTAGGATTATATATTCCAACATCTTCATATCAAACCACTTTACACAATTACTTGAAGTACACCAATCAAGTGGATATCTCACTTGTTTAATACGAGGCCCCTTATCTAAGAGGTTGGAGTTCGCCTCCAAATGTGTTTTCTTTCTTATGATAAAAATTTAAAAATTTTACCCGATGTACATAAATATCAACTGTGTATTGATCTCCTCCGTACACGGATAAATCATCAAAGGGACTACCCAATGCTTGGGATGTACTGGTAGATACGAAACCTCCACATAATGTATTAAAGCATTGATTTTTGAGATCCGTCTCGCATATATTATTGAAGAACAAAAATAATTAAACTACAATTAACCATGCACAAGACGCAATTTTGTTGTTTTATAGATCTTGAATTATATATATATATATATATTGGTAGGATTGAATTATATATTTCTAAATAACTTGAGATGCATCTAATCTAATCTTATCTTACACTATAAAGAGAGCATTACATGTGGTAGATGTTCCAACTAATGTTGATCTAACAAATCTAAATTACAAAAATGAGCGCTCATGTTCATGTATGCTTAAGTATGAATACAATTCAAAATGGAATATTCGAACAAATCTCATGGTAGACGAGGCCCATGGGTTTTGGAAACTAAAGTATTGAAAAATTAAAAAAAAGAAGTATTTGGGTTATAATGCAAGTTTGAGAGACAATAGGTTGATTCCTTGTTAAGAAAAGTATTTGATTATGAGAACTTACACCCCAAAGGTATAAACAATCGAGTTCTCGCTCGTTATCTTGAAACATTGTTGGAGCTACCTATTTATAAAAGGAAAAGACATTACCATGTTATATTCCATATGCAAAATAATTAATTAATTTGATTTTAAAGGTCTCTATTAGGAATTGTGGAAATTAAGAGAGCTTACTATCCATCCAGCCCATAAAGAGTTGGTGTAACCATCAGATCGTCCGAAATCCACACTTGACCCGCATCTGCTGATTTGTCGCAATTTCTAGCTTTTGCAAACTAATTGATGACCTAACTCCTCTATACCCTCCATTTCCTAATTTAGCAACAGCTTGCTACAAAAGCACATAAAATATTGTAAATTGAATGTAAATATTCATCTCTAAAAAGAACAACAACCGACTTAAAAAAATAAAAAAATAAAAAAAATAAAAAACAACAACAAAAACAACAAAAATCATTGTGCAAACAATGCATGTATCAAAAGTTTATAAATCACTTACATATGTTCCAGGGAATTTAGATTGAGGACTAATTTCATTTGGTCTCGATGAAAGTGATTCAGCGAAATGTTTTGTCGCTCTTAGTTCTTCTTTTCCAACCCTTTTAATTGGAACTGTACCGTGAGGACAATTTATTTGTTGTAACGTTGCCTTTTTGTAAATGTTCGTTGATAGAGTTGTATCTAATAACACCTTTGGTAATGATGTAGGTCTCAACTGCATTCATATCATTGAAGTTAAATTGTATCAATTAACATTAAAAAAAACAAAAACAAAAAATAAAACCTAGATGATAAAAAAGTTGTTTCGATGGCATGTTAATTTAGCACAAGCCAAATCGTTAATCGTACCTAAATAGGTTAAATATATGTGATTATACTACTGAATTATGATGAATATAGTTCCAAAGAAGTTGAGATACTAATTCAAAGGCTTTATACATACTTAAATTAACCTGAACTATATGGTTCTTGAGCTTAGGGTGATCATGCCCGCTGATGACATTGAATGTCAACACAAGCATACACATAATTAAGGGCTTGGCTCTTAATTAAACATACCCGAACTTTATGGTTCTTGAGCTTAGGGTGATGAAGCGCGGGTTGGTGTTGAATGTGAACACAAGCATATGTATCCCCGTGTCTCGTCTGTAGTAATATTACAAATAAGCACACATTACAATTGCATATATATAAATTAATAATATTATACATTAATTCAGTCAAGAACTTAAAAAACACAAATGAGATACTAATATTTATCACTACAAGCCTAGATTATCTACAAAATAAAAAAATAAAAAATAGAAAATAGAAATTTTGAATCAACTCAAATGTCAAACACCTAATCTTTCTCCAAAGAATATCAAAAACGCCAAATCAAACTAAAACCACATTCAAACACTACTAATTTTAGAATTTTCTTAGAACTAATTTAGATTAAAGCTTCAATATAACCTGAATAGTTATGTTGGCCGGTTTATTTATGATTTTGAGTTGCCTCTCCAACTCTAAATCTTCATCTTCGATGATGCTTCTTCCTCTTCCTTCAACGTTGTTGGATGTTTGTAAAAGATACAATATTATGCATAAAAACAAAGGCAAGAATTTCATCATCTCACTAATGCTAATATTAGAGAATTAACAATTTCTATATAGTAGCTAGTTTGTTCTTAATTTATATATATAGCTATTTGCACTCTTTTTTTATTTAAAGTGCACTTTAATAATATATTAACTGCTCATAAATTTCTGAAAAATAAAAAGAAAACTGCTCATAAGTCATAACTGGCATATCCTTTAATTTCTCATAATTCCTTTAATTTCCTTTGTAGCAATTAGTTAATTTTTTTAGAAACTTATAAATTTTTTTATTGAATTTCTATCCATCCAGCAGTCACCTTGTCATCTGTTTTCACCTGAAACCATAGTTGCATTGGAGATACTGAACAGTGGACCAATTCAAAATCGAGCGTTATTGGACTTTTTTTTCAATATATATTTATGGGACTTAAGATATATATAAAGAAAATTTAGAATGTTTTTGATTCCTATCGTTACAATCTATATATCTATCTATGTCAAAGCATCTCTAACTTTTTTATTTAAATATCTATGGTGAGATGGTTGACACATCATTTGTCAAAATGGCAAGGTTTTGAGATGTCGTATTTGGACTTACACTAAAGTAAATAAAACTCTATATATCTATCTATATTCTATGTCTATTTCTTTTTTGATGAATATTCTATATCTATATATTAAGCCTACATCTTGAGTGTGTCACGTGATATTTCTTAGCCTTCTCAATAAGCCATGTGGCTCGCTTCAAAATTCGAAATGCCTTTCAATTTCTTACAAACTAAAATGTCTACCGAATTGTTTTCAAAAAAAAAAAAAAAAATGTCTACCAAATTATTACTACATTAAATTGTATTATTTGATTACAAAAATCTCACTAGAAACTAAACAACCCATCAAAGCCTCTCACATGAAATGGTAAATACATCACTTGCCAAAAAGACAAGACCTCGTGAAATCGTAGTTCGATTCCCACCTAAGTTAAAAAAAAAAAAAAAAAAAAAAAAAAAAAAAAAAAAAAAAAAAAAACTATAACAACCCATACCCAATTTCGTAACTCCTATTACATTGTATGTATATATTTTTCAAAATATATTACATTGGATATACTTATGGTTTTTCTATTTTTCTATTTTCTTTTGGAATAGCGCAATCTAGCTAATATAAAAAACTTTTTTGATGTCAAAGCTAACATCGCTATAAAAAGGCAAGACCCCAGAGATCGTGGTTTGATTTCCACTGTAAAAAAGAAAAACTTTTTTGATTTTTTTTTGGTAGGGCAACTTTTTTTATTTCCATTGTGCAGTTGTCAAATATTTTATGAATTGAATTTGAATAAATATGTACCACCGATTTGTGGTATGAGAATCCTATCAATTTAATGCTTGATTTACTTTCTATAGTACTCCTATATATTCCCATCTAATTAATGCTAGGAATTATTTGGAAAGAAATCATCCGATCTCATCACACTTTTAATTGTAATAAAAATAAAAGTGAAATAGTGTGCCACTTGATATTTTTTGTAGCATTCTCAATTAGCCATGTGGCACGTTTCAAAATTTGAAATGCCCTTCAATTTCTTTTTTTCAAGAAAACAAACTAAAATGTCAACCAAATTGTTTTCAAAAAATAATGTCTACCAAATTATTACTACATTAAATTGCATTATTTGATTACAAAAAATCTCACTAAAAATTATAACTGCCCATCAAAGCTTCTTAGATAAGATGGTAAAGATATCACTTGCCGTGATTAGCGAATGTAACAACCCACACCCCATTTCGCAACATTGTATATACTTTTTTTTGAAGTATATTACATTGTATATACTTATTAATTTGAGCCTACAATCTTTTGGTGTTTCTATACATTTTATTATTTTTTTTTTTGGAATAGCACACTCTAGCTAATATAAGAAACGTTTTTGATTTTTTTTTGGTAGGGCAACTTTTTTGAATTTACATTGTGCAGTCGTTCAAATATTTTATGAATGAAATTTGAATAAATACGTTCCACCAATTTCGTGCTAAGAGAATCCTATCAATTTAATGCTTGATTTACTTCCTATATACTACACCCATACATTCCTATCTAAATGCTAGGATTTATTTGGAAAGAAATCATTGGGTTTCATCACACTTTTAATTCTAATAAAATTAAGGGCAAATAGTTAGTTTTGTGTCTAAATAATCTCAAACTAATAATTGAGTCTAAATAAACTCAAATTTTATGGTTTGTGTCAATTTTAGCTCATCAATTTTTTGAGTCAAATTGATGCTAACGTGGCTGATCATAGGAGGTGATTTAAGTTTTAGTCGACCAACTCCTCATCTCCGACAAACACCACCCACCTATTCATCCCTTCATCAAGATTCATTTTTATGCTCTGTTTAGGTTAGGAATAAAGCACACAACATGATCCAAAAAAGGAAAAATCTTAGACAAATTGAAATGTTGGAGAAAAGATTTTGAAGTTTGGGGTGAAAAAAAGATGGGTTTGGATTTAAACAGAAAAATGGTGCAAGATTTTTTGGGGAGATTTCAATGATGTGATTTTGGGTCTGGCATGTTTTTCTAATGTGCCTTTGAATCTTCGATGGAGTTGTGTTGGCATACCAAGAAATTTAAAGTGCATTGATTGAGTTTTGAATTAAAAAAAAAAAAACAAGGGACTTCTGATGTGAAATCAGAGAGTTGCTTGTAGAGAAGAGCAGACAACATGAAATGATAGAGAGATGAAATGTCAAGATCTTGAAGAGTTAGAGGTGGAGCTATCTCTCGAGACATAACTATGCAAGGAGTTGGGAACTAATCTTGTTTGGTTGCCCAACTTCCTTGCAAGTTATTTCCAAACTTAGGCCTTGTTTGGTTAGGGTGGAGTTATCTCCAGGGAGATAACTTATAGGGAGTTAGAAACTAATATTATTTGGTTGTCCAACTTTCCTGCAATCTATCTCTCAACTTACACCCTTGATTGTGATATCTCTCCCACCCCCTAGGTGAGTTATCTCTCAGGAGTTGTGAACACAATTATTCTTCATTAATGACCATTTTATTACACATATCTCTCTCTCTCTCTTGTTTGAAGGTTATTTATGTCAATTCATATTTTTTATTGTTTAAAAATTTGAAACTTACCTGCGACTTTAAAGTTGAACCGAAGCATACAAAATGGGTTGTATACCTAGTTTGAGTGTGTTCCGGCCTCGCTGTGGGACCCACGTACATCCTCGCTGGCGTCCACGTCTGCAATGACGTCATAATTAACGATAATTTATAAATTGAGACGTTACAAAAACAAACAAACAAACACATCATACAACGACCGAATCGCCAACACAAGAATCAAAATAAAATAAAAGCGCTACCTGCGAAGATGAACCCTAGACCCAATGCGACCGACATAGAAGAATTGAAAGGGTTTGTAGAGAACAGAAAACACGTTAAACTCTTACTTTCTCTCTCTAGAAATCCCAAGATCAACAACAAAACAACAAAAATTGTGTACCTTCGATTCTTTACGATGAAGAGAGCGAGCGATGGATTGAACGAGAAGGTAGGGAAGAGATTGAGTGAATGAATTGCGCGACAGAGAGAAGGATCAGAGGCAAAACTGTTGTTTGCGAGGAGTTAGTTGGGGTTATAAAGAGATTTGGTAGAGATCGGTGGACGAGTTCTTGTAGAAGATGAAGTCTGAGTTTGGGTCGAAGACAAATTCGCTCCAAAAAATTGCGAATTTCCACGCCAAAACAAAAGAAAAAAAAAAGAGGAAAATTAGTGGCGTGAGATTTTTTTCTATGCGGTTAATAATTGTATCAAACATGGAATAAAACAGTTATATAAAAAACAAACAATTTTCCACAATTTTTTTCATTTTCTTTGCTATCAAACACACTCTTAGAGTCCAAATAGATTTTTTGTTTATTTTTTTAGTTTCTTATTTTTCACGGAATTCATTTACAAAGAGGATTTGATAAAGTTGAGAGTGTAATTAGTAATACTAATAAAAAAACACCACGCGTATGATATACAATGCATGTTTATATTTTTGCCCTATAAAGTACTTTTTACTCTTTTATATATGCTGCGTTTTGTTATTAGTTGTCTAGTAGATATTAACAACATCACACTCCCAACTTCAGCAAATTTACTCCCGTCATGTATACCCAATTATTTGTAATATTTAATTAGACTACGTACTTATGGTCGTGACTCCAAACATGCATACTTTTCTTATAAGTATTATCATAGACTAACTAAAAATATTATTATCAGTTGCAGTTCAAATTCATTTCTCATATTAATTGTTTGACTAATGAAGCACTTATAACTAATTCATGCGTGAATATTATTAGGCCAGCCGGCGCCTTTATTCACGAGTATGTGGATCTCACTAGTTCTTATATATGTTATTTCCCGCTTAGTCATATTGTGGAGTTTTACTTAAAAAAGGCCTCGATTGTACTTGAGAAGAGATCATCACTTATGTACTTATTTATGAAGTCACACTTCACTAATATGAGACTATATTAAACTCAGTCCATACATCTCTAACAATACAAAATGTGATATATTGTTATGAGAGCTTATTATAATTTTGTTTTTACTGGAGTGGGAGTCGAACTCACAACCTCCCCATGCCTCGCCTTTTGGAAAATGATGTTTCTACCATCTCACCAGAGATGTTTTGACGAGAGCTTATTATACTTAATTAGCACTTATAATGTGGCTACCTTCGTGCTTCATGCATAGCAATCGAAATCTCTCAGTAATTTACTCCCTCCGGTAAAAAATATAAGACTTATTTGCTCAAAATACATATATTAAGAAAACATTAATTGTGAGTTTAAATTACATTTTTACCCACATTTACCCATATTTAATTCTTTATTTCATCAAATGAAAGAAAGACAAGTGTTTAATTATAATTAAATGTTTGAGTTAAGAGAGGGGTAAAATAGGTATAAGAGGTACAAAGTTCTTTCGAATTATGAAAGCGTCTTATATTTTTATAACGACTCTAAATTCTAACTTGTGCCACGTGTCAATTTTGGTCGTACGTAGGTACATGTGCAAAGGATACAAAGTCCAATTCTCTGGCCGTCGACGCCGAGGTATGTTATTTGTGTTCTGTATTTTGTATTATATTGTATTACCCGAATGTGTAATTCCAATGTCCCAAATGTGCGAGAACGTTTGAGTGTGAGCGTTGGCACGGAAACGGTTCACTCTAAGGTTACGTGAAATATGATGTTTCGGTGAACGTTGGTTGGGTAATTAGTAGTCCGAGGGACTTAATTAAATTAAAAACACTGACAAAATACAAAATAAATAATAAATAAAAGTTGTAAAATGCGTTTAATACGTTGGTACGTCCGAGGCGACGTGACGAACAAGTTTGGTGTTCAAAACGAACTCGAAAATGCGAGTATTGTGCAAAAAATCACAAGTTAAAGAGATTGAGTCACACATTGAAGTCACCATTTGGTATTAGAGTTGGTGGATGGAGTAAATGATAGTCACAAGATTGGCCTCAGGATCCGTGTGTGGTAAGAGATGAAGGGAGGGGTATATAAGCTACCCCATCACCTTTTCTCTCTCTTCTTATTTCATTTTCTTCATTCTCAACGAATCGTCAACGAGAACAACGGGGTTTCCGGGGATTCATCGCGATTCGACGCCGAAGGAACAATCGAATTTGAAATCTAAGGTGAGATTTCGGTTCCCCACGTCATTATCTACGTTTTGGCGTATTTTTGTGGGTTTTTGTCGTGATGAATTCGGACAACGAATTGGGAAATTCGATTTTTATGTGATGTTTTGATGGATTGGGAGTGTATTAGGTAATCAAAATATGAATTGTGAAGTGGTGTTGGTGTTTGGAGATTTTCCTGAATTTTTGAGGATTTTTATTGAATTTTGTGTGATTTTAGAAAATGACGGTTTGGTCGGGTTTTGACGCAAGCCGAGGGTGAATTGGTGTGAGTTTGGATGTTTAGTCGTAGTTGGAATAGGCTCGAAGCACGACGACACGAGTCGAGGTGTGAAAACCCCATTTATAGGGGCGTTCGGTTCTCGACGCCGTGGAGACACCGTGAACACTCCAACTCACGGCGTCACCCACGTACGTCTGGGTAGGACCTCATAGGGAACATGCCGTGAGGACGTTGTCACAACCAATGAGGTCACGACGTCACTCACATACGTGTTGGACAGTAGGGACCTAATCTCCACGCCGTGGAGACACCGTCTAGGCTATTGTATGCCACGACGTCCCAGGTAGCGTGTTATCGTTCACATGAGTGAATTTTTATAAAATTTTCGAAAACTTTGGGGATCTCCCGAGTATCCAAATGGGTCCGAATATGACCTAAGACTGGGTAATCGACCCAAATGGGTGAACGAATAAAATTATAGAAAATTGATTAAAATGAGTGTTATTAATGGGAATTTCGATGTAAATGTATTTTAAAAATTTTGAACGCTGATCTGACACGGAGATTTTAGGAAACATGTCTGGGGTCGCTGAAAGTGCATACTAGTTGGATTAGGTGTAAGTAAACCAAAATGAGAACTTTTACAATTATTTATTGAGCTTTAATTTATTGTTATTGCTCGCTTATTATCATAACCAAAGAATGGAACGACGATCATCAGTGAAGAAGCCCAATGGCATTAGAAAACCCTCAGAACAAAAAACCGAGAACCTGATCAAAATGATATACCCAATGTATCAAGCATCTTTAATGTATCGTAACACTCTTTTCACAAATTTCGCTAGTGAGTAAGAGTTGGATTTTGCTTAAACCGACTCGCTTATTAACAATAAAAGAAATGTCCTGGTCTTGTATGGACCAAGTACTGTAAGCCCCCTAAAATACTTCTATACAGAGTGGTGTCATGAAAAGGAGGACTACCATCTGCATAGAGAGGCTTAGTAAGTGAAAAAGGAGTATCAATAGGTTTAGCATTGGACATACCAGATTTTTAAGTAATCGTTGAATATAGGCAGCTTGAGTGAGGTATAAACCACTATTGTCTCGACGAGCTTCCATTCCCAGAAGTAATTTAATTCACCAATATCGATAAAGCAAAACTATCATGTAATCGAGAAATAAATGATTGAATAAGAGAATTATTAGAACCAAGAATAATTATATCATCAACATACACTAAAAGATATAAAACCCGAGAACCATCTTTAAAAACAAACAAAGAGTTGTCACTTAGAATTAGAAAAGCCCCACGAGACAAGAGTGGATTTTAATTTATCAAACCAAGCTTCCTGTGTCTGCCTTAATCCATATAATGCCTTATGAAGTCGACAGACATAATCTAGATGGACAGATCAACAAAACCTCGAGGTTGGTTTGTAAATACCTCCACACTTAAAGGACCATTTAAAAAAGCATTATTTATATCAAGTTGTCGAAGAGACCAACCAAACTGAACTGCTAACGATAGAATCACACAAATAGTAGACGCCTTAACAACAGGACTATAGACCTCATCAAAGTCAACACCAGGAACTTGTTTAAACCCCTTAGCCACTAAACGAGCTTTATACCTATTTATAGAACCATCGTAATTTCGTTTAATTGAAAATATCCACTTATTAGTAACAAGATTTTGATTTGGGTTATGGGAATAAGAGACCAAGTACCATTATTAATTAATGCGTAATATTCCTTATCCATAGCCTCCTTCCATTTCGATCTTTGAGAGCTATTTCATATGTAGCAGAATATCATCTACATTTACACATGAAACAACAAATAATACTTTCTTTTTACTAATCCCATCTTTAGCTCGTGTTAGCATTGGATGGGTATTAGTTGGTGCAAGAATAATAATGTGTGTCCGAACAAAGCCTACACTAGGATAATCAACAAAGTAGAAGGAGTAGGTATAGGTAAAAGTAGAGAACTAGGCCAAAACCAAGAGAGTTTACAGAGACCGAGGACCGATGGAGAAGATACAGGATTTGTGGTGGACTTAAATCGATGAAACAGATACACATTAGGATAAGGTAATGGAACACATGGTGAAGTGGAGACAGATGAAGAAGCATGTGAAGAATGTGACTAAAACAATTCGTAATAAGGAAATTCAGATTCATTAAACACAACATTTCGAGTAATAAATATTCGACCAAATAATTCATGCATTTATACCCTTTATGAATTGAACTATACCCAAGAAACAAACACTTTTCTGATCTAAACCGATACTTATGTTTATTATACTACGTAGATACTTTTAAAACAAGCACAAACCAAACACACGCAAGATAGCATAACTGGAGGATATTTGAACAGCTTTTCATAAGGTGACTTATTATTTAACACCACAAGAGGTAATCTATTGATAAGAAAAGTCATAGCTTCACAAGCATCCCACCAAAATTTCAAAGGTAACTTACTTACAAACCAACAAGATAAGACTCATTTCCACAATGTGTCGATGTTTACGCTCAATTCTACCATGTTGTTCATGTGTATGAGGACAAAGGGGTGTTGAAAGACAATGCCATGTGAATCAAGATATGGTTTAAAAGACCCGTATTTACCAACCCAATCGATCAACCCTTTTTATAGTAGTTTGAAATTGGTTTTCAACCATAGTTTTGAAATGAATGAAGGCTTTAAGAGCATCGATTTAAGACGTAATGGATATAACCAAGTAAACCTCGTACAATCATCCACAAAATGAATATAATAATTGAAACCACTCTGAGAAGTAAAAGGAGCAGGCCCCATAAATCAGTATGTATTAGATCAAGAACATTGTTTGCAATATGAGATGAAGAAGAAAAAGGTAGAGCATGGATTTTTCCTAAAGGACAAGTGGGAACAAATCAAGTGCATTTAAGTATGCAGACGAAGATTATTGTGCATAACCCGAGTTAAAACCTTATGTGCAGATGGCCAAGTCCTGAGTGCCAGAGACATACTAGGTCTTTAGAAGAGATGAGAAGGGCAAGATGAGGAATTTGAGAAGAATTCAGTAATCCAAAAAATTTGTAAAGACCATGTGAAGACAACTCGTGAAGAATCACCTCATTGGTTCGAGAGTCCTTCACAAAACAATCATTAGCATGAAACTCTATTAGGACATTATTATTACGGTTAATCATGAGACACTCAACAAATTTTTCCTAATATCGCACACACAAAGTATTTGGAAACGATAAACGGAATTCATGGTAGGTAATAAAGCTTGTCCGTAATTAGTAATTTGTAAATACTCACCATTACCCACCATTAATGAAGTTTTACCTCTATATGGTGTGCTGTTCATCAGTTGAGTTGGATCATGCGTGATGTGGGAAGAAGCTCCGCTGTCCATATACCATGAGTTGTCCCGAACATGTGTTGTTCGCTTGTACCAAGAAGGAATTGTGGGACCGTGGATTGGTCGTGTTGAATTTGACTTGCAGAGGAGAAGATACAACATTAGATTGAGATCCCATGTATTTCATATCCCCTCCAAGTAACATACAAATGATGAGTGACCAAATTTGCCACATATCCGACATGTAGGTTTAGAGTTGTTATTTGCTCTAAAGCCTCCACGCCTCTACCTCTACCACCTCTACTACGAGTTCCAGCCCAACGTATCCCCGTGATTGGCCCCGAGAGCTCGCAGATGAACTCCACTGAGTTCCTAGTAGTACCTTTGTTTCCCGATTTATTATGCCAAATTTCATCTCCACCGAATTGGCCGTAGGGGAGACATCCGACACTGACAACGAATTGATACCCCGACTCATCTCGAAACCGGTCTAGAGTACTTTCAAAATCAAGTAGACTAGATCGAAATTTTGCCAATCAAGCATATGTATTTGTCGTCGTAGAACAACAAAGGATCGGCAAATATTCTAAGATCCAAGCCAATCGACAATGATATTAGATCCTCAATACTCACAGAGATCCACCATAGCTAGATCATTTGCACACCCTTTCATCATTCTTAGATACTCACTAACTCGTTTCGATCCTTTCTTTGTGGATTGCGCTTGTTTCCTCAATACATGTACGCGTGACCGATTGCTTTTTTCAAGTGTGCTTCAATCATGCTCCACAACTCATGAGCAAAGGTGACGTATCTCCTGATCAACAATGCTATTAGCTACGTCAGTGTGTCATTGCAAGCCATGAGCCATTCATACAACATGCGATCTCTACCAAACCAAGATTTGTATGTCGGATTCTCATGAGCCGTCATCAAGAACCTTCTTAGTGGCATGGCGAGGTGCCAAACAGTAAAGCCATCTAGCTCAAACCCTTCAATCACCTAGATACCGTAGACCTCCATAATAGAAAGTTGCTTCATCCAGCTTTGAGTGTTACAACCGGCTTAGTGAATTCCCAAACGGACCACTTGAATATCCTATGCTAGATCCTCGCATCTCGTCTCGATGAAGTCTGATGCCTCTAAGAATTTCGTTACCTCGAGTATCCAAATCTATCGTTTACATACTGCGTTAGAGTTGTAGATCTACGCTTTCAGACCCGATCCTTCGTTGTTGCTAGTAGATCTAGCATTTCTTCGCATCTATTGCAATGTTTCGTGAACTCCTCGATCTACACCGTGACACGCCGATCCGTAGTTCCTCACCCCGAATCATTCATCAACCGAGTAGATCTCTCGCTGTTTCAAGATGAACCTTTCGATTCAAGTTTTCTTCTTCAACACGAAATCGTTATGGATATGTGAATCAGATCGTTGTGCTCCAGATCGTGTACCACGTTGTATACACGATGAAGAGCTTCGTTGGCGTTAGCCTCACATTTCCGATACCATGTTTACAAGAAACCCTAACTCCAGATCTCGAAAAGAATCACAAATGAGAGATCTCGAATGAGAAGAGACGAGATCGCCCGCTCTCTCTCCACCGAGACCGACTCAAATATATATATATATACTTAGCTACAAATGATTACATATATACCCTTATCGAATTACAACCAACAACAAGAAATGACAGATATAACCTTACACTAATGATTCATCCTAACAAATACAAATACTATAGATTCACTCTTTAAAAAAAAGAACCAACGTAATCTACTATTCTACATTAATTATTCATATTCACCTTCTTTTCATTTGTAACATGCTTTTGTTTATGTCTCGGGGGGATTAAGGATTGATCGCCTTTTCTTAATTAGTACAAAAATTTTGGCAAAAACTTTATTAAGCATGGTTTTACACAATTAGTTAAATCTAAAATTCATTTTCAATACTAGAGAACTTGTTGTGTTACTTTGCATTGTAGCATGCAAGTGTCGAACCCGAGGAACGTTTTATGTTTGCTTTTACAATTTTTCAAATTTTTGAATTTATTGTTTTGCATGATTTTATCAAGTTGGCTCCTCTAGTTGCAAACAAATCTTCTATAAACATTCTAGAAATTTATTTTCGTGTATGAGCTTACATTATTGATCGTTTGAGCCATAAAAATAAAATATCCAATTCCTCAAAAAGTGCATGATAATAAAAAAATGATTTTTCTTTTGCTTGTTTAACTCAATTCAACCGAGAAAAATATGCTCCTTTGATTTTTTTAATTATGTGGTTGCGCCTTGGTATATTAGAGGATGCAATTGTGGAGTAGAACCTACATCGCCTCAAAGACGGACACGCACAACCAACACGCACTTGTAGATGTCTATGCAATACCCACCAAGATGCATGTGCAAACATCTCCATGCAAATGCAAAAATAATGGGTATCAACACGTGCGTGACAATTGTGCACGTTCATGTCGGGGCACAAAAATATTTTCCTTGTGCAATTTCTTCGTAACTAAAGTGTTGAATTCTAAGGGGTAATTTAATACACCAAGAATTTCACGCCTTGCAAATGCAGCTTGAATTGGAAGCTCTAAGTTGTTTGCCATGTGGTGACATAATCATGCAAAGTGTATGACTAATAGAAAAAATTGATATAACAAACAAAATCTTAAAATTAATTGCTAACAACTCACGCCCCTGGATGAATGCCACCTCCAATATCGTGAAGACCTCCTCCCGAAACGCTCATCTACCCAAATTCATTACAAAGGAAAAAAATCAATGATCAAAGCAAGACAACAAAAACATTATCCAAAATAAAACACAAATCCCAATTAGACTTTAATACCAAACTTTCTTAAAACATCGTGCCTCTAATTAAATTCCAACTTAAGTATGAGCAAAATCCCAACAATGGATACATGACAACATTCATTTGAAAATCTTGGAATATTAATCATACTACAATTTCTTTTTTCAAATGCAAAAGGTAAGAAGAAACATACTTCTTATAATAGATCACAGCTCAAGTGTTAGAAATAGATTTAATCCACTACTCCTTTTCCTTTTCTAAATACGAAGAATTTCCCATAGAACTCCTTATCTTAGTTCAACCGCCAAAGGATCAATTAAATACTCCTTCCAAATGCTAAAAAAGAAAAAGCATTACGTAAAGTACTTGTTATGAAGGATTTTTTTATAGCAAACAACTTTTGTATTTGAAATAAGATTTTACATTTAAAAAAGCAAGGACGTCAAGCAAGCAAAAGAAATTTTTACATCCAACAGCTTCCCATAATGCTTAACTACTAATTATCAATGTGCCCCCAAGTGGGTGTGATGTAGTGATAAAGAAAAGAGTACTTTAACTCTGACTGAGGCAGATGTCACAGGTTCGATTCTTGGCAACAACATTATATTTCCTTGATTTCTCTTGGGTTATGGGGTTGAGGTGCCCGACTAACTCCTATGAGATTAGTCTATCCAAAGTAAGGAGAGGCGTAAAAATGTTCGAACACCTATGGTCATCAAGAAAACTACTAATTATCAATGTTTAAATATGCGTGAGGTGTAACTGAAGTGTTTTACCCGAGAGAAGCAAAGCGTAAGCCTCAGTAATTTTTTTTAAGAAAAATGCAAAATATTGTCAAGAATTCTATGAACATAAATACATTTACAAATGCAACTATTAGAAACAAATAATAATGCTCAATAAGATAAAAGAAGTAAAGTAAGCAAATTTGACATATGTCACGTATCTTATTAATGGGAGCGACTAAACGATCCCACATATTGCTTCACATACCCCAGCTTTTGTGAAATTACGCAACTACCCCTTCATATAAACGGGTTTTTACTCACCATACTCTACTAATTACTAAACGTACCCCAATTTTGTGAAATTACCCAACTACCTCTTCATATAAAAAGGTTTTTACTCACCACACCCCACTCACCACATACTCCAGCTTATATCTCTCAAATCGCACTTACCAAAAATCGCCTAAATTCAAGAAATCCGAGCAAAACCACATGGATTCAATGACCTCGGGTGCATTCATTATCTCTTTTAATATCGATTTCGAGGTTTTTTCGGATTTTTTTTTCTTTTTTGAGTCGTTTTGTGTTTGAATTAGTTTTTGAGTTTAGGCTTCAATTGAGGCTTGAATCCCGCATTTTGGGTCAAAGTTTCGATGAAATTGAAAATATTAAGTGATTCGAGAAAACCCACTATTTTTTTGGCCATTTACATGTATTTTTTAAGAGTTTTGAAGTTTTTTTTTTTATCATTCTGTTCTGCGGTTTCGACTAACACCGTCGAAACCTAAAGTTGTCGGTCTGCTCGTCCGACACCACTTCGTAAGTGTCGACTGCTCATCCGACACCCGCGTGCAAGGGTATCACTATGAGGATGAGGGTGAAGGTGATGAGGTATACGAAGTAAAAAAGTGGGGTACAAGAAGCAAGTGTATTTTTGGAATTTAAAAATATGGTGTACACAAAGTAAAAGTGGGGTACACGAAGTAAAAATTCAAAAGTGGGGTATGTGGAGCAATCATGGGTCCGTTTAGCCGCTCCCTTATTAATCACTCAAACACGTTGATCTAAAACCCCTACTTCAAGTATCAATTACAAACAAATAGTGTGTTACATACATGTATAGGACTTTTTGTTATTGGTTAGTAGTGGACAACATATATTAGTTTTAGTCTATAAAGTAGGTTTTGTTTGTAAGTGCACTATAAATATGTAAGAGAACAATATAAAGCATAAAAATGAATTCAAGTATTTCTTCCTTGTTCTCATTCTTCCTTCTCTCAAACTCTTATCTCCCCTAATCTAGTTCTTCTCCCAACTCACTCTTTCTAATCTCTCTAATCTTTCTTAAATTTCCAATTCTTCTCTCTTCAACTCTAATTTCCTCTAATTGCAACATGAATGCATCATTGGTGCTTTCATCAAATTCTCAAAGCTATGGAAGAATATCAAGATCTTGTAGCTCTTTTAGAAGCACATCTAGCTATTGTGGAAGAAATGGTTGTCAAGCTTCAAGTTCAATCTACTATCCATTGCCTCTAAGCTTGATGCATTGAATGATGCGCTTCAATTACAAATTCAACAAATGGATCAACTCTGCAACCTATTTTCACCGCTTACCAAAAATCAACCACCAACTTCTGTTCTTCCTCTACCACCGCATGCAACTCCATTATAGTTGTTCATTACATCGCCCACAACAATTTCGCCAACACCCTTATGAATGTAAATATTCATCTCTAAAAAACAACCGACTTAAAAAATAAAAAAATAAAAAAACAACAACAAAAACAACAAAAATCATGTGCAAACAATGCATGTATCAAAGTTTATAAATCACTTACTATGTTCCGTAGAATTTAGATTGAGGACTAATTTCATTTGGTCTCGATGAAAGTGATTCAAAGAAAACGTTATGTCGCTCTTAGTTCTTCTTTTCCAACCCTTTTAATTGAACTGCATCGTGAGGATAATTTATTTGTTGTAACGTTGTCTTTTTGTAAATGTTCGTTGATAGAGTTGTATCTAATAACACCTTTGGTAACAATGTAGGTCTCAATCGCATTCATATCATTGAAGTTAAATTGTATCAATTAACATTAAAAAACAAAAAGCAAAAAATAAAACCTAGATGATAAAAAAGTTGTTTCGATGGCATGTTAATTTAGCACAAGTTTAAATCATTAACTATACCTAAATAGGTTAAATATATGTAATTATACTTGTGAATTATGATGAATATAGTTCCAAAGAAGTTGAGATACTAATTCAAAGGCCTTATACATACTTAAATGTTCCCTAACTATATGGTTCTTGAGCTTGGGTGATCAAGTGCCGATTGACATTGAATGTCAACACAAGCATACACATCCCCCGTTTCCATCTATATAATAATACAACAAATAAAACACACATTTAAGTTGCAGTATAACATAATACATTCAATCAAGTACTTGAAACCACAAGTGATGAGACGAGTAAGTTTGAGGATAATAAAGTAACAATAAAATTTCTTACAAAAAAAGAAGGATTATACTAAAACTTTGATAATAACCTAAATAGTTATATTTGCTAGTTTGTTTATGATCTTAAGTTGCCTCTCCAACTTCAATTCTTCATCTTCGATGATGCTTCGTCCTCTTCTCCCTTCAACGCTAATGAATATTTGCGAAATACATAATGCTAATAACAAGAGTTTCATCATCTTGCAGCCTAAAATATTATTTCGTAATTTGACAAGCTACCAATTAGTTGGCCCTTAATTTATATAGGGCGGCACACTCTATTGATGTATTAATTACAAAATTATTTTCTTGCCAAAAGAAAACAAAAATCACTGAGATATGAAAAAAAAAAAAATTACTGAGATATCGTATTATCCTTTAATTTCTCCTTTTATAGATTTATTCATATTCTAATATATTCTTTCCTTTTTTGTTATTATTATCTCTATCTATCTTTTTTTTTGAAGTATTCTCTATCCATAGAATTTGAGCATTGTTAGACTTTGATAAGGAAAAAGATTAAGCGAACATAAATTTGCATTTGCTACATAATGGTTAGATCTTTTCAACATACATCAAGATGTGTGTATACACCCACCACAATGTATGTTGAAATGATCTCTACAATCGTGCCGAAAACGTATGTATCAAAGTTATCTTACTCAATCACTATAAGGAAATTTAATCTCACTATGCAATCCGTAAAAGGCAAGAAATCTCAATCAAAGGAGAAAGTTACAAATTAACTAGGAATGTGCGATCATTAATCATCGAGATATGATGTTGTGGCGCCGAGATGTCTATGGATATGGATGGGGAGAATCTCGAGCTAGTAATCATGGCAAACCATCTAACATTGTTTCATGACCATGGTTGGTTCGAACCATCCCTCATAAGTCTAAACTAGCTAGTACTACTACTCCATTTGAAGAGTGAGTGATATACATGGAGATGCCCACATGTCAAAAATCTCAAAAAATATTGGTTGGGAATAGAGAGTACCTGGACACATTGAATCGTTGTAACTTAGTTGGAACTTGCTAGAACTAGAGAAAGAAAGTAGAAGACTACTAACTTCTACTACTACAAACTACTACTATAAATAAGAACAATTACAAAGTAGAAAAGAAGAGATGAGAGAGTTGTAATGAGAAGTTGCATCTTTATTCAAAGTACAACTCATGTACTTTGACAATGATTACAAGTAATGCAATGTATACAAGTTACACTAAAAGCTTAAGTCACATAAGAATATAAGTAAACCAAAGTGTACAAGCGACATGATAATCAAGTGGGTGTACAAGTTCTATGTAGTGACAAGTTATGTTCAATGTGAGCCATGCTTGATGTTACAATACAATATAGTCATCCACATACTTAATCAAAGTGATCATCCATATCTCAACACTCCCCTTGCATGACACTTGTTGAGATAATCAGATTCCGGGCGAGTGTACAATCTCTCGGGGATGTCGTATCTCTTTCTCATTCCCAAAATCTCTAAATTTTTTTTTTTTTTTTTTTTCTAAAAGGAAAATGTGAAAGCTGACTTTGTACCTCTCTTTTTGCAGGTTAACTCCATTTTATGAGTAAGTGACCGAGTTAAATTATGCATTTCAGTAAAGAAAATATCTCATCCTATTGAATACCTAAAAGGGCTTTGTATCTCAGTTTATCCTTCCATTTTTGTCTGGGGATGTTATCCTATTGACTAGTACCACAGAACTAACTTGAGCTTTACTGATTCCTATATTCATTCAGCATAAATGATGTGACAAAGAAGTTGCATGAGTACATAGATGACATCAATGCAAACATAGAGAAGTTAGACTCTCGTGGACCGGTTTCTAAATACATTCTCCCGGATGAGAATCTTAGAGGAAAGTATGTTCTTCTCTATGTTTCTGCTCTTCATTTATGGTAGAGATAACCACAATATAAAAACTGATAGTAAAGAAAAACTCCTGTAGATCTTCCATGATCAATTCTCATTTTATATATGAATTATATGGAAATGCAATCACCGCTTCTTATTAATATATATGAGTGCATGTTTGTTTGCAGACTGACTCTCAGTTTTGGCGAGGCACCAATGTCTGGAGTTGCTTGTAATCTTGATTCGCGTGGCTTCCATGTTTTATGCAATGCAACGAAATAGGTGGTTGGACATGTGAAACCCTACTCAATAACTGGAAGTTTGCCATTGATTCGAGAACTGCAGGTAGAGCTCTCTTTTACAAGCAGATACCTTTTGCAGGAAATTATCCACTATAATAGCTATCATTTTCGTAAGATAATTGAATAAAACTGATTGTTGAGTTGTTTATTACATTGAAGGATGAAGGCTTTGGCATTCAAACTGCAGGCTATGGTATGCTATCCTCAATTTGTTCTTTCATGGTTTGAAATTTATATTTATTGGAAAAATTACAACATTTCAGAATTAATAATAATTAAATGAGGTAAAGATCCAGACCTGCTGAAAGAAATCCAAATCTTTGACAAGGAAATCGTCAAATTTCTTCGTTGCTAAGACACAAGAAAGAGAAATTGAATGTTCCCTATTTAAAAAAGCAATCTTTATTTGCTTCCAGCCTTCCACTCACTGATGTGAGGACACATTGTCAAACATATTGGTCTTTTAACCTCTTCCCATTCCTAAACATAGATTTTTCAAGCTTCCAGCATTTCTTCAGTTAGTTTAACCTTGTTTAACTAGTTGTTCACCCTGGAGTCTGCTGCTTTAATTTGATTTGGCACTGATAAAACTTTGTGATTTTAGATTTACCTAGTTGTAGGAAAAACACCTGATAGGTACAGTTCTCTCATATCTGGAATCTTTAGTATAGAGAATCTTCTTGTAATAATTCATGATCCCCACTCCTTTGACCTCTCCATGTTTTGCTTCATGACGGTATTAAAGAATTTTCTTGGATAGTATTTTCTGTTAACTTTTTTCCACTTTTATTCTGTTTCCTATGCTTCTTTTCTAGCTGCATCACCTATCCTTTCTCTTGATGTTGTGCAAAAGCAACTAGTCTCATTTTTCTCTTCATTATCTCTTTTTCTCTTGTTCTGTTATTGCCCAACACTTCTAAGATTTGAAGTATAAATGTAAATTTTGTAAGGGAACCTCGATGCATGGAATGAATTTCAAGCGATGTTGTTAAGGCGTTGCTTAGGCTCGACCATGCACTTGCCTTGGCTCTCCCATGTCAAGATTACTGAGGCCGTGCAAAAGCAGGCCATGCGGCTTTACTGTAATTGTTTAGATTTTGAATATTTCCCAATATTTTTTTTTATTGAAAAGAGAAGTGTATAGAGATATAAAAGAAATCCTTACCTTTTTCTTATGTTCATACATGTTCTATATATTAATAAATCAGATCTCAAAATTTTTGTTTAAGACTTGTTAGTTTGGTTGGTTGAAGGAAAACAAAAGTTAGTGAAAGGAATGACTTCCTCCTAGATATTAATTAGTGTTATTTCACATGTAATTATTGTGGATTACGGTGTTTTGAATTTTTCATTTTCTTGTTCACCATGATGATGGCTGTAAACCGGTCTTGCCATACCAACCAAGAACATAATCGCTGGTATTTCTTTTATACTTGTCCACTTCCATCTGATGTAGCTGCTATAAACTGATCAACTAAGCCCATATTTTTCTTTAGATTATTACTCTGTGGATGTCTTTGTTTTTATTTATTGTCACTTTGTATAACATAATAACATTTTATGAGTGTGGTACCTGTTAAAGGGAATTGGACATAAGCTACTTGCTCAAGTTTCCAACATATTCGAATTTTTAGCGAATACATCTTTGCACTGTCTTTTTTCCTGCCGTTGTGCAAAAAACACAACATTTCTGTGGTGCAGATGGTAGCTTCAGAGGAAAGAATCCAAGAGAAATTATTGATGGTTGTTCCGCGATTTTTCCCATTTGAACTTGGCAGACTATAATCTTGGCTATTATTATTGAAACTTAGTTCTGCTTGTTTGTTCTTAGAGTTTGAGAAATTGGGAGGTTTGGGCTTGCCGATTAAAGCTCAGCCATGGGCGCCTTGGTTGATTAATAGGAAAAGCTTGCTCACTGATATTAATGGTGACAAACTTTTACAGCACCATGACTTCTAATCAACAATACTATGGTACGTAATTTACATATTCAGACTTTATCTGCAAACATTTGATATAATCATATACAGTGTTTTCCTGCTACCCATTTAGGTCTCTCTATGTGGAACAACCAAGCTATACCATGTAAGAAGGGGGTTTGCGCACTTTGTTATGATCGTTGATGTTTTATGGTGAACTTGAATAACTGCAGAGTATATGCCGTGCGTGATCATGGGAGATAGAAGGTTTTGCGTCTGCAACAATGGAAAACAGTTAACTCGGCAGAATTTTAAAAAGGGTGTGAGGTTCAACAAGACACCAAGATAGAGTGCCAAAAGCCCTTCAAGAAGAGGGGAATAGATTTTCTTCAATTGCCACCTCTCATACCAAGCTGCAGACCAAATGCGATACAAATGAGTTTTAATGCAAAGGAAATGATCACATATTTGTTAGTGAAGAACAGGATGAACCTGCAAAAGGTTTTTTAAGATCCTCGTGACCTGACCGAGATCTTAGAACTGGCACAACAACGCAAGTAGGATCTGCAGGCGAAATAAGCGTTAATGTGAATCAGAATAAATGAAGGGCTGAAGGAACACTCTTGAAAACCGAAAGTTTTGTGAAAGAACTCACCTTTGGAGAAGCAGCCACAAAGTAGAGAGATCCTATATGAGCAGCTGTTATTACAGGAAAAATTACATCCGTACGGTAGTTTTTTTTTAAAATTCGTAAATTATATTGATTTACTTTTTTATTCGTTAATTGATGTATATCGTATTTTGAAAATGCGAAATGGTGCAGATGTGGACGTCAACTACAAATGGCGCTCTACAAGAGGCGCCATTTGTAGAGGAGCTCGCCACCTCAACACTCAACACAAATGGCGCCTACAAGAGGCGCCATTTGTACACTCTCGTCACTCAAGATAAATGGCGCCTCTTGTAGAGGCGCCATTTTATCCACGTCACCACACCACCACGCACACCACATCACCGTATCACCACACATACAAATGGCGCCTCTACAAGAGGCGCCATTTTATCCACATCACCGCCACCACACATACTCACCGCCACCTCACGTCTCCCACACATACTTACCGCCACCTCACCGCCACCTCACGCTCTCCCACGTTAAGCCCACACCACATCACCACGCACACCACATCACCACACATACCTCACCGCCACCTCACATCTCCCACACATACCTCACCGCCTCACCGCCACCTCACGCTCCCACGTTAATCCCACACGCATCCACGTTCCACCATACACACACCACGCGCTCACGTACTATGCATGCACTACACACACATGAAACACACACATGAAAGCATGGCATGGTCATGCATGCATGTCGCTGCATGACCAACGACATGCATGCGTGGTCATGCATGCGTGACCAATCGACCACGCATGCATGCATGCGTGGTCACGCATGCATGCGTGGTCATGCATGATGACGCATGCATGCATGCGTGCTGTGGTCACGCATGCATGCATGCATGCCGTGACCACGCATCCATGCATGCATGCCGTGAACAAGCATGAATGGGCGGGATGCGAGAGTGGCGTACACGAGAGTTCACGGTGGGCGAGAATCTCTCAGAACCACCGCCCCTACAACCTACAACCCCTATCGAGGACCTAGCCTAATCAATGCAAAGCGTTGAATGTTTGTTGGGAGGGTATTTAAAATAGGAGAGAAAGATCAAGTGAGGTTTTCGTGGTGATAAGAGAGGGATAGAGCAGAGGAGCAAGAGAAAATAGAGAGGAAGAAAGTGTAGTAGAGAGAGTGCGAGGGAGATCGAAAGAAAGAGCGCGGGAGATCGAGAGAGGCAACCGCGATCCGCGAAGTGACTGACGGCTACACGGCGACGGCGACGATTTAAGGAGGCAAAGTAAGTGGAAGTGGGAAGTGTTTGGGTTGAGTTCATGAGCAGAGAGAGAGGGAACAAATGAGAGGGAGAGCGAGAGAGAGAGAGAGAGGTGCTAGAGGTGTCACGAGAGAGAGGTAAGGAGTGAGAGTGCGAGAGATGGCTGAGAGAGAGAGAGAGAGGAGAGAGTGCCAGAGAGAGGGGAGAGGGGAGAGTTTGAGAGAGAGAGAGAGGTCGAGATGTGGTTTGTGAGAGAGAGAGGACGAGATAATGAGAGAGAGAGGACGAGATAGTTAGAGAGAGAGAGAGAGAGAGGACGGAGTGAGAGAGAGAGAGAGAGAGAGAGAGAGAGAGAGTGAGAGAGTGAGGTGGTGTGAAAGAGAGAGAGGTCGAGATAGTGACAGAGGGGGAGAGTGAAAGTGTGTCGAGAGAGAGAGAGAGAGAGAGAGAGAGAGAGAGAGAAGAGAGAGTGAGAAAGAGGGGGAGAGAGTGGGGAAGAGTGTGAATAAACAGAGAAAGAAAGAAGGTGTGGGTTTGGGCTCTGGGATGGGTCGAGTACGTTAGGTTTGGCTAGCAGAGAGGGCTTTTTGAGAGAGTGTTTGTTTTGATGTATTTAGCAAACGATTCTATGTGGGGGAGAACCGATATTTTTAATTATTCTTTTTATAAATATTTTGTTGTTGTTTCATTTCAATAAATTAACTAATTTTTTTTTTCACAGGGAATATTAATCTTTTTTTGTAGGTAAAAGAATATTAAATTGAAGAACAAACCGATCAAAAATAGTAAGAACAAAAATTTATTTATTTATTTATTTATTTATTTAATATATTTATAGTGTAATAGATTTTTTAAGAAAATGTGTTTATTGCATGGTGTGTGTAATTTAAATATTTTGTTTTTAAATAGTTAGTAAAGAATGTGAACATCATAGTTAACAAAATATTACAAATATTAAACCCTATAGAAAAATTAATTTTTTTTTGTAGTGGTGGTCGTATTTTATCGTGTGTAGTGATAAATGCATGATAATTATTTGGCACATTTTACAAGTGAGTGGCAAATCGACCCAAAGATAAATATTATCTCGTGTTATTTATTATCTGTTTGATTATTGCGACAAGATATCAATTATAAGTTAGTATTAATGTAGTGTCCGGTGTATACACTATTAGTCGCCTCACCATCTCCAACAACGACAAGAAGGAAAAATCTTTTACTTACAAATTTAATTTGTAAGTAAAAGTGTTAAAATTGTAAGTAAAAGTTTTTACTTACAAAATGTCGTTGGTAAAAACATCGTAAGAATAGAGTCGTTTGTAAAAGTTTACACTTACAAACGTAATCGTAAGAATAGAGTCGTTTGTAAAAGTGTATAATATGTATTAATAAAATTTCTATTCGTTTTTGTTGAACTCCAAAGATCAAATAATAAAATCACATACCCGGTTTAAGTAAAAGATAACCTTTACTTGTTCACCGTCACAGCACAATCACCAAGAGGGAAAAATGCCCAATAATCACAAATTTTAAGTATTTTGCAGAGATTAGAGAGAAAGGGATAAGAAAGTTTCACGTTGAAAATTCTTGTTAGAGATTTTCACAATCTCCTTATTTATCTCTAATATAGATAACTACTAAGTAGTTATTTAATCGCTTACATAAAACTACCCAAACCACTTTATGTGCGTAAATATATTCCAACATCTCCCACTCGCACATAATGGGTTTAATTTCTCATAAGTTCCATCTATAGAGAACAATGTTTCTTATCTCGTAAAAAAAAAAACATATTCATACAAGTAAATAGGCCGTGCGACAAAGATACAATTAATATCTCGAGAGCTCATAGCTATATAATCGTTAGGTATATTCAACAGATCAACTTGTAAGTAGAGTATGTATGCAATACCCTAGATACATCGTCACATTTGAATATCTTAAGATCTCTTTTATATGGTTATTTCAAATTCTCATGCACCCATAATCATATTTAACAAATAAATATAATTGGTCGACCAATGGATACAAATTAAGCAAATGAGACACTTCGATGATCTTCCTTTTCAACTTATATCTTTCCATTTTAAATCAACTCGTTATCCGAATATGGCCCGTTAGATCGAATGATTCATAATCATTGGTGACATTTCAAGATAACTAACATCGAGATAAAAACTTCAAGATTAGTCAAAAAGTACCGAGGGTACTTAAATGAGATTCCTTAATCTCTAAGGCTCACACAACTTAAGTAGAGATCAAAAACTTATGTTACCTTTATTGGTCGCAAAATGCACATGTGGTATGAAACACATGCTACAATATTATTCTCCTTTTACAATGGAGCGTATGTCAAACTAATATTGTACAGTGATAGTTCGATATACTCAATATCTAACTGAGTCCACAACTCTACTTTAAATTTTCAATTTATAATCACAGACTCCCACCTGGCATATAAAGACAAGCTTAAGGTAAACTTGTTGGAGGTTTTACCTTTCGATCACAATTTAATTTAGTGATCTCATCTTGATTCACTATCAAGGCAATTTTTCATTTTAAGCTCGAGCTCTCTAAATTTATATCACAAAAGCTTAAATCCAATCTCATTTCTATGCACTACTAAGTCATAGAAGCGATTGCTGTGAGAAGGCCAATCTATCGTCCGACATACCTTTACTTTTATGTACATAACATAGATGTGTGTGTATGCATGATAAGACAAAGCACAAAACTTTGATATGCATTAATATATAGTAAATAGTATATTACAAATATAAAGGAAGAATAACAACAAATTGTTTTTCATCAAGTACAATACATACATGCTAAACTCTACGCAATCCTAGAGATTTCATATGACCATTGAATGCATCTCTAGGTATAGATTTTGTAAAAGGATCAAGCAATCATCTTTTCATGTAGATATGTACATCGCACTTTCACTTCTTTTTGTGCAATCATGTCTCTCGACAAAGTTATACTTGGTATCAATGTGTTTGGTCTTCGAGTGGTACTTGGGATCTTTTGTGAATGCAATTGCACCGACTATCACAATTCACCAAAACGGACTTGATGCATCTTTGTCAAATCCCAAGTGACTCAAGAATCTCCTAAGCCAAACCGCTTGTATCGTCGTCGAACATGCTACAAATTCACCTTCCATTGTTGACAAGGCTATGCATGATTGTTTCTTACTACTCCATGAAATCACTCCATTGTTCAAGCAAGAAAACATAACCAGAGGTAGATTTTCTTTCATCTAAATCTCCTCCCCAATCAAGATTCAGATAACCAACTAGATGCAAATTATTGCCTCGATAACACAATGAATAATCAACAAAGGCCTTTGAGATACCTAAGTATCCTTTTGACAGCCTCTCCAATGGGTCTGTCTCTGGTTTGCCTCGATATCTACTTACCATGCCAACAAAGAAAGCAAATATCAGCCTCAGACACATCATTGCATACACGAGGCTTCCAACAAAGACTAAGTGTAAGGAACTTTTGCCATTTGTTCTCTTTCATGTGGAGTTTTAGGACACATTCTTTGATTTAGACCTGGTCTTTTGTAATAGGAGTATCAATGGGTTTGCAATCTTGCATATGGAATCTCTCAAGAATTTTCGATGTATGGCTCTTGTGAAAGAGCTAGCATCTTCTTTGATCGATCCCTTTTAATTTTTACACCAAGTATATATGTCGCTTCACCCATGTCCTTCATCTCAAATCGAGGACAACCATCGCTTAATGGTTATTAAGTACTCCTCATTATTTCCACCAATAGTATGTCATCCACATAAAGTGAAAGAATCACAAATTTACTATTAGATCTCTCGACATACACACAGTTGGTCTTCATCAATCATCACAAAATCATAAGAAATAATTGCTTGATGAAATCTTATGTACCATCGCTCGGAAGATTGTTTAAGACCATAAATAGATCTTAATAGTCCGCACACTTTCAGGCTTTGACCTTCAACTATGAAACCTATAGTTGTTCCATATAAATTTCCTCTTCCAGCTTCTCCATTTAGAAATGCGCTTTTACATCCATTTGATGTAACTCCAAATCTAAACTTGCAACTATGGCTAGAATTAACCTTATAGAGGCAAATCTCACAACCGGGGAAAAAGTTTCTTCATAATCAATTCCCTCTTGTTGTGTATACCCCTCGCTACAAGTCGTGCCTTGTACCTTTCAATAGAACCATTAGTCTTTCGCTTAATTTTGAGAACCCATTTGTTCCCAATAGCTTTACGTCCTTCAGTGGAGGTCAACCAATTCCCAAACATTGTTTGATCTCATGGACTCCATTTCCTCTTCCATTGCAATTTTCCATTTCTCTTTAGCAGACAAGTAAGAGCTTCTTGAACAGCTTTAGGCTCATCCTCATCTTGAGGTGCAATCATATAAACCTCATTTTCAATAGGAAAATGACGTTTGGGAATTTTGCCACGATTGCTACGCCTTGTTTGTGATTCAGCTTGAAACAGATTCAACATCTTTTGTCTTGCTCCCACTGGATGAGATACTATCGCATTTGTTCTGACACATGAACCAAACGATTCATCAAAGTAGAATCTTCTTGATTTTGTATCTCATGAGAGATAAAGATTGATTTATCTCACCCTTTGTTGGAAAATCATTTTCCATAAAAGTAGAATCCCGAGACTCAAATTCGCTTATGCTCCCACTCGAATGTTCACCAATGAACACATAACCTTTTGAATGTTCGTAGTATCTTATAAATATACTCTTTTTTCCTCTGGACCTAATTTCCCATGTTGATGATGTAAATCATGAACATAGGCACCACAACCCCAAGGTCTTAAATTAGATAAGTCTGGTTTTCTATTGGTCCATAACTCATAAGGAGTGGATGAAACGATTTGGAGTGGTACTGATCGAGAATATAAGTGGCAAGTTAACAAAGCATCACCCCAAAAGGTGATTGTAAATGGCTTGGGCCATCATAGACCTAACCATTTCAAGAAGAGTTCTATTTCTTCTTTCGCTACTCCATTTTGTTCATGGAGTGTATGGAATAGTTAATCGCCTATCTATTCCTTTTTCATCACATAATTGTTTGAACCGATCGTACAAATATTCACGTCCTCGATCCGTTCTCAACATTTTTATTTTTTTATCTAATTGATTCTCAACAAGATTAATGTATTTTTCAAGCACTCTAAAGCTTCGATTTATGAGAAATCAAATAAACACAACCGAAACGTGTGTAGTCATCAATAAAAGTGATGAAATAAACACCTCCATGCCGGATCTCACATTCATCGACCACAAATATCCGAATGAATCAATTGCAATGGAAATTCAGCTCTTATTCCTTTGCCAAATGGTTTTCTTGCCATTTTTCCCGCTAGACAATTTTCACACATCGGGTAAATTAACATTTTCAAGGTGCCCCAATAGGCCCTCTTTTGCTAATCTATCCATTCTTTGTCGACCTATATGGCCAAGTCTAGCATGCCAAATATTCACATCAACATTTGAATCAATAGAAGATGTAACAAGGGAAAACAAGCACGATAAATATTACTATTCGAAACATAGTCAATATCCAATACAATAAAACCATCTCGACACATAGCCACAACCATAATAAGTTTGTTCTAGAAACAAATTCACACTAGTACCATAGAAGTTCATAATAAATCCACACTCGTAGAAGAACAATAAGTAAACTAAATTTCGTCGAATCTCTCGGAGCATATAACACATCATATAGATAAGAGGTCGTCCACCACGCATGCTCAACTTGTGTGCCAATCCCTTTTACTTCAACACGTGAGTTGTTTCCTACATATATCCATTTTGTTCCACGAGGAACTCGACGAAATTCCACGAACACATCACGATCATTAGCTACATGGTCTCGTTGCTCCCGAGTCTATAGTCCACAAAGGATAAGATTCAATAAATAAACAACTAGAAACAAAATTTGCACTTCTAAAAATATTATTTATAGAAAATGCATCAAGTGGTTTGTACCTTCTTTGGCTCATTGCACTCACGAGCAAAGTGACCCTTTTTCCACAAATAGTAGCACTTGAGTTTAGCCTTGTTGTTCTTTTCTCGATGAGCCATAGTGAGCTTTACCCTTTCCATGATGATCATTTTTTTTATAATGATGATGATCACCTTTAGCTCTCTTTGATCCTCGCCTTTTGTAGCCACCATAAGGCTTACGTTTATAGCCATTATGACCCCTTTTATTACTTGAGCTAGCCATATACACATCGCATCAGCCTCAAGCCTCAATGTGTCTTCCTCAAGTTCCAAATGACGCCAAAGATCATTAAGTGGTCTTGATGTTCTCATTATGGGTCAAATTAACCTTCATATGCTCCCAGCCATGAGGTAAGGATCGTATAACTCGAACCTCGTTGTTCATCGCCGAATGTGCCCGCCTCCCTTAACTCACTCGATCATGTTTGATAGCTCCCTTAAGTGTTGCCTCATGTTATGATTAGGCGTTTCTTGTATGTGTCAAACTTAATAGTGAGCCGATTAAGCTTCAGTGACCGAGGTTCCACCAAACTTCTTCTTCAAGGCCTCCCACATTACTTTGGCAACATCATAACTCTTGAACTCTCGCATTATATCGTTTTCCATGCTACTAAGCAATGTAATGCGAGCCGCTGAGTTTTTCTTTTTCCAGCCTCAAATGCCTCACTGGCCCCTTCTATGTTGGATCGTGTTGCCATCTTCGTGTGCTCACCAGATATTGTTCGAACTTCAAGAGCCTCTTGCTCTTCCAGACATACCGAATTTTCAAACTCCGATTTCGTAATTGTCCCCGCTCAATTTTTCACCCTTATCGAGCTCAAGAACGATGTTCTTGCTAGCACTTGCCATTTTCACAAAGAAATATGTATCCAATAAAGACATATATGCAAATATCAATTAATGCCTAGCATACCACACTCGCTTATTTTGTCACAATTCAAATAGATAATTTATAATTATTCACATAGTATAGATAGTCAAAAGTGCACAAATTAAGTGTCACAATCATCATCTATATTTATGTGTGTAATTATTATTAGTCTATCGAATTGTGCAAAATTTCATCATATAATTTTCCCACAAACATATAAATGATATATGTATGCAATCATGTAAACATGTCATAAGCATGTAAGAAAGAAATCATGTAAACATGTCATATCGAATTGTACAAAATATATATATTTTATTATGCACATGCATGCAACTAATACTCAACAATGTTGTCATCAAGTGATTGCATGCATTCTTAAAATCAATTAATTACATGCATGTATATAATAAGTTATTAATAAATGTTTGCATGCCTAACAAACAAGACCCGTATTCAAAAAAAAATAATATATTGTTTAAAACAAGACGTATAAAATAAAATAGAATTGTTAAAAGAAGTTGGTTAATTTCTCGAATAATGAAGCTTGTAACTATTAATTTCTATCGCCTCATTAAATTTCTTTTCAAGGAATACAACTTATTGCGATGATTGTGTTTTTTTGGAGGCTAGGAAACCATTGGTCACACCAAGCCTACATTAGCCGACACTTAACAGCTTATCCATTTCGTCTCACTTCTAGATCTGTAGGGCTTACACCGCAATTCACCTTTTTTATTTTTTTTTTTTTTTTTATTTTTAACCAATCTTTAGATCAATGATAGGTATAAATCTTAATATAAGTATATCCCCAAATAGCCACATAATTTGATCCACAAAAAAATCAAGTTTTGATATTATACTAAACAACAACAATCAAAGTAAATCGTAACCACTAAGATTAAATCATGCAAGGAACAACAACAACAACAATTAAGTTTGGATCAAATCATGGCATCATACCCACTAAGATTAAACCGCTATGATAACAGCATAAGGAACAAGTAAATCATGCTCGATACCAATGTTGAACTCCAAAGATCAAATAATAAAATCACATACCCGAAGTTTAAGTAAAAGATAACCTTTACTTGTTCACCGTCACAGCACAATCACCAAGAGGGAAAAATGCCCAATAATCACAAATTTAAGTATTTTGCAGAGATTGAGAGAAAGGGATAAGAAAGTTTCAAATAGTTGAAAATTTTGTTAGAGATTTTCACAATCTCCTTATTTATCTCTAATATAGATAACTACTAAGTAGTTATTTAATCGCTTACAAAAACTACCCAAACCACTTTATGTGCGTAAATATATTCCAACAAGCTTTTCAATAATATTCATTAATATAACTACATTTTTTATTTGAATATTATTTTGTTTAATTTTTGTGCCTTTCATTATTATTTCACGTTAATTTAATGAGTTTCGCTTTTGGTATAAAAAATTTAATGAGTTAGAGAACTTAAATAAAATACGCTTAAACTTAAATAAAATACGCTTATTTATTCTCGATTATTGTTTTGATCGCTTTTTCATCAATTTGACAAACTTTGTCTTATTCTGGGAGCCCAAAGCTAGCTAGAGTAGATTTAGTCCGGGTAACCAAACAATGTTCCAAAGCTCATTCAACCAACAACTAGAAAGAGAGAGAAAAAATAAAGTTAGACAGCTTTAAAATTCATTTATAATTTTCTTCATTAAAAAAATTAAAGAAATTAAAAATAGAATACAACCTTCAAAAAGCCATTGGATGTTTGAAGCTTGTAGTGAACATCAAGAATAAAATATGTAATCTCGCATTCACAAGTGTCCTCACTCGCTTCTCTAAGGTCGACAAGAGACTATGACGCCGCCTGTCCGATATAGTTATTTCCAATTATTCGGCCAACCATCGTACAATGAAAAAATCATGTCACTACTCATCTTTGAATACGTCACCATTCTTCTCCTTCTTCTCTCGCCACGACCATGAAAGGAAGTAGCTCACTTGCTAATCGTGACCGCAATTGATCATATTCGAACTCACTATCTACCACTAAGCTTCGATAACTACCGATCAAGAATAATAACATTATAGACGATATATTTAGTAAAAACTATCGTGCCTCAAATCCTCATTTTGATCATTTCTTCGCTTGATATATATGTAATTTTTTTACATTATCAATGCGGTAAATTATGTAGGTCATGGAAGGTAGGAACATCCCGTTTCACTTTTATGCATTTGGAGAAATTGTTAAGGTTTCGCAAGGCATCGAGTGACAGACCCCATCAATGACCATGATTATTAAGTTTGGAACGAGTAAACATGAGTCGATGGATCACGTGTATAACGCGTTTGATATTTCGTCCATCGAGACTCTCATTACGATGACGTATCGTCACGTAATAACTCATCCATCAGTTCACAATATTTTATCCCCGTGTCGTTGCACGACGAGACCCACTTCGAGTCGATGTGGTCAACAGTGGCGAATCTACCATTATCGCCGGCGTAGAGATTTATTTAACCTTCGAGCCAATCGAGCCTTATCAAAATTCTACCGTACATTCACAAGTGGTAGAAGAAAATGCTGGCATGACATGCCCGCATCAATGATGGAAAGATTACGTATGCAATCGCCTATAGGTGATGTTGTGCAAGATAGATTTGTTACTTCGATCGATGATAACATTAGCGCCTCAAATGATGACCGTAACGAGGACCACGACAACGACATCGACAAGGACGATGTCCCTCGAGGATGCCGCGCCATCCGTTAATCGGGAAAATATAAATGTTGTTACGCACGACCCAACCTACGAACCTCCAGTGGGCGAAAACTTGCAAGATGATGAGCAATTTGCAATCGACGAGAGGAGTGGACGGGAAGAAGCAAGCGATGAAGAAGATTACCAACCATCACGTGTATAATGAAATTGATCGGGAAGTGGCTAATTCTACCGCAACCCAACATTCTCATCATTCGATCGGACGGGACATGCCTAATTTTGAGTTGGAAAGAGGAATGTGCTTTGACAATAAGAAAGATTTGCAAGATGCCATAAAATGTGGCATGTTAACAACTTTTGTCAATACCTGTTATGGAGTCAACTACAACCTTACGGGCATCAAGCTGCGTAAGTTGCGCCTAAGCCGGGTGCATGTGGTGTCTCCGTGCTTGTTTGCGAAAGAAGAAACAATTCGCTGGGAGATCACTCGCTAGACGAGCCACACAGCTAGTATAAATCCCGCAAGATAGAACGCAGCCATGCCAACTCGACGCCAACATGCTTGCACGCGAGATACAAAGCGTTGTTAAATAGATCATGCAATTGCTATCAAGGCCTCAAAGAAATGATTAAGCTAAAATACTCACATGAAGTTCCCTACAAGTAACGCTGGGATGCTAAAAGTGAAAGCAATTGCAAATGCATTCTGAGATCGGGACGCGTCATATGCTACGTTACAAGATGGTTGGCTACAGTACATAATAAGAGCCCAGTGGACGAAGATTGAGTGGTCACATAGACAACGGGTCATGCATGAGATCGTGGACAGAGCATCCTCAATTTCGTCGTGTGTTCTTCGATTCGAAGCATCAATCGAAGTGGTTCAAACATCAGTAGGCCTCTTCTACGATCGACGCGACATTCTTGTATGGTAAATACAAATGGTAAGCTAATGATTGCCCTATCTCGTTGATGGTAATGGACATCTACTTCCAGCTTGCATTTCACGTAAGCATTTTAAAACGAATCAACCGACTCTCGGGGGTGGTTTTTAAGAATGTTGCGCAAACACGCGACCGATAGAGATGGTATTTGTATTATTTCAATCGACCGTCACTCGGGCATTCTCGAGGTCGTTAACACACCAAGAAATGGTTTTTGTCCACCAAGAGGATACCATCGTTATATTGCCTCGCGACACTTCGACCAAGAATTTTAACACGCATTTCAAAAATGATTCGTCGAAGAATATCCTATCTCGAAGCCGCCGGTCAACATCAAGCGAGGAAATTTGATGCATGCATGGAGCGTTTGCTTATTTGTCTTCGTGAACTCCTCGTTGTCTTCAATATGCGAATGCCATTCCCAAGAACTCGGACTCAATCGCACGATGGAGGCCTCGCATGACGGATGGATGAATTCTAACTGGGTTGGTATGTATTCGATAAGTAGTTATGTTTGTTATCCTATATGTGTTTTCACTGTGCCGATATTAATGACACGCATTATCTTATCATTGTAGAATGTTTTAACGTGTATTGAAAGGGCGCGATTCTCGCCGATAACAAAGAATGGTTCAAATGATTTACTATGTGTGGTGACATACACCAACCGACGCAAGGAGGAAATCGATGAAGCAATATCGCACGGCTCAATTACACGAGATATGCCATGGATAAAATTGCATATTATCAACAATCTGCAAGGAGACATTACGTGAAATTGATAAATCGCGACATCGGTGAGTTTGAGGTGCTCACCGGACGTCATGGCGATCGTATGCATAAAGGCAACAATACACAAATTGTTATCCCGAGGAACCGGTATTGCAAATGCAATAAATGGCAATCGTTTGGTTTCCTCGCTCACACGCGTTAGCCGCATGTGCTCATATTCAATTGATTATACACAATTTATCGAGCAATACTACAGATGGACGCGTACGCACGATGCTACTCTTCTCAATTCAAAGCCATCCCCGATGAGAAGTATTGGCCGACTTTTGCGATTTAAGATTTTACCAGATCCTAGGTGTAGACGTGGTCGAGGAGACCAAAGTGGAACACGAAGGCAAAATGAGATGGATCTTCCTAATGTTTCGAGGACCTGCGATGTGGCATATGTCATCAAGTTAAGGACATAAACGAAGAACATGTCCGAATAGAGATCGTGCTCGAGTCCCTACTAGAGGAACCGTGCAGCCGTTGTCGCAAGCAGTAGGACATAACAAAAAAAATTGTCCATCCATATCTCAACCCCAACCACCCAATCCAAACCAATGAGAGGATTTGTATTTAGTTTGTAAACTATGTGTACTTGATAATTTCATAACATTTATATTAATATAGTATAACCTTATGTTACGAAAGTAATAGATACGTATTTGTTAATGTTATAACTCATAGTAATGATTTGTCATGAGTTTTAAAACTACTCGACCAATTTGTTTAATCACACAAATGCAAAATAGTACACATGGAACCAGGACCATCTCGATCCTTTCTTCTACGCCTCCAATCTACACACAGTCATCGCAAGTCCTGAGGGGTCGTATATGCATTTAACATGTATGTGCATAATATTTATGCAAAAACGCTTAATACACATATATATCGACATATTTTTCAATTGTAAGGTACATGATACAATGCGCGCATGCGTTAAGAAGACTGGTGTTGTTGATCGACTGATTAATTACCATTCTCGAATGATCCCTTACCTACGATCTAGTGGATTTTATGGTGTCTCACGCGTAGGATTTTTTAGACTTGATCTGGCTTTGATCACCGCTTTCATCGGAGAGATGGCGCCCAGAGACACATACGCTCCACATGCTGCATGGCGAGTGTACAATAACACTCCAAGACGCTGAGATTCACTCAAGTTACCAATTAATGGTATGCTCGTGATCGGAAGCACGATGTCGACTATCTCGCTGCAAGGTGTGAAAGACTACTTGTGCGAGACCCGAACCACTTCACGTAAAAGGGAATAGAGTTCGTGTTTCATGGCTCGAAGACAATGTGCCACCTATAGAGGATGACAAAGAATGAGGAAATGGTTCGACGTTATGTTCGCTCATACATTCTACAACTTATCGGGTGGTCGTGTGTTCACGACAAGTCGAATCAATATGTTCATTTCGATGTTTCTTCCGCTCGCTCGAGACCTTCAAACAAACGGACAATATAGTCGGGGGAAGTGCATGTTTGGCATATTTATACAGTGGAGTTGTGTCGCGGATCTCGCCTCGTGCGCACGAGGTCGCCGGGTGCGACAATTCTTATACAACTACGGGCCTGGGATAGATTTCCATTTATAGCACCAAGCGCGCAAGCCTGTTCCTGAGGTCGACCTCGAACGCGCGATGAAGTAGACATGCCCAATGACGTTCCTTCGGGATATCTAATAAAAATGTTTCTCATGTTATTTTTAACAATTCATCGGGGTCTTTTAATTTACGACAAATTTATTGTTTTGTATACGTATGGATAGTTGCATTTTCTCGTAACTAGGATCGCCACACACGTTGTATCATCATTTCGTGATGCACTTGACACGCAGTAGGAGAATGCCGTGAGTGGCAACCATACGCCGATGTCATGGAGTCACTTCCACAATTATGTACTCAAGGTCACGGAGTCATGCGTTCGACGTGTCCTTTAATTTGTTTCCATATAGTCGAGTGGCATGACCGAAAGTGGTCATGAGACAATTGGCCGCATTGTGTCACAAAGTCGTGCCACCGCACCGTGATTTTGACACACGTCTCGCATCGCGTCCAATCGAGAGGACACCCTCAAGAAAATCGCGTGTATCACGTAAGATATATAGAGTCATGGGAAAATCGTAGTAATACGATAGCCACGATACAACAAGAAGTGGGAACATGATCACGAAGAGTACATGAGGTGGTACTGATCTATCACCAAAGCGATACATTGGACATGACGGGGGCTCTACGCGAATTTCAGAATGTTGAAACTATAATGTTGTTATCGTTATGAGTCATATTTAAAATTGTTAACCAAACACCGCATTTTTTGTATATTAGTCTACATTTGCGCGTCAATCGAGCTTAGTGTTCACATCGATGACTGGTCGAACAAGGCATGGTCGCTTTCTACATGAAGGCATCGTAATCTTAGATGAGGATGAACTTTAAGCAAAGGAGTATTTTGTGCAATGATGAAAATGTAGTAGTTGAAAGCTTGACATAGATGACTTAAGCATCTCAAGAAGAAGAGAAGAACAACAAGAAGAGGATCAAAGCCTAGCAGATAGAGGAGGAGAAGAAAAACAACGACGACTCGCACTCAAGAGAGCAAGAGACGTTCTTCTCCACCACCTCCAACTCGTCCAACACCAAGAACGTCGAGACTATCGTAGAGCAGCAGACGTTCTCCTTCGCCACCTCTAACCCGCTCCTTCTTCTTACGGGTACTCTCCTTTCCTTCGCCCCAACGCAACGGATGCTCATATGTTTTTGCCTAGACACCGAGCATGAGTGTTCATCCATATCATTTTGATCCATATGCTCCCTGGGCATCATCTTCAGACATGGACCATAGAATGCCTACACATTCAATGCATGGTTCATTGCCTCAATACATGCCAAGTCCATTTACTCCGCCATATTATAACTACAATATTTCATATAGTGGAGATGGCTCATTCAGCCCTTATTAGCATGCCACCTTATGTTCCTTTCACCCAACCACATACAGAAGTCAAGATATCGGAATGGTTCAACCCCTATCTTTGATAGCACCGGTAGTAGAGGTCAATCGAGCCAACACGAGGAAGAAGTTCACGACTCATCAAGCTCAACAAACTCAAACTCGGACGTACAAGCACGAGAGAAATCCACGTCGAAATAGAGTACGACCGGCTTGCACACACTGAGGAGCAAATACGACGTCGATAGAACCGCATCATACCTTTGTATGAATGGTTGATATGAGTGTTTAGTGGTCCCTAGATGTCATGGAGATGGGGTTGTACATTCGATGAAAGGCAAGAACTATAAATACAAACTCCTAGCCTTTTTGCTTCACATTTGTATGTTGTTTTCAATGAAAAAATGAAAAAAAAATTCAGAGCTATCGGGGACTTTTATTTGCTGGAAATTGTAGTCCTGTGAGGTTATTCATCATCAAGAACGCGATCTAGTTATATACAATCAAGCATCAACCTTAAGGTATGCTCATATCCACTTATTTGCATAAAAGTGAGTACACCCGATGATACTTTGAATTGCATTTCATTTCCTTTTATTACTTATTGATTTGCGCCTTTTCGACTATATGGTGCCTCAGACTCTAATATAATGATATTTGTTGATAATCTTTACTCTTTGAACTTGTTCATCGTGATATTGTTTTGTTGATGCTTTCATTGTATCCATTCGTGTGCTCTATGTCTTCATTTGATGTTTTTAATGGTGAATGAGCTTTAAATAGCATGCTATTAGGATTATAGACTTTATGAAAGAGACTATGGACTTTGTACTCGACTTGATTAGTCTATTAGCTTGTCCATATGCCTTTACCATTCTATACTGAGTCATTTTTGAATAAATAAAGTAGTGGTTGGTGAAAATAGTGACAACTAACCATGACACACTCACTTAAGTAGGTTTAAGAAATCAAACCTAATTAGTAAATTTAGTAACACATTTGTTTGTTCATTTCGTAATAATTGATTACTTTACATTTACATTTGTTTCTAACTTACTCTTTAACCTTAAAAAAGTCATGTCGTAAATAATGCATCGTCATCCTGGGACGGATCTAGTGGACGATCCAAATAGACGATCTCGTGGTCGCAGAGATCGCTCATCTCGCGACGCTGGATCGTTCGCTAGTACGATCTCCCGCTTAATGATGTCGAAGTTTCAAAGCAGCCACAAGAGTAAACTGCTCGACAACAACTTGCTCACGGCTAGCTTGTTTACCTTCGACAAGTTTTTGTCCAATCACAACAACTCGAGCAAGATCCTCGTCCGCCTTTACGCAAAGACTCCCACCAGTGGCCCTCTCTTTCAAGAATGGGCCATCTTTATTTGGTCATGATGATCCAACCACTCAACAAAGCTTACTCCTCATTTTTGACGCCGCAACTCCCTCCACCTATCGTCGGTCACGTTACTTCTAGAGAATCTACCCACGCATCTCCTCCCATCGCCAGATACCAAAGATGTCCCGATTGCAACCTTCGATCTAAGATGCATGCCTCCCCATCGAGGAGTCATGATCATGTCGAGCCTCGCATCACATTCGTCCAATACTTCAAGCCACCCTTCGAGTGACCCATCTATTAGTGGTGCCTCGCGTAGATCACAAGACGATGAGCCGCCAGTGGCCTCGAGACGTAAGAATGATGACCGAGGCGCTGGGCGGTTTTTTTTGACCGTTGAAACTACGAAAGAATTGTAAGTCAATGAAATATTATTACGTATATATACTTACGTTTAATGAACTTACTATAATATTGGTCTAACTTTTTTTGTAAAAATGTAGTGGTACTTTTCGCATCCGTCGTCCAAGTTGTCAAAGCAAATGACGCGATATATAAATTGATTTACATAAGGATGGCTATCGTTGGGATACTTGCTCCCAACCATATCAAGGAGCAATATTTTAACGATCACAGAAGAGATTTTTAAATAAGAAAATTAAGTTTCTTTTACTTAGCATATGTCAAGACTGACTTTCTATTACTACTGCACTCATTTCGATTGGAGACGATCGATGATGCTATGGTCGACATTTGTACGACAAAAGTGCATTGCCACTGTTATGCCGACTTTGTTAGTAAGATGCGAGGAAGCCGACAAAACCATCACATGTATCTCTCGAGGTTTTTGAAAGCATTACAAGAAGATGCGGTCTACTCCGTAATATAAATAAGTCGTAACAAAGTTTGTACCTTAAATCGAAGATCGAAAGTGGGACCCGTTCGGTTCGTTCCGTGCACAGAGGTGGAGCCATATCCATCTATGAGCATTCGCTGAGACCGGTATGTTTTGGGGCATACATACATGATACATACATACATATGTATACATTAGATTCATATAAGTTTCAAACTTAAATTTAAGTTAAACATATTTTATAGAGAATGAACCTCTGTAGAAAGTTCGATCGCTTTGGATTTATGTTTATATCTCCATACAAGGAATCATGATAACGTTATTTTTTCGATCCGAGAGCAGAGGCGATTGTCGTAAGAAACTACTTGACTCATAACTCTTTTTTGTTAATTATAGGTATCAATGACTTATATGACTTGTCAATGTTTAAATTCTTAATACAAAGCGCTATACACTAAAGACCACGAGAAGCTTTACAGCTTAAAGCTAAATGCCCAAACACTCCAATCGATGAAATGTAATTATATTTGGAGATTGTGCAAATAAATGATAAAGGCCTGAGATTTCGTCTGGCCGACACCGTCAGTGGTCTAAGATGCTATTTCGACATGATGAAGTTCGATCTTCTCGCCCTATATTGCAAGATGACGAGTCATCGACCAATACAATAAGGAATTCGAGAGTTGCAAGCAATCATACTAAAGATGCTTAATGACACGTCCTGTTAAGCACGATCAATCGCTTGAAATGCAAGGATCTGTTAGCATAAAAAAGCATTGAAACATGGTTTCATGGAGAGATCACCGCACAAAAAGGCAAGATGATGTTGATGATGATGATGTTGATGATGATGATGCCGCCACAATGACTCAACTACCGAGGATGATGAATGATGATTTCTTTTTCACAACATCCAAAAAGGTTAGATTTTTTTGGTTCATTTTTTACTTGATACTTATAAGTTTTTTTTTATTAGGAACCATTATAAATCTTATTAATTTATTAGGAACCATTATAGAGACATAAATCATGTAAACAATTTAAGTCTACCCCTTTGTCCAGATATTTTATTTCGTCGATTTCACCGCCTCTCGCAACCAAACTGTCAACTCAGAATTCTGCCTCTCTCGTCTCTATGTCTTGATTTCATCGCTTTTTCAGCCTTCGTGTGTTCATTTTTGTTTGATTTATAGGAGACCGACGCTAACTGGATTTGGACAGAGATTCTATGATTTAGTGGCTTAATCGGCCATAGAGACCAATTTTGTCATTGAGATTTTAGTGATTTTTTTTTGTGGTTTGGTCTGGTCAGGTCACAAGTTGCAAAATGCAAATGTGTTTCGTTCTTCAAACTACCTCTATCGATTCTCAATTGAAGTTGATTGCATTTGTTTGTGGTTTCGTTGTTTGGTCGGGATGATTGATGGTTTTAGGTTTTTCCCCATAACTCAGCTTCTTCAATGAGATGATGATGGATCGCTTGATTATTTCAGATGTCATGATCGGAATGGTCAGTGCTTATTTGTGGTCTGGCATAAAGATGATGATGGATCGGCTTTGATTGTAGGTTCGGTTTTATGCCTCCTCCTCGCTAGGCCCCAATGGCGCCGAACTTGATCGACCTCTTCACCTAATTCGAGCAAGAAAGTGCGTAAACAGATTGATTACTACTTTAGTGTATGGCTGCATTTTTTTGTTGTTGATGGATTTGTGTACATTCTAAACCAAGTTTTTTCTTTAAATTCTACCTCTAAGTTTGAGTTGGCATCTTTGTTATTTTGAATTTGATTTCAGGATATCACAGATTGATAAGTAAAATAAATCGTTCCTCCATCGGGCCCTTTATCCGCTTGCGTTACTCCTCTTCCTCGTAAGTCATTCCTATCGCTTTTCAAGACTATCAACTTTTATAAATTGAATTCCATGAACATATGAATGTATGCTTTCCTTTTTGTTTTGTTTTATATGTGCGTGTTTTCCTACTGTCTATGTTATCATGTTATGATTAATATAAATTCTTCTTAGTTCTTCCTTTTGTTGGATGGAGCTACATCATGTGCTTAACAGATGACAACCTTCATTCTCGCTTGAACTTTTTCATGTCAATCAAAATGTTTCAAGTTAATTGAATCAAGCTCTCTTTATATGAATTGTATTATCTGTTGCTTTTCTCAAAAGGTGATTTCTTTCTAGACCTTCATTTGTTGATTAACAAGATTTGTAAAGGTTACGTAGACATGACTCAACCATTCAGCCTAATAGTTATATAGAATATAGTTGTAGCATAGCAATGATAAACTAAGACATTACATTACACAACGTTGAACCACCGTTGTTCAACAACAGGGAATGGTCTTTAAGGCCTCTTCCAAATGGACAAATAAGGGTCATTTTAGAGCTTATAAATTCTCTCTTTCATTTGCATCAATCTAACTTAAAGTAGATCCTGTGAATTTTGTGGCATATTAGAAGTTGTTGCTATCCCCTCTTAATGCTTTGAGCTTCGTGAAACATCTCGTTGTTATCCTCGTGGCCTCATCTCCTCGAGGATCGCTTTGTATTCTTGATTGCATAGCACATCTCTTGTTTGTTGTCATTGGTCTTGCTGATCAGTATACCAAAATAAGACAAGGGTTATTGTCGTGGTTTGGACACATCCAAGATATGATACTCTTATTGGTAGAGACGCACAATATTTGGTGCTAATGTTGGTGCTATCTTTCCTGATGAGAGTGTTGAAAACTTTTGTCGAATTTGTTCGCAACAAACAAACCGAAAAAAAAATTTCGCCAAAATCATTTTTGGAGAAATCAAGAAATAGATGAATTTCGTGTCCACTTACAGTTGATCTTATCGCTAACTTGCTAAGTTACCATCTAGTTGGATTCTTATACATGGCTTCTCTCATGTAATGCAGCCATCGAGCAAGCTTTTGCCCTCGATATCTGCTTTCCATTCCAACCATGAATGTAAGTTTTGATTGTTATATTTTTCTTGTTGCGATTTCATTGATTAAATGTTCTTAATTTTTGCCATCCTAGCTTTTTGTAAGATTAGCAACTTCAATGGATAAATTCTCAAAAGTTGCATCTAAGAGGTACCAGTGGACGCTTGTCTTCTCTAAAACTTTCAGTGGTCGGAGATTAATGATTTGACTCAACAATCGAGTAAAATAAGGTAAACTTGCTCTTCCGATGGATGATTCCTATTTGTCGCGAAGCACATTTTAATTATGTTCGTAGCTTCCTTTTTTTTTTTTTTTTTTCTTCAACATTAAAGGCAAAAGATATCTGGCTCTCTAATGGAATGAATGGCCGTAAGAACATGTCTAAAGGAAAGAGACTAAATCCTAATATGAATTGATCCTCTCATTTTGATCACATGATGTAAGAGTAAAAAGCATGTGTAATTTGTCGACAAATGATTGTGAATGTTTTCTTTCTAAGATCCATCATGAACTATCTCATAGTAAGGCATGTTCGCTGTGAACCACCAAGATAAATTAGGTGATATGACAATCGAATTAGGAGCGCAATCCACATCTCGTTAGCATGGGTGCAACTAACAAGTCAATTAGGCTTTATGAATTGATTAAACAATTATCTTTCTCAAAAATAAGACTTATAGACTTATAGTACTAATCTCGCATGGCATGAGCTAGTTTTTGAAACTTCCTCGTATTTCATTGCCGTAGTATGCAGATGTACCGTTGTCAGTTTTCGACACTAGTATCAATCTTTTCAATTATGTTTGTTTTTAATATGAGATAAAGAGAAGCTTTTGATGAAGTAAAATTTCAAGTTGATAACTTGATATCATATGTTCGAGTCTTCTCATAAAGCAAGTCGAGAAGTCGTAGAATTAGATTCTTATGAGCAAAGTGATCGCATGTTTCATTTCTGAGTTATACCCAATCACATCATAGCTTAAGCACGCTTTGGTATGGCAATCTTATCCATGAAAATCAGACTAAGAAGTAGGCTTTGATGAATTAAACCCTTATTTTTATTTTTATTTTTTTTTTTTTCTCGTTGTCAATTGGGGTTATAAAATTCTAATTGTCTGGGTACATTGTAATTAGTAAAAAGGATCTCACAACTTGGCATACTTCGAGAGTTACACCGCATCCTCAAGGCCTTCTCTCCGGCACGTGCATGTTGCATGAAGAGTAACTCGGGATGAAGATAGCAAGGCCCGTTCCCTGGATTCAGTGGATCATTTATCATGGCACCCCGCCCGATGGACAAGAAGTGGTCATGCGAAGGTTGGTCCGCAACTTCAACTCAGTGGAACTCGTGGAATTTGAGAACGAGGTAATCGCTAATGCCTTTATGGTCTAGTTCGTTTAAAGTGTCGAACTCTTATTTAGATAGAAAAAAATTAATTTCGCAAACCCGTGGCATTACTAACATAATACGAGTATCATGGTTTTTTTATTTTTTATATTTTGTTTATTTCCTTTACAAATAAACTTGCTCTCGCCTATTCGACATGAAAACTGGTTCCCCTTCTGATACTATCATGAGAATGATCAAGAAATTCTTGTCTATCCTTTCGTGTCCAACTAGTTCTCTACAAGATTGTCTATACTAGTAGTCGCTTCATAGTTCAAGATCAATATTATGGCCGATAGTTGTTCATTACTTCATTATATAGTTTTCTCTTACCATATTCTTTCCTTTTGGGAGTTAGGAGAAGATCAAAAAAGAAAGTTCTAGATTGGCCAACTAGAATCTCAATTGCACTAGGGCCGCAAAGAGGCAAGTAAATGAATTTTTTGGTGTTTGTTTCTTATTCATTCCAACATAATTATATTTCCAATTCCAGAAGCAAAACAACTATATGCACAATGAAGGAATATGTGCTCATCTCATATTAGCCTTTGTGATGTACAACTTTGATATTAATTTTCTCGATCTTGTTCAAAGTTTATTCTACCCGCACACTTTTCACGGGCGCGTGGAGTCATTCATGTGGATGTAAAATCAAGCAACATTCTTCCTGGACCATAGTATGTACGCTAAGGTTGCATAAAACTCAGAAAACTCGAAAACTGAAACTGAAAATCGAAGTTTTATTGATCGCTTTCATGAAATGTAGCTATCAATTTGTCGTTTTATGCTAATTTCTTAATGGAATAATAAGATTGCGAAAGTGGAATGTAGATTTGTATATTTTCAATTGAAAATAGAAATAAAAATTAATTTTGAGCATTTTTCACTATTATTTTTTTTTCAAATTACATTTGATGTGGGGTTCAAACCCCTATGTAATCCTTTGACGATAATATGAGGTTTCAAACCCTTATGAAATCACTACAATCGATAGGGTTTGAAACCTCTATGTAAGCCTTTGAAGATATTATAGAGGTTTCAAACCCCTATGAAATAGCCAAGATTTAATAGAGGTTTCAAACCCCGCTTAGCTCCAATAACACTCAACAAATCAAATTATCACCCAAATTATGTGATTTTTATATTTTTCGACGTAAAACCGTGTGCCAACTTTTGAATTTCTCATTTTCCATATAAAATCCTCAATTTCTATTTATTTCGTCGAAATACTATTTTTTTCATATTTTTCTCTATTTTTCAGGTTTTGTTTTTCCAATTTTTCCTTTTTTTCCTTTTTTCTATTTTTTTCGGCGACGGGCAACCCGTCGTCATTGAATAAATGGCGACGGTACCCTGTCGTCACATAAATATGACGGTGCCCCGTCGCCATTAATTGGAGACGGTGCCCCGTCGCACAAAAAAAAAAAAAAAAGGAAAAAAAAAAAAAAAAGCGAAAAAAAAGAAAGGAAAAAATAGGAAAAAATAGGAAAAAGGGAAAGTCCACGCAAATCTAATGGCGCCTTTGTAAAGGCGCCATTCGTTACACGTCAACCACCCAACTATCATTTTCGCATTCGTCAAACGCTAAATCCATTACTTTTGTAATTTTAAAAAATTTAACTTATTTAAAGAATTTTAAAGAAAAACAACATTACTTTTTGAAATGCTTGGGCAAATGATAAAGATAGAGAGAAGATAAGAGACAGAAAAGAGGATTGTATCCTTCCTTCTTTCTTCACATAAACCGATTATATCTTATATAGTGACTAAACTCTAACAAATTATATTAAAATTACCATACTAACCTTGTACTATTATAACCCTGTTTTATACTATATTAACCCTATTACATGTATGCATCATTACCACCCCTTAACAACAACCTTGTCCTTAATGTTAAAGGATGCTGAGCCAATGAAAGCAAGAACATGATTCATGAACCTCCAAAAGAGTTGGAATTTGGCAATCGAAATCAATATCATTTGCATGGAGAAGTTTTCGATCCTATATATGATCACCAAAGAGTAGAAAAAGTAGTTTGAAGGATCCAAAATGCAAAAAAGTAGCTTCAAGAGGCAATTGTACTAATTTCCATGTTGTCCAACTTTGGCCTTTACATTTCCACACCCGCAATCCCAAGCATAAGGTTGGCTACATTTACCTTTGTCGTAACAAAGAAAATAGGCGCTGAGGAAGGGCAGCAGGATTTGAAGGGGGATGGTACTAAATGGGGCTCGAAACGATATTTCATGCGCGGTGGCTCAGGATTTAGAGAGGCGATCATTTTGCTGGGTAGAGTTCAATAGCGTCTCTGCAACCGGAAAAAGAAATGGCTTGTTCTTCAAGGCAATGGCTACTCGTTAAGCCTCGAGATCGTAGATAGTTGATGAGTCATTTGAAGTTAAGCTCGACAACAATGTCCTCTAAAGTTAAAGAAGATCTAGATCTTGCCTCCATCGGTGGAGGTCGACTCTCAACGAAAGAACAATTGATATAGTCGTCTTTTGATTAGAAGAGAATTAGAGAAGAAGAGAGAAGGATTAGAGATTGAATAGAGCTTAGAGAGGTAGAAAAGAGATTAGATAGATAGAATTACGAAAGATAATTAGAGGAGATTGTAGAGAAGATAAGCAGACAAAGATATTGTATTTTTTCATTTTTTTTCACATAAACTTTACATCTTATATAAAGTGACTAAACTCTAACAAATTATATTAAAATTAACGTGCTAACCTTATACTATTATAACCCTATTTTATACTATATTAACCCTATTACATGTATGCATCACAATTTGTATGTGATTAGCCACTAAGTTCATGAGTACTTACATAATTGGTAATGCCAATGCGCTCGTTGCTCCTATTATGCATGCATCTCTATTAGAGATAAATAGAGATGCACGTCCCGCTATCTCGTTTGTTTGACCTTTTATTTGCTCGTGCGACTCGCCTCTCAGCACTGCTTATCGTACGTTGTCGAAGCAAGTCATGCGATGCCTATCATGTATGTTTGTTGTAACATTGTTGCAAACTGTCTGTTTCGCATACTTGTCACGATTTTTGTAACAACCCCAATTTTTAATCGACTTGTGTTACACGTGTCGTGATCATGACCAAGCTATGCTGGATACCGGAGGGTATTTCAAACTTCGTGAGTCGACGCCGAGGTAATTTTATGATTCTTGACTTTCAGGTATTGACAAGTATATAAGATGCTACTGGGTCTCGAGCCGCTTTGGGCTATGTTTTAATTTGAGTGAGATGTCGCCTAGTTATACTGGTTTTCTAGAACCGCTTTAGTGGATTTCATTAATAAACAAAGCCAAATGAATAACATGACCTAAGTTGAGGAAATAAAACTCTAACAATAAAATATAACATAAGCATGAGAGAATTTATTCGAATCCCAAGAGTGGGACTGCTTCGAGAAGCGTGCTCTGACGCAGAGCACCAAGGCAACGAGTAGGTGAGAATTTGTGTAACCTTATTGGTAATTTAATAAAAATTAATGGGTTAATATATGATAAGATTGTTAAAGTGACACAAGTGAGTGAGGAGAACCATTGGATGGTCATAGAGATGGGGATATGCGTTAGATTAGGGGGATGAGCCAAATGACACATAAGGGCAGCTGTCCAAGGGTTGGGCAATGGTAAACTCAAGGGCGAAAGGGTCATTTCGGCCTAACTTATTGCTATAAAAAACAAACCAAACCCTAAAACCCTAACACACTATTCACTTTCTTCTCCAACTTGCCGCCACTATTCACCCTCCGCACTCACTCCCCATTGCCGTGCACCGCCACTGCACCTCCGACCAGGCCAGTGGTGGCCGGAGACCGGGACGGCGCCTCCTCCTCTCCTCTCTCGTTTCCTCACTCACGCACTCTCGGTTTGCTCCTCTCACGTTCACTCTCTCGGCCTCACTCTCGACTGCTCCTCTCTGCTGTACCGCCACCCACCATGGAAATGACATCTCCACCACCCACCGGAGACGCCTAGGTGAGCTTCTTCCATCTCTTCCTCCTTTCCTCTCGACAGTTTACTCCTCTTTCTCGCGCTTCTTCTCACTGTTTTATGATTTCATGTGGCTGTTTGTATGTGTGGATGAGTGACGTTTTGATGAAGTCAACAGTTGTATTATGGACGTTGATGGGAAACTGTGAAGTGGGTGATGGTGTGGGGTGTGTATGGTCGTGTATGTGCACACCCCAGTTGGGGTGTGGGTGTGTACACTATAGTTGATGTATGGGAATGTTTTCATGAGTTGTATATGTATGGGCTTCGATTTACATAAGTGTATGTAGGTGTGAATGTTGTGTGAGGGGTGTACACTGCAGTAGATTTAGTTCATACATATGTAGTGCAACTCTGCAGGCAAGAACAATGACTTGGTGCACTGTGCACATAACCGTAACAAAGCTATTCTCTGTTTATTCAATTCAATATAACTCAAATACATAGATTTTATCTTTTTATACTATAAAGATATGATCCACCACCACCCTTGTATCTTCATCATTTAACACATCTAACCATAGCCCTTCATCTGTTCACACTATAACCCATCGTAACAACTTAGTTTTCACTAGCTAACAACTCTAATTAATTCTTACAAGGTACAATAAAACTAACTGCTTACAGTTTTCTTTGGAAGTGAGGTTTTGATTTGAGCTAATCGATTCCTTTTTGTTGTTGGGTGGTAGATAGGAGTTCGAGTATGTAAATGGGTGGGGGTGGATATGGTTTGAGTTCGGTTGGAGTATGGGGGCAACAAATATGATTGATTGAGGTATATTAAGAAGTTAATTAATATTCAAGAGGAGGAGCAATTAGTGTTTATACTAAATTGATGGAGCTAAGGGGGCCCATATAGGGGTGGGTAGGGAAATTAGTGTATTTATTTAAGAAGGACTCGCTGTAAGATCAGCCTTTCTGGGTCGCTCAGCATCAACTAGGCATTTTGGAAAAAATCGCCTAGGCTATGCCTTAGGCATGCAACGCCCTTATAAATAGTTTTTTAAAATTTGAAGGAGCTATTTACAATTAAGTTTGACAATGAAATACCTACCCAACAACAAAATCTTGATAGAATTAACTGTTAGCATAAGGACATAAAGACTTATCATTAGTATTTTTGAACTATATATTAAGTAATAATCAAATTGACTAATAGACAATTAGTGTTATTCAAGGACCTATAAATAAATACTTATAAATATTGTTTTGTTTGGTCTGGCTTCAGGCGCCGTCTCGCCTAGATTAGGGAAATCGCCTAAATAGCCTCTAGAGCGCCTTTTAACGTACAAGAAATGAGAATTAGTGCTCATTCCTCAAAACTATAAGATGATCATTTGTAGGAAAATCATGCTCGAATTTAATATATTGATAAGTTAACAATAGAAAAAACAATTTCCCAAAAATATCACTCCAAGTCTAGTTTTGATGCCACATAGAAATTGGGTCTAGATTGGTATGAATAATGTGTAGAAGTTTGGGTTTTGAAAACCAATCTTAACAGCTTCATCTATAAATCTTCTTTATGAGGAGGGTGTTTTTCTATTAAATTCCTTTGCAAATGAGAAGTAGTGCTCATTCCTCAAAACTATAAGACGATCATTTGTTGTAAAATCTCGTCGCATTTAATATATTGATAAGTTAACAATAGAAAAACAATTTTCCAAAAGAATATCACTCCAAGTCTAGTTTAGATGCCATCAAGAAATTCTTTCTAGATTGGTATGAATAATGTGTAGAAGTTTGGTTTTGAAAAAAATTATGACATTCTAATTATTGATTTTTTTGTTATTGATTTTTACAAAGCATCGTCCTGTCGTTTGTTTCTGTCAGGATATGGATTTGGTGTACTTCCCTGTGACGTAAGTTTGTTGTCATTTTATTTTTTAAATACTTTCTTTTCATGCCAATGGCTATAGTGTTTAGGCAACAAAAAGGAATTAGTTCGATACTTGATACTTGTTTTTCTTTTCAATACTTTCTTGGTGTGCTTCCCCCCGCAATTGATTTGTATCAACAGCACTCAGTATCCGATAAAACAAATGGAGTTCCAAAGTTCTAAGAGGGAAGTTAAGTTTAAAAAAAAAGAATGAAATAAATAATTCCCTTAAGATGAATATATATATATAACACTTTGTCGTCTCTGTCTCGAAACTAAAATGAAACTATTGGTTTAAAGGAACTAGGCGTTCGATTATCATGATAGCTTCCCAAGGTTAATCATTCACCATTTTAATCCTTAAAAGATAGTTGTTTTGTTAGATCAAGCATGCCAATAATTAGTGAGGTAAAATCTCTTAATTCAAATGCACTCGTTAACCTTTAACTATTTTTTTTTCTCAAAGTTCATCCATCTATAGTTCAAAGAGAAAGATGGGCAGGTGGAATAGCAAGTCCAATGTCCCTTAAATCAACCCAAGCATGCATCCACCTCCAATAACTCAGATGCATCGTGCACATAAGCGTAACAAAGTTCTAGCTTCATACATATGTAGTGCAACTCGTGTGCAAGGACAATAACTTGGTGCACTATGCACATAAGCATAACAAAGCTATTCTCTCTGTTTATTCGATTCAACATAATTCAACTACATAGAGTTTATCTTTTTATACTATAAAGAAATGATCCATGACCCTTGTATCTTCATCATTTAACACATCTAACCATAGCCCTTAACTTGCCCACACTATAACCCATCCCGACAACTTAGTTTTTAGCTAACAACTCTAATTAATTCTTACAAGTTACGATAGTAGCTAACTTGCTTAAGTGCTTTTCATTGGGAGAGAGGTTTTGATTTGAGCTTAATCTCTGCCATTTGTTGTCAAGTGGTAGATAGGAGTTCTGTGCACGTAAATGGAAGGCGGGGTGGGTTTGAGTTAGGTTGGAGTGCTGGGGCAACAAATAAGCTTGATTTAGGTATATTTGGGAAGTTAATTAATATTCAAGAGGGGGAGGGGGACAATTAGTGTTTTTACTAAGATTGATGGGGCTATGGTAATGAGTATAGGGGTGAAGTGGCAACAAGCCTGATTTGGGGTATATTGGAAGTTTATTAATATTTAAGGAAAACAATTAGTGTATTTACCAAGTTGATTGCAAAGGCATCACCTAGGCCTCAACTACAGACGTTTTGGAACTAAATCGCCTAGTCGTTGCCTTTTGCATGCTGTCCTTCTAAGTAATTTTTAAAAATTTGAAGCGGGGCTTATTTACAATTAATTTTGATAATGAAAAATACCTACCCAAACAACTAAATCTTCGACACACGTAACGTTGGCATATGGACCTAAAGAAATATTAGTATTTTTGAAGTATATATTAAATAATAATCACATTGACTAATATACAATTAAGTGTTATTCAAGGACCTATAAATAAATTAATGTGGTAGCCAATGTAGGCCTAGTGTTAGAATTATATTATATGCGTGTAATAGTGGGTATTTTAGGAATTAGTTTTTTTTTTGATGTGCTAGGTTTTTTTTGGTGATTTAGTATAAAAGGTGTAAGCTCAACCTCACTTGTAGCTTTTATCATATGAATTGAAAAATTAAATCTTGAAGCCGTGGGATCGGGTGCTCGTGCATTCTTCAATCTTTGTTGGTTTGTTCTATATTCCTCCTCCTTTGATCCTCTCTACATCATAAATAAATACTTATCCTGGGATCTCTAAATACATTTTATTTTTTGTCCGCCTAGGGCATCGTTTCAGGGGGCACTACTCCTCGCCTAAACTAGAGAAATTGCCTCGAGATCGCTCTTAACGCCTTGCAATCCTTGTGCTTAACAACAACAAATCGTTGCTTCATTTTTGTAATGTATCAGTTTTTTTTTTTTTTTTTGTGATTTTGGGTGCTTCTGCTATGGATTTTGATCTTCTTGAATGCTCTCTCATTCGATTGGTTTTGGACTTAAAACTTATTGTTAGTGTGAAGTGTTTAATAAAATGCCACACGCCACAACTCAAGATAATTGTTGCCACATGCCAATCAGCTTAGATATATGTTTCAAACAAAGAATTTCTGATCCTCGGCTTTGGATTTTCTTGTGCTTTCCAACTCTAAAACTTTAGTCTTGATCTTGAATTCCTTGGCTGGCATTGGGACTTTTTTTGGCATATTGGTAAAATTATAAAAAAGATAGGGTAAACTCAAGAATCCATTAATGCCAATTCAACAATAAAAAAAATAACAAAAATTTGATAAAGTTGTAAAGGCTTGTGGAAAGAATCTGCTGATGATAATGGAATAGTAGCCAAATGAGAATTAATTTTTACAAAAAAGATAGTATTCATCCAAGTATTGACAGTTGTGATAGTT